>OX122885.1:17276865-17811535 GCA_944738645.1 Eristalinus sepulchralis | reverse complement strand
TGATATAAACATTCTTAAAAAATTACTGAAGGAGTGACGGAACCTTAAAGTCGCACACCCCAAACACGCATTCGATTTTATCCTGTAAAATAGAAATTCGCTGGGTAATACACACGTACAATCTACAGCGGCTGATTTAATAATATTCTTTTATATTTCTACAAATATTTTTTTCTTATTTTGTATACAATTTGTTCAAATGAACCCAATGTTAATTTAACAAATGAATTAAGTAAACAAATAGAATAATGCACAATGTTTAAAGCAATCGTTTAAAACCAACTTGCCTGCCCATCATCGTCAGATATAACATCTCCATCGCAGTTATATCGCCATAAATGTATTGTCAACTCCAGCCTGGAGTCTGCTCTACTTTATTACGATCTTCCATTAAAAATAAAGTAAGACATTACCATACGTCTTGAGCAGACCTGTCACTGGATTAAAAGGAAGCAAAACAAGATGTAGGTTATGTCATGCACACAAGTTATGGAAAGCGCAAAAAGTACTTTGGTTTAAATAAGCAAACCCCTTAAAGCTGAGTGGATGTTAAGAAAACATCCTGTACGAATATACACTAATGACACATAACGATTTTAGAAAAATGTACATATTGATGATCATCCGCACTCAATTGAACTTTATTTTTGTGTACTCTTAGGACGACAGTCTTCCAGTTCATTTAACAATCAATAGCTATGAGTTAAATGCATTACTTTTTGTACACAAAAATGTATGTCAGTCACGATAAGTGTGTTCACGATGAGTTTTCTTTGCAAATTAATGACAACAATGCAACTTCATTAGAGAGTCAGCTATTTTCCGTACATCCACACTGAGACGTTGTTAAAATTTTGTTAAATTCTCAGGAAGTCAGTTCCCTGTTTCAGGAACATTTTAAATCGTTTTTGGAAACAATTCAAGATGCAACAGACTGTCTCTCTATTTGTGTGGATAACATAATTGTCTATGGTTCGCAGACAGTTCATGTCCATCGACCTCAATCGGCAGAACAAAAAAATGCGTAAATTTCGTCACTGCGTTCTGTAATCTGTGCTCATTATTTGTTCATGGAACTTGATATAGAAATATTAAAAAAAAAATGACAGTAATCATATAAAAAACGAAAAGAATACTAAAATGTTTTGTTTATTTGAAAAAATAAAAAAAACTATATCATTTGAAGCTATACAAACGTTTTAAAAAATTAAATTTGCATTTAGCCAATTGCTAGAGCGACGACGAGCAGGAAGATTGCATTGTATAAATACTCTGTCTGAAATTGTACTGAATGGTTTCATTTGTTTGTTTTCGTAGTGAAATGATATACTCTAAGAATTTTCTTGATTACTTTGGTCTCCTTTTTAAGGTTGCCTGCACCTTATTTGTTTCTATTGGTTGCTGGAGGACACTCGAAATACCATTGCACAATTCTTAGCTTATAAATAGTCGAGTGGCACTACAGCCTACAGAGGACCACGGCCTAGCTTCTACAACAACTACTCGTGTTTTGGGTGCTACTGTTCTCTCACGAGTAGAAGGGGCCTACAGTTTTTGCCGTCTCAGAACGTCGGGATTTGACAAGCTTTTCATAGGCAATTGATAAGCTTTGAGTGTTGTCGGCAACTCGAAAGAGGTGGTGCCCATGAAATGCGAGGTATCCCGTCCTGGAATCAATCCTACTTAGATTTGCTGCGTGGCGGTCGACGCACTTACCACTACGCCACGGTGACCACAACAAAATTCTTAGTTTTTTTTATTTCCCAAATGAATCTTAAACCCGTTCATTTTTCAAATACACAAGTTTCTGCTTCGTTGAGTTTGACTAAAGTCAAGTTCATGTTTTTAAAACCAGTTGAAAAAATTTGTCGGATTCAACATCGTCGATGGTCGGTGATCAATTTTTTTTTAAATTTGTGAAAAGAAACCAAACAGTTTAAAATATATTCCATTACCGTCTTTTTTGTATATCGACCAAATTCATCTTCTTCTTTCTCTGGCGCTATAATCCGAGCTTGTGCTGAGTCCTTAACCAACAAGCTTCTTCAACAGGATGATCCTAAAGTTGCGCACAGTTAAAAACTCTTCGAGCTTGAGCTGTGGTGTCCACTCCCTCCACTAGACCTTCATAGGTGCATACTGCTCGTGTAGTTCGTAGTTGATTTCATCAACGTAAATAGGACCGAAATCGCGCTCAGACATTTTATCTCAAGACGACCAAAGACTTAGTTTTGAGAAATGGCTCTGTTACTCGAATGTCTCTTGTGTCCAAAGGAGTAGCGATGTGCGATTGATCTTGGTATACGTGTTATTGTTTTTGATTACTCCAGTAGCGGTGAAAACAAAATTCATGACAACTTGAAAAGTTTCTGCTGCCCATTATGAGGCTAAATCTTCGATTTCTTGCGTTCTTTGTGATGGCAGCATGTTTTTTAACCGCTTCGTCTTTAATGCCAGCAAACGCTTCGTTGACATTTGGAAGATCGTGGCTCTAGTGTTGATTTATAAGTTACGCACGATCTTCTTAAACATGATGTTGAGAAAGTCACACTACTGTCTAAAACCTTTTTCGACATCTGTGAGTTCGTTACTAAACTTGAAGGAGCAGCGAGAGTTTTCCCATCGTCTTCTACACAAACTGACACATTTGGTAGGAATGCCATAATAATGTGATACATAATTTGGTAGAAATGCCTTGTTTCCGACGAATAAATGGTGGCTATCAATCTAACGTAAAGATTTGGTCGACGTTGGACTTCTTTAGCCTGAAACTACACTGATAATTGAGTTAGCCTGAAACCATCATTAGCACATGGCTTGAGTCGTTCATACATACCGGCAGAGAGGATCATGTATGAGTTGAATAAGCTCCTACGCGTAAATCATTGTGACACTTGACACCAAGCCACATGTATACTTATCAATCTTCAATCGGGTGACTACTGGGACGTTGACATCCGCTGCTGATTCGTGTCTCGCCGAATGCAATCCATCGCATCGAAATTTTCAAGTCAGCAATATGCACGTAGCATAGGTAGCTGTAGTTTTAAGTTAAAAATATTATTAATATTATTTTGAAGTTTGTATTTAATTTTCTTCAAATTAAAATGTACGCGTTTATTAACTAACTTAAGCTATGTTAAGGAGACTGATGCCACGGTAGCTGGTGCAGTCAAAAAGGTCACCTTTCTTTTAAACCGGTAAGACAACGCTGAGATCCCAATCATCGTGCATGCTTCCCTCACACCATATCTTGCAGACGAGCTCGTGTATACCCCCAACCAACATCTTCAGCTGTTTTGAACTGTTCCGCGCTTCAACAGCTTTATTCCTGAGTCTAGATATCGCGATTCTGATCTCGTCAGGAATTCTTTTTCATCCTCGCTCGCATTAAGTGGAAATGTGACCGTCATCGCCGTTGACGTCTGCAAAAGCAGACTGGACAGCAGCCGACACCTTAACTCAAGGTGTTTAATTTTAAGTAACTAATGTTCAAATTATCACAGCCAGAATACAGAAAAGAATTTTAACTGAAAACTAAAATTCGGAAATTGTTTTTTGGAGCTTAGTATCTCTGTTACGTTTCAGCATATCAAATAGATTGGAAGCAAGCCCTAACCAATGATAGTTTTATGTGGTAGTTTTGTAAAAGTTATGTTTTTTTACGCAAGGCAAGCAACTCCAAAAGGTTTTCAAAAAAAATACTTTCTTGGTAAACTTAGTTCTAATTCTTTTTCATATTATCATACTAGAAGTTTAAAGTTAATAATAAAAACGGGAAGTAGTGGAAAGATAATTAAATAGCCACTTGCCGTTTCTATGATTGCTTTTCAAAATTCAAATCAAAGTTTCTCCCTTCACAACTTTCATCTTGTAATCCTCAATTAATTTTGTCGGGACACGAAAATCTCTTCATTAGCAATAAAATACAAAATGCCAAAAGCTCTTGAATACCGGAACAGGAAAATCTTCACCAATACTCGTTATCCTGTCGCCCAGTGTATCCCGACCATTTGGAATACCCTCCTGCCACTCAAAACAAAATTAGCATTTTAATAGACTTCTAATTCATTAGGGTATCTGCATCAATTCCCACCAACCCTCAGTCTCTGACTATATGTGGAGATCATTACGCAACCGAGGCAAGTATCCCCTCTGTCCCACACGATTCGGGAAAATGGAAAATGACAACTTTCGCCATTGACTTGAGTGCGAACCCTCGTGGAAAACAATTCCATTTATTGACCGTCCCCTCCAGTTGGCCTGGTCATAAGTTTTGGGAGAAGTGTTTTGTTTATGGAAAAAATCACGGACCATTAAATTAACTCTCACGAAGGATCTGAGTCGCCTGATGAATGAACTTGAGCAATGGTTCGCTTCTGATGGAGTAAGTAATGAATAAATTTGCTGACGGAGGTTTTCGTCTACCCTCCCCTATTCCGTCGCTCGTTGAAACTCCATTGAGTGGAACTAATCCTCTCGGTCCAGTGACGCGTATAGATAAATGTCCTTTTCGAGACTTTTCGAAATTATTTTACAACCACAGTGCAATTGGCAATGCATTGCGTTTACTTGCCTCAAATCCACTACACCACCTACACCGCCACCTCCAGCGACTGAAGAAGTCACGTTCACTTGGAGTCATTTTCATAAATCTGTTTACAGCTTCTCCTCCGGGAGCGCCAACATCCATTCAGTGGGTGTTGAAGAGGGGGAGTTGACACTCATATATCACAGGATAACACTCATTGCATTCGAAATCGCTGTGGGGAGTGCGAATGTCACACTGGAGAGAGAAAATTACAAAATCGCTGCAATTGCCAACACTCCAAGGATTCTTAAGTGTGTAGAGCCACCAGTGCACCTTCGTTTTCGCATGTGGATCGTTGATGCGATTATTTTCAGAACACAAAATCAAAACGAGCACACCTCTGCAATCCGACTTGCCTAGCTTCCTGGAAAATCACTATCGTCTCAGAGTCATACCCAAGGGAATTAGTTTGCACGGAAGAGCCACATGGCGTTTCTTGGGACTTGTTTAGATGAAGATGGGGCGTGCCACCCATCATTACACCATTTGCAGTAAACAATAAAAGTGTGGCTCGACAACCACCTCTTCTGTTATTTCACATGAGTTTGTGTGGAATGTAGAGATGGAAGAAAGTTTTCTCCATTTTTCGCGTCTGTCGTTTCTTTTTTTATTGTGATGGCAAAGATAAGAAGAAGAGAGAGTGGGGGTGGAGTAAAAAGCTGCGCGACAAATTCGTTGAAAATTTCAATCACGAATTTTCGTAAGCGAATAATGCAAAGTGTTTTCCGGCGTGGGGTGCTCGCGAACGTGTGTCATCAAATTGTTTGGGGGTAGTTGTTGCCTTATACTGGAAGCGGATGGTATCTCGTTAAACGGTGGCGTTGATACTGCTACCGAAGGGGGCTGGAATATACGATGCAATTCAGTTTTTTTGTTTCTTTTTTTAAATCGTTGAAAGTTTTTGGTTTCCCTTGTCTGGAAGATTAAATTTGCCAGAGTTCCTTATCAAAACAATAGAGGGTACAGCAGGTTTGCACTTGATGTGTGTGTGTTGTTTAAAGGGTGCATATTTTATTTATTTATAGTCTTGGAAAGGTTTTTTTTTATGATGCTACTTCGTGTCGATTTTAATTTCGTTAACATTTTTGCAGATGGGATCCAAAAAAGCGTGAATTGTTTTCAATTTAAAGGTTTAAGAGTTTTTGAGTTGTTAAAGGTATGTGGACTTAAGAATTAGTAATTTCTTAGCATATATATGAACAAAAAGAAAAAAAATATTTTACGTTACTTCCGTGTTAAAAAAAGATTGGTTTATTCCACAAGAAATGTGACACAGCTTTCCTTATGAAATTTAAGTCGCTTTATTTTCAAATGCCTCATTAATGTGTTGTACCACATTTTGTCCGATTTCGAATACGTCAACAAAGGGGGTTACACAAGCATCACAGCAAGTAGTTCTCTATGTTTATTTTCAAGTTCCTCCTATTGCTGTTTTGCGTGGGCTTTCACTTAATTTTTACGTCATAAGTCATTCCAAAATATCGATGCATTACCAAATTTTTAACATTGGCACATCTCTCAGGAGTAGACATATCATTTCTTCGTATCAATATCAGTGAAATAACTAAAAAAAGTTTATCTAGTTTGATGTAAGTACAAACTTATTTTTCAGTTTTTTGCGATTTATTAAAAAATCTTGTATCTGGACGTGTAATAATGGAGGGGCACTACAATGCACAAGGGACCAGGGCCTAGCTTTTACTACAACTACTCGTGTTGTGCGTGCTACTGTTCCTTGTAGAAGGGACCTACAGTTTTTTGAGATCCATCATATCATCCACGATTACATATTGCAAATGGAAACATTAACAATCAGTATTAAATGTCAATCTAGTGGCAATAAAACCTGACGAAATCCGGCTGTCGGAGATCACGTGAACAATCAATGTAACTTCCACTACCCCACAAAAGGAACCGGATCTAATTTCCTAAGCAACTATTCTTCTTGTGTTTTGCTTTTTAACGTATTGATGATTTATTGCATTTTGGATATTAATCGAGTAATTTCGAAATGCCCAAAATACCGAACGCGAAAAGGTCATAAGACATCATACGAGAGAAGAAACTTTAAAAACTTATCTGTCTGATATTACATTTAAATATCAACTAATCTATAATCGTTTAACCAGTTTTATTTATTTTCAAAATTAATTTCCGGATGTAAGGATATTGCTTTCACTTCTTCAATGTTGCAAGTCATTTGTTCTTAAATAAAAAATTGACTTCAAAGGGCAGAGAAATGACCACTAAAGTCCCTCCTTATCGCAAGAAGAATAATGGATTTCTAAATATTTAAGTTCCCAATGTACCAATTGATGCTTAATTTAATATACACATTGATTTTGGCAAACTGTTATCTGTTATGTCATTTAAAATCAAACTTTCAAATCTTCAATCTCACACTTCCAAATAACAACGCTGCCTTCGTGTTACACCGCAGCAGAGAAATGCCGGAAAGATATGCAACAGACTGGAGTAGATTCTCAACCTCCAAATCAGCACTTCATAAGCCGCAGAATGTGAGGTGTTCAAACGGAAGCATTGCAAATGCAAATCCCTTTCAATTTAATCGCTTTAATTTAATTACTGGATAAATTCATTCCCGCATCATACATCCCCTTTCTTCTCCATGCAGGCCTACACGCGTCATCTCTTCGACAGGCACAATACTATTTCAATAATCCGTTATTTTAATGCAATTATCATGAGTCTCTTCATATAAACATCATTATCGTCATCATCGACACAGGAGTGTCGGCCCGATGTTTATGCAATCCTGTTGTTGTCATTTGCATGCACTCTGTTTGCTTGTGTACTCTTCATGCAGGTGAACAATTGATACTGCCCCCATTCCAGAATAGCAATCTCAGTGTCCCTTCTGTCCTTGTAAATACACCGCCAGAGCTGCAAGCATTAAAGCCAAATTGCACATACAAACACCACACGTAAATCGAATTTAATAAAATATATTACTCGCATACGGCTCGAATCCTTTTGCTAACGAAATGCAGACGTGCGGTACATATATCCATATCCTTGTGTTGCTGCAATCGCATCTGCTGGTATCCTGTGCCTGAATTTTAATTAAACTTTCACAAGGATCCATCAGTTGATTCGAAGAGAAACAATCAATCTCGGTGTCCTTGCTGACTGATGAGAGAAAACGCCGACGACAACAACAAGGGCATAGGCTGCTGCAAAAACAACAACCATGAGACTTGTCGTTGGCCGGAACATTATTTAATTTTATTTTAATTCAATTGACTGGCTGAAGATGTGTCCTCTTAGCGTTCGTTTCATTTCAATTAAATGCTCTTTCTGGGCGATCCCAAACTCCCAAGCCACTCAACATCAACAACGCCACACAAACAAGGAGTATGCATTCTGAAAGATAACAAAATGGCTTTTATGAGTCCTGCCTTGACTTCACAGAGAGAATCATATTCCCACGGGACGTTAGCAGTCTCAATGTGTTCTGTTGTTTGAGTGGGTTGGGTGCGATGTAGCGCGAGATGTTCTTTCCCCCCCCCCTAAAAAAATTCTGTGCTTTTGGGGGGTTTATATTTGGCTCCGGAATCTAAGACCAATGAGAACTGATCCAGAAATGCATGTCACGTATTGAGCATCTCGAAGGAGTGACAGGATACACATAGGACCAAAGCAAGTAAAGAGCACACAGTAAGGGGTGGAAACCATCAAGAAAAACAACCTTTCAAATGAAGGAGAGACTTTGTATTGGAGTTACCCGTGGAATATTTATTCTTGTGATGGAGATCTCACTGGTTCCTCCTTCCCCACTCACGCTCTGCTAGAACATCTATTTAGTGTCGCATGGATAAAGTTTATACATTGGTTCATCTAACCCCAATCCAGAGAATCCAGCTTTTTCTCAGTAATTCTTCTGGATTCACCCTATTCGATTGATCTCTAGGTCGGTTGGATGAGAAGATAAGCGATATGGGGTTAGGGTAGGGAAGCGATGAAGTATTCCTGATTTTTTTCTCTTTCCTTCTTTTATTGATTCTTGCAGATGGAGCACGCAGTGTTCCAGATTTGCAGAACAAGTGATATGCTGTTTAAAATTTTATGAGCATACTTTTTTAAATATAAAAGCTGTACACAACGTTCGTTACTTTCTCGTACTAAGCCTAAATGAATGGAAAATACAATAAACGGAATGAGAAATAAAACGGGTTGAATGTGAGTTATGCTTGCAGCAATCGAGACATGATGCTCTAGCATGCGCTCTTACATTTGAGCCGGATATATCGAGTGCACAATACCTTGATTATGAAACATTTAGTTGATCCGTCGAACAATTCGACGATCAGGAACTCAGGATGTAAGTTGACCAATGTACGTACGATTTTACATTTAGGGGCAAACTTGCAATGAATAGAATTCCACCGCCCTATATGTCCTATCAGTAACGTATTTATTCTTGTTATTTAGAACATCAGAAATATTTTGCTTAAGTCATGTTTTGCTTAGGTATTCCTTAGATTAAGGCTACTCCCATTCTGGACGAATTTTTCACTTATACTCAGAATGGAGAAAAGACACAAAAGTTAGAGGATGCAGAAGTCCAGACGGAGACGGTGGAAACATTTAAATAGTTGCTACAAGCACAACCCGCCGATGTGGAAATATCTCCTTGCCTCAAGGAAGGAAAAATGCGAACTTCCGTTATCTCTTCTAACACCCGAGAGCAATATTAAGAATCAACTCTGCTTCCTTAACTCGGCTGCAAAAGTGCGGAAAAATGAACTTCTGACTTATTTCTAAGCTCGAAAAAATAAAGGACATCTTCCTAGCTATTAGAGTAAAATCTATTGGAAATTGGCAAACGGATTGGGCAAAGAAAAACAAAAGTAGCTGTGAAAGAGCATTTGCTTCATACTTCCCACATACAGCATTTTAAGTAACAAACGGGAATACTGTCTGACGTACGTACATGTACGTATTAGACAGGCACTTCTACATACAAGGTCTCGTGTTTTTACACCCTCCAGTTCCGCCTAACTGTTCGGAATTTTGATTTTGAAAACATAGATATTTCTCAACAAAGTAACTGGGACATATTGTAAATTCTGATGAAAAGTTCCTTTAAGCTTTGGCACCTCGATTGTCTAACTTTATCAAAAACAGACCCAGTATACCACTATCGAAATGAACACTAAAATAAAAAAAAATAAAAATAATAACAAAAAAAGGTGTACAAGGGCGTGTCGATTATATATGTCAAGCATATAAAGGACATACACATCCTAGTACACACGTCCGCAATGTCACGGACATAGTGTAAGGTATCTTAAGTTTTATTAGGATTAGGGTTTAGTGGTGTATAGCTTAGGTTTAGTTAGTTCTAAGAAAATTAAATAAAAAAAATGTTTAGAGCGCCAAGTTTTCTTGGCCAGTAAAAACATACAAAAAAGATTGTCCAAAGGGACTGAAAAAAACAAATATTTTAGCAGTAGACGCCGGGAGGCAAATAGATAAGTAAGTTTAGATTATCTTAGAGCACCTGCGAAGGGTCAGTAGGATAGATTTTAAGAACATGAATTGTTTAGATATTAAGATAGTTTTACTCATTTTGCATTTTGCAAGCATGAATTGGAAAAAAAAAAATAAAAATGAATGTTAAAGTTTAAAAAAAAAATGAACAATAAAATATTAAAGATAATTCAAACTATGGCGCCCTTTGTAATCCTCTTAGGTGAATTCGTTAATTATTTCAAGACTTTCTGAACGTTATTTAAGATACTCGTCTCTCATCATGAAGAAGGAAAGGAGTTTTACTTAAGCTTAACTTAAGCCGTTTGGTTTAAAAACTGTTGTTAAGAAAATGCGCTTCTTTACAACATATTGCAATTTTTGTAAGTAAATAATAATAAATAAATAAATAATGAAGTTACTCCCTCTTATTCAAATTTCCGGCAGTTCTTTGTGGACTGTGCATATTTTTTATAAGAAAAGTAATTTTTATTCTATTTATTTTGACACACCTTTTATCAATTTTTAATCTTCTACATAAAAAGTGATTCATTGTGAGGATTGATTTATTATGTAAAAGATACATGCATTTTAGAGTGTACTAACATTTTTCATTATTGGTTAATAGAACAATTCATGACATTTGCTTTTCAGAAATGGTATCATGTAAATATTGGCCTCCACTTTTTCTGAGTCCATTTGAAAGTGCTACTTTTGATCGACTCATTCATATTAGTTGGTATCTCTTCGGAGTGTCAATCGTAGCTGCCTTATTACTAAATACTGAGATTTTATGTATTCCCAGAAAAAATAGTCCGAAGGTTGCACGATTGCACGATTTACTATAGCAAGAAGTGAAATTAAGTGGTCATAAAAATCTTTTCTTAACAAGTCGATTGTTTCATGTTGTATTGCTCGGAGCGGCGTCTTGTTGAAACCAGAGTTCATTGGGACTATGTGCTTAAATTTCAGGACCCATGTTCCATTTCAACGCATTCTGAAGTGTCTCATTTAATCCTTGTGCACACTTCGAACTGCAGCTGATCTCAACTTCAGGCTGGGTGTAGTTTTACAGGACGAGTATTGTCGACTATTGTTAATCGAGAATTAAATTTGTATTGGCAATATTGATTTTAGTAGGTTTATAGTTCGTACCAGAAATTCCTTGAATCGCACATTCATTTATGATGTGTCGAAAAAATCTGTTGAAAATTAAACATTACGATGATTAACCTTATACTATTTTCATTTGCTTAAAATATAAATGGTCATACAATAAAATAACAATGAGCACCTTATATTCTTTATATCAGGAAAGATCTTATTAAGAAACTTACCGTATTAGAAATTCATTATTGTGGACAAGTAGACACTTTAAGTGTTTTCCTTGTCCCACGGATTGGGGTTCGGCATATTACACCGATACAGGCAAAGCCAATATTCTCTGTCAGATTTTTCTAAAAACCATTCAGTTGCCCTGCATATAAGCGAAGTTAACACTAATAATCTTGTAAGCAATTCTCTCTAGTTATAAAGAAAACTGCCTTTCTTTAGGGAGCTAAATATATCATCTACCTTAGGAAGGTAATCCCTTTTTAGTATATATAATTAAGGGTTGTTTAAAACTGCAGTATTTTCCAATTGCTTTGAAAAAAAGCCTGGAAACCAGCAACTTATCCAACTAGCTTTAGACCTATAAGTTTACTAAGCAGTATAAGTAAAATTTATGAAAGAATTCTAAAGGAAAGAAATATTAATATTTATAAATGAGTCTAATATATTACCCGATGAATAATTTGGCTTTAGGCATTTTCATGGTACCAACCACCAAATTGGAAAAATTTAGGTATTAAGGTAAATCGAGCCGCAGGAAAATCAAGAGGACTGCTGCTATTTGATATTGAAAAAGCATTTGATGCCGTTTGGCACAATGGTCTTTTGCGCAAATTGATTGGCTACAATTTCCCCCCTATATTTGTAAGGTTGCCAAGAGTTCTTTATCCGATCGAAGTTACAAGGTCTACGTAAACAATACTTTATCACTTTTGTCTCAATCGGAGGCGGGTGTCAACCAATGATCTGTTTTTGGACCAATTTTGTAAAATTTGTTTATATGTGAAATTGCATTGTGCGTAGATGACTCTGCAATCTTTTCATAGACAGCAGCAGAAATTGTATACAAGCTTTCTTTTCACAAGAAAAAGAATGTCTTGTTTCCTACCGTCTGAACATTTAATTATTAATAGACAACGTATAAAATGCGAATTGTCGGCGAAGTACTCAGGTGTTTATTTTGACCAAAAACTCATATTTAAAAGTCACACACTCTACAAAACGGGTATTGGAATGAGGATGATATACCCTTTCATAAATAGAAATTCCTTGCTTTCAAATGATAATAAACTTGTCTTATACAAGGTAATTTTTTCCGGCAATATTGTTATATGGATCTCAAGTCTGGGCAGCAAAAGAAGATTCTTAAAATGATGCTTAAGCTCCCTTGGGGTCACTGGTATAATTTACACAAAAAAGCTAATGTAAGATGGATTTTAGATAGAATGCCTAAGCTAACCCACTAGTGTGGCAGTGATAACCCACTAATCATTGAGCTTCTTAATGCCTACTAGACGGACTGAAACCATCATAAGATTGGATTATTATCACCTTTTATATATGTATATATGTTTATTGGTTTTTGTTTTACCAAATTGTTTATTAATAATTTATTTATTTTTATTTATTATTATGCAATTATTTTCTAATATTTGTTTATTGAGACTTATTTATTTATATTTGTATATTTATTTATGAATGTATAAATACTTATTTATTTATTTATTGATTTATTATTAATTAATTTATTTATTTCTTTTTAAAATAAATTAATTTGTTTTTTTCCTTTTCTAATTCTTCTTCTTCTTGCAGCGCTACAGTCCGGGGTAGACTTGGGCCTCAACAAACATGCCTCTTCATCCAGCACGATCTTTCGTCAGCGGCCGCCAGTTGCGCACTCCAAGTTGGTTGAGGTCTTTCTCCACTTGTGCGCGCCACCTTAGCCTAGGCCGTTCTCTGTTGCGCTGTCTCAACGGCTCCGATTCGAAGACCTTCCGGGCAGTGGTGTCCTAACGCTTCATATGGCCTAGCCATCTTAACCGTTGTATCCGAAGACGCTTTACTAGGCGCATGTCGCTGTACAGCCCATAGAGTTCTTCTCCTCCTGAACGCAAACAGAACCAAACATCGCACGCAAAACTTTTCTTTCGAAAATACTAAGGGCTTCCTTATCCGCTTTTAGTAACGTAAAGGTTTCGTTACCAAGTTTTGATTTCGGTACTGATGTTATTGTAACTGTTTACCGCGGAGCCGAGGTAGACGAAGTCCTTGACTACCTCGAAGTTTCTGCTGCCTAGTATGGCCCACATTAACCACAAGACCCATTTTAACCGCTTCCGCTTCAATGCCAGCAAACGCGTCATTTCCGCTCGCTGTGTTCGTCCAATCACGTCAACGTCGTCGGCGTAAGCTAGCAATTGAATTGACTTTTGGAAAATCCTGCTTCTGGTGCTGACTTGTGTGTTACGCACGATATCCTCAAGGATGAGTTTCGAGAGCGAACCTAAGACCATCAGCGCGCAACACATTTACCCTACACGTCACGGTGTCGCGGCATAAGTTGATAAAACGTGAAGCTTGTATTTTAAAACTTGAAGCCTTATTAAAAAAACGGGTAAAGTTTAACGCGAACAATGATCTACCCTTAATCTAATACCACCCGACGCTACACTTGATGGGATGCATTCGGGTTGTGTGGCGATCATGTACGCAGTGTTTCAGATTGAAATTTCGCACATCGTCCTTTTATGTATGTTATGGCTTGGAGGCTTGAGATAAGGTAGATCCTGCGAACATAATCATGCTTACCCATTCGAATTACAGATACGGAGAGCGCAGAACTATCAATAATTTTTTAAGGTTTTGAAGCGAAAATTGAACTCAAAAATTTACCTAAACAAATACTTCGAATTTAAAAATATCATACAAAATGCAGACAAGACGTACATATGTCTATCCGATATAGACGACCTTTATGTGTAGTAAATTAATATGTTTTAAAATGTGGTATTTTAAATATTGCTGTAAGCATTTATAACTCGGATTTCTGCCATAACATTCTAACTAATATTTTATCTCTTATCAACTGTCCCAATTGCTGGTTCGCATTTACCGCTCACCATATGGCAACAACTAGTCTCTTTATTCATCACCCACAAGCTAAACCTCAACAAAATATCCTTATGCAAATTATGAATACAACACCGACTTAGAATAGTTTTCGTACTCGTTAAGCTGGAAATAAACGCATTCAACTCGTTCAGTGCAGCCCTTTGCTACCCTTAATCACAAAGTTTAAACCGATATCGTTCGCATATACGAACAAGTCCATATGCGCCATTTAAGCGTGGGAAAGGAATCCTGACGTCGAAACTAATTACTTCCCCCTTTAAATATCCGGAAATTTGCAGGAAAAACTTTTCCAGCGTTATAGCCTCAACGTCTCCCTCCACCCGCGTCTCGCACCAGTCGACCTCTACCTCAGCACATTCAACGTTACGCTGTAGAACCTGAAACTTCACCAACCCGATAATTTAGAATTTCTGAGTTTTTCCTAACCCGCTTTTCCAACATGTGTGTGTGTGTGAGTATGTTCTTATGTGGGACAACATCAGTTTGACCATGGCATGATGGAGCAGATCGGGTGAACGAGGGTGGATGGGGCCAATCGCTTTCAAGGATTCGCTGAATGCAGAAAGGGATCACACAACGTCGACGGAAAGTTGTTTATGAAACGGATAAAGACCAAACTTTATCCGCACACATTCAGAGAACGAGCAGCACATGTGGGTGAGAAATCGATTTTCCACCAAAACTATTTGCGCCCTGCCAGCGCTACGAGAAAAAAATAATTTGGTCAGCAGGTTCCCCCAACATTCTGCAGTGAAAGATTTTTGTTTACTTTTGCCATTAAATTTACTTAAATTCTCTTTACGTACACACTGCTTTAATGCCCTTATGGATGCTCTCCAGAAAAACGGGAAGAAAGTATTCTGAAACGCACAGGAATACACACTACACACCCTCTACCGCTGGGATGTGCTTTCATCAGACACACGCACACATATGGTACACATGACGAATGCCCATAGGGTTAAAGTTCCAAGTTTTTCATTTCTTTCACACACGTTCCCGCGTTCCTGTTCACACATACGTCTGCCGATTGTGTGCAGAAGACGATGAGATTATTTGATTGCCAACATGTATAGACCAGATTCTAGGCATGAAGGTTAAAGAAGAAAGAGAATGTAGAAAAAGAGAAAAATTAGCAGAATTATTAATCAATGTCCTTTCTATGGGTGGTCCTGGGCGAGCCCTCTCGTTCTAATTCACTGGATACAGTCATCAAAAGGCATATTCATCGAACATTTCTTTATTCTTTTGGTTTCCTGTCACGTTCTCATCTATTGGTCTTCGGATAGGTCCCGTAGCCAGCGTTCATTGATCATCAATGATGGAGGGTGTATGCAGACGCTCGCTTGGAATGCGTCCAGTTTCAATTAAAATTTGTTGCTGAAATCAGTGAAAAATAATCGAATTAATTACGGAAAAACCGAAGGGCAAGCATGGAATGATGTGCATTAGCACAGTTATAATGTCTAAGGGATGAGGTGGTACGGAGGTTCAGACTGCTGGCCAGTGAGTAGCGTGCGGAAAGTAACTATTATTCCTGACAGGAATTAATGGAATTCTGTTCTCGATCGTGATGAATTTTTGTGAGGCGATGGACGACAAGTCGGCCCACGAGGAACGAACGGTCTCTGGCGTGGATTTGTTGGAAGGGAATATAATTTATTGCGTCCTTGATAGACCGTCGAACATATTTTGCACGTTACCGAGTAAAATAATAAACGAGCAGCTTTAACCGGAAAACAAAAAACAAAAAATAGATACATGCAGCGGACGTGGATTGATGATGGTCCAGTTCGATATCAATAATTGAATCCTTTTTGAAGAAATGACAAAATAGGATGAAACGTGCATTAAGAAGGGGAAGTGACTGGAAGCTATAAGTGGTATTGTAATAAGACACTACCTGATATTCCGAGCAAAAGTTCTCTTAGTTGAACACTTAAAAGAGAATAGATGGGTAAATGCGTTGGTTCGACTAAAAAGGATGATGACGTCATTTTCTCAATCCTGCGCAAAAGTAATAAGAAGCGGACTCAGAACTATATCAGATGGCACAGTGTTCGTCATAGGAATGTTACCTGTCGATATTCTGGCAGACAAGCTAAAGAAGATGTACCACAGGCATACAATGGACCATCAACAGGCCAAACTAATAAAAATGAAACAACAGAATGCTTCAAAACCAACGAAGTAAACCAAATGAGACGTCGCTGCAACATCAAGATCGACAGAAGACAAACAATCTACCAAAACAAATATTACATACATGGGTATTAGAAATGGCCGAATCTTCTTAAAAAAATAACTGAAACTGAACAGACGGCAGAATTTTTACGAATTTCTTTTATTGTACATTAAAATATAATAATAATAATAATAATTGAGTGGCACTACAGCCCACAACGGGCCAGGGCCTAGCTTCTACAACAACTACTCGTGTTGTGCATGCTACTGTGCTTCACGAGTGGAAGGGACCTACAGTTTTTTGCCGACTCCGAACGGCGAGATTTGAGAAGATTTCCATAGACAATTAATACTCTTTGAGTGTTGTCAGCAACTCGTTAGAGGTGGTGCCGTGAAAAAATGCTAGGTGTCCCGCCGGGAATCGAACCCAGACTTTTCTGCGCCGCGGTCGATGCACTTATCACTACGCCACGGCGACCACACATTAAAATATCAGTCTCCGAAAAGATGTTGCTCATGCTTAGCTGATGATTTTAAAATTCCTGCGTATACATTGTTTTTACAAAACTAATGATTCTTATGCTAAGGTATTGGAATATTCGTGAAATTAAGATATAATTGTAATATATGAAGACTCCTTAAAAAAATATGTTGTAGTTTTTAAAAAGTGGTTCTTACCTTGATTTGTTTTTAAATAATACATGCGTATAGCTCTGAACTATTTACTATTTACTGAATTAAAACGCTTCAGATAAATGTAAAGCAATATATATAATAACAATTTTAAGATTAAGGATCATTGCATGACAGGTAATTTAATAAATAAGTTGGATATAGGAACGACAACTTCTCGTTTTCGGATAGCTCAATTATTCGTTTTAAAATCTCAACCATAAACTTATTTTTGCAAACTGCAGAAGAGGTGTATGCTGAGAGTGCGGTGAATCAAACGATTAAGATATTTTTAAAAAATATTAAATATTTGAAAAGGAAATCTATCTTTATAGTTAGGTCTCAAAAATCCAAAATAAAGCAGCTCAAACCTTGGATGAATAAGAAAATAAAATATAATAATAATAAAAAAAAATTAAAAAAATCAGATTTAAATGCTCAAAATCTCTGGAGGTTCCACTTTTTTGAAACCGATATATTGAAATTAGATTAAAAAATTAAAGACGGTGAACAAGAATACTCAAACAGTTTTTTTTACCAAATAAAATTTGAAAGCTGTAAGGCAAGCTTAACACATGTTTGGGATGGGATGTAAGTAATAAAGTGTTACATCTATGTTCTTCAGAAATTATTGATAGTTTTACAATTGCCAATAAATTTAATGAAAATTTTGCTCCTTTGGCATCCATTACTTCAGGCAGTAATACAATGACTGACAGCCGTTGCCCTAGCTAGTACAGAATTGATTATGATAAAATTTTGTCAATGAATTTAAATTTGAAGGTGATCGAGATACTGACATCACAACATCCCTTAAATTAAGTCTTGTGTAACTATTGCTATATCCAATTAATGACTACACAAAAATTAATACCGTGTCAAACTTTTTATTGATATCATGAAGGCATGTTAGCAACTTTTGCAAAAAAGGTTCAATAACGTGTTTAGAGGTTTCATTTTTATTTGGTTCATTTCATATCTTACAGTGTGGCACAGGGATTAGTTTTTCGTCCTATCGTATTTCTTAGATAAATAATAATAATAATTGAGTGGCAATACAGCCCACAACGGACCAGGGCCTTGCTTCTACAACAACTACTCGTGTTGTGCATGCTAGAGTATCAAAAAGCTTCTTAAATCTCGTCGTTCGGAGTCGGCAAAAAACTGTAGGTCCCTTCTAATTGTGAGAGAACAGAAGGACACACAACACGAGTAGTTGTTGTAGAAACTAGGTCCTGATCCCTTTAGGGCTGTTGTAGTACCACTCAATTATTATTATTATTATTAAGATAAATCGCTATAGACTATAAAAAAAACCTAACCAGAACATTTTAATAGGTTGAAGAAATATTTTATCTCAACCTTAAGGATTTCTTATTGTTTAGGGAAAGATACAGTCAGCGTCAAAAGTGAGTATACGGTTATTGGGAGAAAGTTCATCCACAAAAATAATATAGACCAGCAGAAACTACGGTGGACATGGACACATAAAATTAAACTCATACTTCCATAAAGATTATATTTAATTTTAAAAATCTGTAGACATAAAATAATTAAATCAGTTTATAAAAAAATGGGCAAAATCAAGCGTCAAAAGTGAGTGTACAGTTTGGTACTTCCATGATTGCCTTCAATGTTTGTAATCGGATCGTTTCCGATTTAAAATGTAACGTCATAAGTATGGCATAATACGAACTGATTATTTTTACCAGTTTTAAGAAGAAAGCATTAACGTAAATAGGACTGTCGTATTCCTTTTGTAGTTTCTTCGACTCGATTACCGACAGCACAGCAGGGCGATTTCGTTCTAGAAACGAACTCACTTTGTTACCGCACGACCAGTCCAGCAGAGACAATGCAATCGTCAGCCGTTCATTGCTTGCGGCTAACGAGTTTACAAACAGCTGGTATCTGTCCTGAATGATGGAATTTTGAGATTGTTGGGCATCGCACTTACTATGACAAGAAATGTCCCTCCAGTCGTCATCAAGCGTCAACACAAACAGGTCCTTGATCTGCGGGTCCTTGTCCAGCCAACTTATGAAGTTGTTCAATGTTTAATAGCCGACACTATTGTAGGGCCAATCAACTAGATAGAGATAGCGCAGTTGATAGTGTCTTTAAAGTTTAAATGGCGATGGAAATGCGTTAAAAAGGAGAAACCTTACATGAAATCGGTAGAGAAATAAAAGCACTTCATTATACAGTGCAAACATTTTAGATCGGAATGAAACTCTTCATACCAAGAGATGCCAAGAGATCAGGACGACCAAAGCGATTGAATGAACGGAAAAGAAAAGCCATTGTAAGAGAAGTAAAAGGAAATCCGATGTCTAGTGATGTTCAAATTGCAGATACAATTTCTAGGAATTATCAAAGTATAAGCGCGAGTACAGTTCGCCTTGCCCTAATAACAAAGTGGCCTATATTAAAAAGTGCCCAGAAAAAAATATTCAGTATCCAAAACTAATACAAAAAAAAGATTGAACTATATAAAAAAACAATAACATTTTAGAATTTCACATTTTCAAAACATTTTGCCAAAACGAATTGCTGAAATTTTGATTTTTTTTGCATAGTTCAAGTTATCGTAACTTTTACTTTTTTAACTCTTTTACAGTAACTTTTACAGTTAGAAGACAAAGTATCTTTCTCCGCCATAAAATCTTGACCTTTTGAAATTAATCACTTTACATTCATTCATTTTCCTTATTTTCCTTTTTGTATCCTCGAAGAACTTTTTTTTTAAATAAATTATTATCAATGCGTGCCTCTTTAGTGAACAGCAAAAAAAAAAATAAAATATTATTTCTCAGCTTTTTCTATGAAGGCAAACAAAACCATGCAGACGTTACTAAAACGTGTTTAAATTTTCCCTTCCGTGAAAATGTTCATTAATATGCCATATAATACAGAATTGTCTACCCCCAACATATTCATTTCCGAATGGTTGCATTTTTCCACAAAACTTGTGAATATGCGCCACGATGAAAACGGGAATCAGAAGAGAACTTCTCCCAAAAAGTACATCACCAAACTATTTTTAGAAATAACTCACGTAATTTGAATACACACAACCTATATAATAGATAGAGGGATCCTTTTGCGTTATTCCCCAAAATAGTTTGTAGTCACTTTGAATGGAGGTTGCGTTCGGTTGTGAGCCCGGAAGTGAACGCACGCAATTTTAAACCGGGCGAATAAAACCAAAAAAATCTCTTTCATCTTTTGCCAGAATAAAATACCCCACAGGGAAAAACTAATTGAACTTTTTCGTCTGAAATACCGCCATGGACTCGCCAAACAAGTCTGCACTTGGTTTACCCATTCCTGTTACTTCTAATTTGCTAGGTCCTGCAGGATTTAGGAAAAAAGACGCCTTACCGCAGCAACACATTCGAAAAGTTCATAAAGTTAAAGTATTTTAGAAATGCCTTTTTGAGGTCGCTGCAAATACAAATATTTGAAGTCGGCGGATATTTTATATTGGTGTGACTCTGTGTGACTTCTCCCGAAACAGTGCCCTCGACTATATACGACTCGATCAGCTTCTGACACGGTAACGCACGGGTGTAACCTTCTATGATGCGGTGTTTCATGTTTTTAGCTGAGGGCGTTTGGTGAACGCTTCGTTTCCTTCGTACGTTCGTATACTGTGCTCAAACGAAAAGCATGTGATCCACACTCCCGCTGGTTTGCTTAGTCCTGGACTATCCTTCACACAATGCGTTATTACGTGTAAAATACTATCGGGTGGACAATGAGTGACCACTACAATTAAACAGGATGTCCTTAGTACTCCAGAGAAGCAGCAGAATAGAATTTTTGATATGCCCGCTACGTTTAAAACTATATTGTGGGTTGTGTTGTACGAGTATGTACAACGTCCAGAAGATTCAAATTGAGTAAACTTCACTGAAGCGAGAAAGACTTGGTAAGGTGACACTGGAATTGGGTTTAGGGTGGTAAAATAATTATGATTTCCCGGAATGAAAATCGGATCCTGTAACATAGTGGTACGCATGGTTGCCCAGAACGCTGGATATGTGTTTTAGTTTGTTTTTGATTGCTTTGATGAAGAGAAGATCTGCGAAATTCGCCGAAGGGATGGAAAGAGTTTGCAGTGGTTGAAATGCGTTGGTACATGTGCTCTCTCTCTCTCTTCATACACACCGTCTGAACCAGCAATTTCTACGGGTGGCAGGATGGTTATAGGAAATTGTTTCGGGTCAACTGAGCATGAGATTTAAATTAGGTGAATACTACAACGACGCATTCCCTTAAAAGTTTTAAGTGATGAGGTTTTACTTATGGTGTGTCTACAGGAGGTGTTGAGGCAGAGGATGAATCAACAGCCTGCAGGATAGTGCCTGTCTAGAAGTTTGATAAAAACGAATTGAAAATGGAATGGAAATGCTACAGAAAGCAAATGTTAATTACAAAGCTAACTCCAGTATGAAGTCAATCTTGGTGGCAAAATTAGTGAGTTCGTTAAGTTTAATAAATTTTTGTTTTAAAATGTGGAAATTCTAGAAGACATATCGTTAACATACAGTTTATAACTTTTCTGTATTATTAGGGCAAGGCTTGACTAATAACAATATGCCTTGTCGGCATTAGTTTGTTTTATCTTGCGTTGTAGAGTTGTCCTTCGGTGGCTTAGGTGTGCTTTGTTCTCCAAAAAAGCAATCTACGTACCCCATTATTGATACATTGTGCTTAATGCTGTACATGATGTAACTGCAACCCAGAGAGTGGCAGTGGTTTTAGAAAGGTCTCGCTGCCTACCACTTGGAGTGATTGCCCCTCAAGCATGAGCTTCGTTTGGTTGTTCGGTAAATAAGGCACCGAATCTTGTGTTATTTACGACTTTTGATCAAATGGTCACCAAGGTATAAGGCCGTCAACGCATGTTATCGCATTAATCCTGATCCAACATCCCTGAAAAAACAACAAGCATATAGTCTTTTATCATTTAGTTTCGTTTCGTTATTTGGATTAATATCAGGTAAGATAATGTGGATAAAATAACAACAGGAGGCCTACAAGGAAACGCTGTATCAAACAACGAGAGCTACTCGTGAGCTCTACGAACAGAAAGAAGGGAATAGAACTGGCTTCTCAGAAGGAAAAAGAGAGAGCATGAGAAGTGAGCCGTCAAAGAGATGGAGAGGTGTTATGGCAGGAATGAAGTCCGAAAGTTTTACCGAAAGGTGAAACAGCTATCCGGTGGATATAGGGTTCGGACCGTAGCTGAATCTGAAAAGATCATTTCTGCAGACTTTTAAACGGCGATGACGGCCCGAGTCCAGCTGTTAGGCAGAGTGTTCCTCTCAATTTGGACGATGATAGGCAAGAATTAAGTCCCCCTTACTTAGATTAGTGGTGGTCGCCGTGGCGTAGTGGTAAGTGCGTCGACCGCCGCGCAGAAAGTCTGGGTGGTGCCCCTTGCATTTTGTCACGGCATCACCTCTTTCGAGTTGCTGACAACACTCAATTGTCTATGAAAAAGCTTTTCAAATCTGGCCGTTCGGAGTCGGCAAAAAACTGTAGGTCCCTTCTACTCGTGAGAGAACAGTAGCACGCACAACACGAGCAGGTGTTGTAGAAGCTAGGCCCTGGTCCGTCATGGGCTGTAGCGCCACTCAATTATTATTATTATTACTTAGATTAGGTCAAGATAGCAGTATCGAGACTGAAGTCGAACAACGCTGCTGAAGCGGATGGACTATCAGCAGAACTGTTTAAAGCAGCTGGAGATGACCTTGTTGGGCACATGCACCAGCTTATCTGTAAGATATGGTCGGGGGAGGGCAGAGACCGACCAAAAAATGAGACCTCTTCGACTATGTCAACTATCGAGGGATTAGTCTCCTTAACATCGCGTACAAAATCTACTATACCGTATTGTGTGAACGCCAGAAACCGTTCGTCAACAACCTAATAGGTCCTTTCAGGTCAGGAAAGTCCACCATCGACCCAAACTTCACACTGCGGCAAATCCTTGAGAAGTCCCAAGAAGTACAAATCGACACCCACCATCTATTTGTCGATTTCAAGGCCGCGTATGACAGCGTGCATAGAGACGAGCTATACAGTGCCATGTCTAGTTTTGGCATTCCTACCAAACTCGTCAGATTGTGTAGGATGACGATGGAGAACTCTCGCTGCTCCGTCAAGGTCGGGAACGAACTCACCGAGACCTTCAATGTCAAAAAAGGTTTTAGACAAAGCGACGCACTGTCATGTGACTTCTTTAACATCATCCTTGAGAAGATCGTGCGTAACTCACAGGTCAACACCAGAGGCATGATCTTCCAAAAGTCAGTTCAATTGCTAGCTTACGCCGACGACATTGACGTGGTTGGACGAACACAGCTAGCCGTCAATGACGCGTTTGCTGGCATTGAAGCGGAAGCGACTAAAATGGGTCTGGTGGTAAATGAGGGCAAACGAAGTACACACTGTCATCAAGAAAGGACACACAACATCAGCGTCTCGGACAGAGCGTCACACTAGGCAGCAGAAACTTCGAGGTAGTCAAGGACTTCGTCTACCTCGGCTCCGCGGTAAATAGGGACAACAACACTAGTACCAAAATTAAACGCAAACTCACTCTTGCCAGCCGCTGTTTCTTTGGGCTCAAGAGGCAATT
The DNA here is from genome assembly GCA_944738645.1 of Eristalinus sepulchralis. Taxonomy (NCBI): domain Eukaryota; kingdom Metazoa; phylum Arthropoda; class Insecta; order Diptera; family Syrphidae; genus Eristalinus; species Eristalinus sepulchralis. The sequence goes on along the minus strand of OX122885.1, from coordinate 17,787,695 downwards.
GAGTAATAAAGCCCTCTCTCGAAGGACTAAGCTTGATTTATATAACAGCTTGATGATCCTAGTCCTACTCTATGGCGCGGAAACCTGGATACTACTAAATGCGGATGAGGAAGCCCTTAATCTTTTCGAGAGAAAAGTTTTGCGTACGATTTTCGGTACTATTTGCGTTGATGGCTTCTGGAGAAGAAGATTTAACTTTAATTTGAGATCCAACCCGAAAAGTCTTCGAATCTATGCCATTGGGACAACGCAACGGATGACGTCATAGGCTTAGATGGCGCACACAAGTGAAGAAGGACCTCAACCAACTTGGAGTGCTCAACTGTCGGCAGCTGGCGAAAGATCGTTCTTGCTAGAGAGGTATGTTGGTTGAGGCCCAGGTCCACCCCGTACTGTAGCGCCACAACAAGAAGAAGAAAATAACAACGCCCTCTATTGAAACATTTTGTAGCAAATAACACGCCGGAGGTCTGAGGTTCTCTTCCTTAACTCTTCATCTGGCATTTTTATTTCAACCTCTTTCTAGTTGTCGACAACACTCAATGTAAAAGTTCTCAAATCCCTGCATTCACTACACGAATAGTTGCTGAAAAACACATGCAAATAATATGTACGTATATTCTACTCAAGAAAATTCATATCAACAAATATTAGGCACCCACGGAATCGTGAGAAGTCAATAATCTGAAGTGCGGCATGTGGCATTCAAGACTTATCGCTCGTCTGCCGCCACTTTGGCTTCTAATTGTGATTCACCAGGATAAATAAGAGCCATTCGTCCCTTTCAATGTATATTTACACAGCGAAAAGTAAATACTAAATTCAAGGACAAGATTCAAGTTCCAACCACCTCCTGCAGCATCTGCCACCACCCACACAATTACATTTCCCGCCGTGCCCTTGCGCTTGAAGACAAACAAAACGAATGAATTCAAATTTCAAATCAATGCCATTCCGCTCTACAAACCTCAAGTGTCCTTCACTTTCGTCCGTCTCATCCGACTTCATCCAGCACAGCTGCTAGCCGCCAAATAAACTGACTCCACAAAGCAAACCAATTACAAGCCGTCCCAAATGAAGACATTTTCATCGCTAAACCGTTCCAAGTAATATTTCAGCTGAAAAGCAAATAATCATTGACCTTGGATACGACGTTCTTATTTCCAAGGGACAGTAATAGCAATCAGCCAAGGCGAAATCGAAATATTTATGTGCTCCAACAGTCGCCTGCTGGGAGAAATTTTCTGGGCATGATGACGTAGAAATTTGTGAAAAATTTGTCAGCAATTTAACTTAGCAGCCCTCCCGCGGATCCTCATTCCAGGAGTGCTCAGTTACCACAAGCCATTGTCCCTCCCGGTGTGAATATGCAAATGCGCATCTGATTCTGGAATCATTTGCCGCTGGTGTGCTGCGAGGTAAAATGCATTGCACATGCAATTTGCATGCCTCTGCCGACTGCCGATTGCGACAATGTCGAAGACGACAGCGACGACAAGGAAATAAAATATCTGCAGACAGTAGATAGGTGCTCCTGTGGTACTGCGGAAGTACGAGCGTCTATCCAGCGGCTATAAAGTCGATCTTTAACGATTTTTTCGGGAGAGCGACATGTCGCTGTGGCTGGGTTTACGTACGCCGTGTCTTTCTGCATGGCTGGAGACGGGCTCTCTCATGCATGAAAATCTACAAAATCAAGATGCTGACTGCAGGACGCTTCCCGGACAATCTAGCACACAATGGGATGGAGAACAAGTAACATAAAATGGGATGATGCCAACGGTGACTCTTGCAGTAGATAGGTTAAACGATTGCTGGGGTGTGGTGTAGGGGTTCACTGGAAGAGTGCAAATAGCTTTTAGGACAAATGCTTTTCTAACCGCTACTATCGTCGCATTTCCTGGCGAATTCTGCTAAATTAACCATGGAGTGGGGATCCTCAGAACAATGCCACCTGCTGATCCCAATGAATATTTCGGATGCACGTTTAATAGTGACGCGCCCACGTAGTGCCTCACGTAGTGGACTTAAGCACAATCGAACAGGAGCGATATTTGTATGAGTGCCCTGAAAACCCCGTGCAAACGAAATTACTACAGTATTGCAGTACGCATAGATAAGAGATTTTTGTCATTCCATTCATATGTGATACGTTTGTTTAGATATTACAAAGGGAAAATTTAACCAATATGAAATATTTGGGGACATATAAAAGATAGAGATATTTAAGATCAGCCCATTATACTGGGCGTCAAAGGACAAATAAGGTAATCAATTCTAACTTGATATATGAGCTAGATGCGAGGACTTAATCTTAGGCAATGGATTCAATGACTTGAGTAATTTAAAATAAAACACATCAGGCAGTTTTTTTATTTATATTAAAGTTACGCTGGCAACACTGCGTTTCACAGTGGCAGCTATCGGACATTTAATTCAAAGCAATTCCAGACCTCCCCGCGGAAGAAGATCTACACTCTCAACGGCAATAGCACGGTCTGGTCAGATGAAAAACATGGTGGGAATCGTTCTGCATTCAACCATCTGCCAACAGGGACACACGGCACTCTGGTATCCCGCTTTGTGAATGTGCACGTCTTCATGGTTCGTGAAATTTTTTCCAATCTCTCCTCGTTGGCAGTTTATTTATTTATACTCCTAGCCGTGTGCTTGCCTCCAGCCTCGGTCCAGTCTCATTCACTGCACCTTTGTCCCAGAGATGTGCGCACAAGATAGATGTGCACTTGTGCGGCATGAGGCAAGAAAAACACCGCTCTGTCAGCCGGCCGCTGTGTGAGCACCATGTTCGGTGAGATATTTTAATGTTGATACGTGGCACCCAGCACACCGGTTAAGGGCAAACGGCTTCTGTGCACATGGTGGACAACGGGCTCCTTAAACAGCACTTGTGGCGGGTGCATTAGATTTGTAGCCGCAGCATTTAACATCTCTCGTCCTATCATGTCATCTAGAGGGACGTAGCCACCATGAAGATATTCGACCTGGTAGGTATCGGAGTAGTAGGCGGCTCATTGGCTGGCGGCAAACATATTTACATTTGTGCATTTTTTCTGTCTTGGTTAACTTAACTTGTATGTATGTTCCCTTATCGATTTTAATCGAACGATTAATAGCTGCCACGGAAATATCGATTTAAAAAAATGGTGTACTTTCTAGTAAATTACGCTAGTTGACTCAAAACGGTTAAACTAATGGATCCACAAAGGATATGATTTTTCCGTTTTGGTTCTTCTAAATCTTAGGCGATTTGTTATACACTAAATGATGTCAATGTCAACAAACATATTCGGCCTAGCTTTTCTTTCAAGATTTCAAGTTCAAGTTTTTTTTATTTATTTGCACGCACAAAGTTAGTTCAAGACTGTTTCCACATGCGTGTGTTATTTCAATCCAAAAATGTATTTCGTTGTTCTTGTTTCAGTTCGACGTTTTTCAAGTATTTCTTCGAGCTTCAGTTACAGGCAATCTCTAAGACCTTGCCTTAACCCTTGTTCAAGTTCTGGTCTAAGTCTTTATCTGAAATTTTGCTTAAGTCCTTGCCAAATTCTACTGCGAGTTCTTGTCAGCGACATTGTCTAAGATTCTGTCAAATTATTTATCTAAGCACATATCCTATGTCAATTCCTTGTCTAAGCTCCTGCCCAATTCTTAATCCATGTAAAAGACCTTGTGCAAGTTTTTGTGCTAGGCTTTGTACTTGTCTAAGTTCGTATCCAAGACGCTGTGTAAATTTCAAGTTTTAATTAAATTCCCTGTTAAATTCGTTGTTCAAGTTTTTATACAATTTGAGATTCAAACTCTCGTACAGAGGTGGCAAATATTTTAGAGCACCATGCCAATTTAAAAAAAATGTTAATTTGAAGTGCCTGAAGTGACTACTAGAAGCAAAATTGAATTATTTTAAAATACGCAGCATTTCTTTGTTAAAATATTAATTTATGTTTGAATGTAGCAGCTTATAATTCATTTTAATGAAATAACAAAATTTCAGATTAGCAATACAAAGCTAAGATACAATAAATAAAAATAAAAAAGCAGTTAAAGAAATATTTTAGTGTGACTTCTGTTGTTGTTAACGCGTTGCCAAATAGTTCAGGGCTAGATTTTATCACTTTACATATGTACATGCATATGTATCGGGAATATACACATACATTTCCATTAATTTGGAATTGAAATTCTTCGTCGTGTTGTCCTCCAGCTTCTCTTGTTCGATTGATTCCAACTCTCTTCTTGTTTCGATGAGTTTTTAAGTCCATATCGAACTAGATTGTAATTCGTTCAGCTGCACTTCAATGTGTTCAATTTCGAACCAATCACATTTTGACAAGTTAAATTTATCAAAGGATGTCATATCAGTGTACATAATAAACTTAAGCGTTTCCGAAAAGTCTTTAAATTGTGAAAACCTTGATGAAAACAGTTTTGTTTGCACCTTGAAGCCATTTAAATCGTTGAAACGGGCAGATTTGGACACATCTGTACTTTCGTCAAGACATAACGAAATAAAAGGAGAGCACTTGATGCCATTTGTATGTTGTTCATTTACATTTTCCGTAAGTTTAAGGATTCTATATTTTTTTGTATTCTTGGATAAAGGAGTATCTTTTTGGGGCTGAATTATGTTTTCTTTATTTGAAATATCTTCAAAAAGTGAGGGGGCGCATGCCAACCAATCTTCTTTTAAAAATGCACGATCTGGAGAAAGTATGGTGAGCGTATTTTCTCAAGAAATGGTCCAGTCGATTGACCGTCTACGATTTTATGCCGCTTGACTATTTTCTAGCGGAATAGCGTCCGTTTCGGCGGAAAGTTTTGCGGCCGATGGAAGATATAATTGTTGAATGAACCCCTCAACCTCTATGTCTTCCTTCCATACTTTCATATCCCAAATACTTAACCTTATATCCATCAACCCTATAATTTGTTATTTCATAAAACGTAATTCCAACAATGCTGAAAGTTTGGAACAAAATTCCTCTAGCTATTGAGAAGAAACCAGCTATACAGAGGTGTTCACCAACAAAACGTTGATTTGGTCTCAGAATTTATTTTCGAAGAATTGTAAAATCGTATAACAATTCGTTTGAAAAACTGTTATCTCAGGACTAAACCATAGCAAACGAGTGTTTCCGTCGCAGGCCTTGGACGCTATACGATATACTTTTTCTTTTGTCCGTCCGTCCTGTATTTAAATTGTATTTTTTTTCCAAAATCACTGGAAATGCATTTTTCAGACTTACTCGTAAATTTCTCAAAAGCTTTTTCAGACTAGACACCTGATGAGTATTTTCGTTTTGGTTTTCCGATTTGGGAGTTATTTGTTATTGTACGTTACCATCCGCAATTTAATGCCGTTGGAAACCGATAAAAATACAGAAATATTAATTTTTGACTATTGGATTTTTCTAAGTGTAGTAATGTGCGCTATTGAATAATATCTTGCTCAATACCTATTCTGCATAAGTAGTTATAAGATTTCATTTCAGTCGTACCTAGGTTAAGCGTTTTTGTACCTAGTTTAAAATTCTATCAGATAAAAATAAAAAAAATGCCTTTTAAACTAAACTAAAAAAACCTATTCTGCATTACTGCGAACATAAGTTATGTCAAAAAATTAACCCTTAACGCTCTTTTTCGTTAAATTGACATTTTAATATTTTCCCTTGTCGGAGACAATCTTTTATCAATTTTTGGTAAGGTTATCCACAAATTTCGGCTATCCACAAATCGATCGAGTTGGAGAAAAGCGAGGTAATGTTGCTTAAAAGTAATCATATGATGCAATGTCTAACCTATACCGCGGGTTAAGGAGGACTTCTCATATTAGCGTAGCCTTGGAGCATGTGGCCGAGCATTTTCCAATGTCTAATGTCATAAGTCCCTGATGAGAATTTTTTTTTAAAGATTGTGCGTCCCCAAGAGTTTTGGCAATTCGTTTTGTGTTTGTTAAATCTTCGGCTACAACATATTTTGTGTGGACGTTTTCCATCCTCAAACTCAGAATAACATTTTTATGCCGAAAAAACATCTTCTGACGCATTCACTCAACTACAGATAGTCAGACTCATACCCAATCTGTTCGCTTTTTTCCTAAACAAAATGGATGTGACACTTTGAGTGATGATATATAAAATTGGAGGCTTCAATTAGGACCCAATATTCCACATTTTCAATGTCTTGAGGCTTCATATTATTTTAGCGAACACCATATACTGTAATTGCTTGGCCAACTTCATTTTGAAAGATGTACTGCCTGACAACGCCACCAGCCCATAAATCGCACATCACTCTTTGGCTTCTTCGGCTTTTCAACAATCATTCGTGGATTCGCACTTCGCCGAATAAGGCAATTCTGCTAAAAAATCTGTTTGGTTGATAACGATGACGAAAAAAATCGAGAAGTGAGGAAATGCATTCTGATTTGAACGCCAGTTTTTCTTATTTTTCAAACGCCCATTTAACAAGACCTGATGTTAATTCGTGAAATAAATAATATCGTGCCTTATGCCACCCTTTATATACGTGATAAAAAAGAAAACTTCCAGTCATTCTTACATTTCTTTCACGTTCCGACATCCCTAATCGGTCCTCAACATCGTTCATAAAAAAATCAAATGAAGATGAATTAATAAATTTATTATCCTGCAACAATACTACCGACTTAACAATACAATTTTGCCAAGATGACAATGATCACGATGATTCATTCCTAATCGCCGAAAAAAACTATACATCCTTACGGCGTACATAAATCCCATTTCAAAATGGGAAAGCAAATGCTAATACCGAAAGTCATGTCCAAATCTATGTCCTTCCTCGTCGAGAAATACTCATTAGCGAGTCCCTGCGGTAATATTCTGCCATATGCTCACATCTAGGAAAAATAACATATTATTACATTTTGCGTTTCCAGCACCAATAGCCCACCCGTATGCAGCCAAATGGGACACCCTGGTCACATATGAGAAAAATGACACAAGGAATTGATTTCATCGTCGTGATGATTTATTGAAGACCTCATCACATTGCAGAAGGATAATGTAGTGTGCGTACTTGTCTCACAATTCTGTCTCCATTCCTCCAATTACAACTTCCAAGTGACATCCGATACTGGACCCCGGCTTGTGGTTGCCTTCGGTTTGTATGCTATGACACAGCCAAATGGTGGAACTGTCTGCAGGCATGGAACAAAATTTGTCAAGGCTCTATGTTACACCAGTCACCAATGCCTTGTGGTTTATCCTGACGGAAGGTTCTCCAGGAATTTCTCTTCTAGTTTTGTGGTAAGGTGATTTGTTTTAATTATATCCTGTGGCGGCAGGATAATGATAATTACGCATATGGGGATTTTCGTTCGGCTGTCAACGAGCGTACCTCTACGCACATCGACTGAAACAAAGCCAAACGGATGGAATGTGGCCCGAAACTAATTGGAAATGAATTAGTTATGCCATTTGTCAGATGTTAACAAATTTCTGGGAATATCATTGCTACCAATGCGAGTTTTCCTCTGTCTGCACCAACGCCCCAGTATGATTGCGAGACGGTGTGGAACGAAATCACCTGCCAGCCTTGGGACACCATATTTATTCTCGTCTCGTGGGGGTTTGTATGTATTTGACATCCTACACACACGCAATCGTCATATTGGAGCACACCATAAATTATGAACGGGACATGAATTGTAGCGCGGGTTTCCAGACTGAGACCGGATGACAGTAGGGTGGAGTATGGATGTTCCAAAAAGGGTAGAGCAAACACCATCGTTCTTGAGTTGGCCCGAAGGAGGGTTAATGTTATGATAGCTCGTTCGAAACTGTTATTTATGATCTGAGCGGAGGTATTTGCGCTCGAAGGATGCGCCACCATCAGCATTGACAAACACCCTGGGAAAGGGACTTCGACCCGATGAATGGGTACATTTTTGAGGGTTGAAGTGGCTCGGATGACAGAAAATCGTGTATCACGATATACAAATGTTTATTATGCATACATCGAGTGGTAGATTGAATTTCTTGCAAAGTGGTTGAGTGCTTCGGAGACAGAATAAGCATTGGTATGATGCTTTCCATTTGTGGGCGGTGAAACTGCAGCGGGATGGGATGAGTTGCAAAATTTTGTGATATCGATTTATATTTTGGCCATCTTACAAAAATAATTTCGAGAATATTCTGCTATGAAAACTTTTACTTTTAAGACGTCGCACAATGTCGTGTTATATTCTGGATTAAGGTGGAAGTCTAACAAAATATAAAAAAATGTTAACAAAGTCAGAAATGCAAGAAAGAGTTAGAACACATACATATTTATATAACATTTCAAAATAATGTACTTAAAATAATTGTGGAGTATTCTCAGAATTTTAATTATTTCATTTATTCCTTAATTGTCTTTAAGTTTCATTGAAGATTGATCTCGAGAAAAAAAAACAACCTCAAAGATCGGATCAGAATTTCAATATTGGTGCTTGCTTGCTAAGAATTCAAGACAAGTGTTATACGGAAGGATGCAAAATCAGTACAAATAGGGAAAGCCAACTGAAAAGAGCGACGAATTACAAATTTTTTCAAAAGAAAACAGAAATTTAGGTTATATAAGCCCATTATACGACTTTTTATCGACTAGACCTAATAAATAAAACATCTGAAGATAAGAGTTGGTATAAAATGAAATTATAGCACTGATACTCGTCCCCAGTATTGTTAATTCATTAGATTAGATTTCACACCCTGACTGACTCGATCTGCAACCAACAATAAGACTGCTATAACTTCTAAACTATGCATGACAGTGATCCTAAATTTTGACAGATGACTTTATCTTTTGCAAACCTTTCAAACGTCTTGCGTCGTACCTTATATTTGGTTGCTGTCAAAAAAGCCCTCCAGCACTTCAACGTAAATATAATTTTCGCATAGAACCATAGCTCGTTAGTGTGAAACTGGCAGGGTTACAAAACGTTATGGAAGCGGTCATTAAAAAAAACAGCAACACCGACAGAAATTGAGAGGAAAGTAAATGATCGAATTGAGCGAATTCCACATCGAAATGGAAAAAAATGGTTGGTGATTTCAATATAACTTTGGAGTGGATGCACAGTTGCCTCTTGAGACCAAAGAAACATACTATAAAGTGAACCTGAGCTCTTCTTCTTCTTCTTGTGGCGCTGCAGTCCGGGGTGGACCTGGGCCTCAACCAACATGCCTCTCCAGCCAGCACGGTCTCTCGCCAGCTGCCGCCAGTTGCGCACTCCAAGTTGGTTGAAGTCCTTTTCCACTTGTGTGCGCCACCTTATCCTGGGCTGTCCTCTGTTGCGTTGTCCCAATGGCTCAAATTCAAAGACTTTTCGGGCCGGAGCAGTGGTATCCCTACGCTCTACATGGCCTAGCCATCTTAAGCGTTGTATCCGTAGACGCTTGACTAGGCTCATGCTGCCGTACAGCCCATAGAGTTCGTGGTTGAATCTTCCCCTCCAGATGCCATCAACGCAAACAGGACAAAAAATTGCACGCAGAACTTTTCTCTCGAAGAGACCAAGGGGATCCTGATCCGCTTTTAGTAGTGTCCAGGTTTCCGCGCCATAAAGTAGGACTGGGATGATTAAGGTGTTAATAAAGCAAGCTTAGTCTTTCGAGAGAGGGCTTTATTACTCAATTGCCTCTTGAGCCCAAAGAAACAGCGATTGGCAAGAGTGATTCTGCGTTTGATTTCGGTACTGATGTTATTGTCCCTATTCACCGCGGAGCCGAGGTAGACGAAGTCCTTGACTACCTCGAATGTTGTGTGTCTTTCCTTGATGACAGCATGTACTTCGTTTTGCCCTCATTTACCACCAGACCCATTTTAGCCGCTTCCGCTTCAATGCCAACAAACGCATCATTGACGGCTCGCTATGTTCGACCAATCGCGTCAATGTCGTCGGCGTAAGCTAGCAATTGAGCTGACTTTTGGAAGATCTTACCTTTGGTGTTGACCTGTGAGTTAGGCACGATCTTCTCAAGGATGATGTTAAAAAAGTCACATGACAGTGCGTCGCCTTGTCTAAAACCTTTGTGGACATTGAAGGTCTCGGTGAGTTCGTTCCCGACCTTGACGGAGCAGCGAGACTTCTCCATCGTCATCCTACATAATCTGACGAGTTTGGTAGGAATGTCAAAACTAGACATGGCATGGCATGGTAAGTAGTTACCAATTATCATTCGGACAGCCTCCAGAAAGCAGAAAGCACCGATGGTGATGAAGTAGGCCGCCATAACCGGCGAAGGCCGTTTTCCGCTCTTTGTTTTGAACCGAGGTGTCAAAATCAATGCGACCGTATACAACAACACTCAAAACCGTCTCACAAAGCGCGCGGTTAAGAAAGATGTTCCACACTTCATCTCTTCGATGCAAAAGATTGCAAGTTTTCTGGATGCAAATCTGTTGCATTCCTCCATCTTCGATATTTTAAAGGCGAAGGTTGGCACCTAAAAATATCAAATTTGGACCACCTTAGTTAAATACTTCTATCGCAGAGCAACTTGCGTGAAGCGTGCGATTCTTCCTACGGCAGTTTCAAGTCCATTTTTCGCTCCAAGGTTAACATAATGAAAACTACCGATACAATTTAAAAATTCGGTACAATCGAATTTTCGAGTCATTCACCGTGTAGTGGGGTCCATTACATATTACAAGAGACCACTTTTGTTTTTTGAAAAGTGGCAATTCAATTTTCAACAAAGGATTCTTTAATTTCGATGCCTTAACCCAGCGATGTTCTGAATTCTTTTAGGTGTTTTTAACTCTGCTCGCGATAGTGGAGTGAAGTGACTTTATATGGCGACAAGTCGTTAAGGCAGAATAGTATTTATAAAAGTACAACTCTTCAGCTTTAAACTGATTTACGACGGAATCAATTACAAAATATTGACAAAAATTTAAACCAATAGGACAACTTGAAAATATAACAAATCTTTTTCAATTAATATCCAATTGCTAAAAAAATATTTTATTCTAACTATTCTAGATGTAAGAAATTTGTCAATTTTAAGAGTAACAGAGTTTTAAAATTAGCTTTTAAGCTACTACGTGCTATCCGACTTCCTCATTATATGGTTGGAAGACAAATAACTCGTCTTCGTGTATTGGAAAAACGCAATTATCGCAAAGATTACAATCGAATATCCTTACGTCCATTATACACATGGTAAACATCATACATCATTGAATTTACATACACAGGTTTCCCTAGTATACAACATACAGGCGTTTACTCCTTTAACTTCCCCTCGCGAAGGATAAACCAAGCAAGCAAAACATATCCCTCTTTTTTGTCAGTACCAACACACCCACCCACAAGCTTTCTTTTGCACAAACTGATTGCTGGCATTTGTAATGTAATTTATGATCACGTTTTCATTTTCATTCCACTCGCCCATTCCCCTATCCTTCACCGGATTTAGGCAGATAATTGCAATCCCAAGCGCAATGTTTGTCGACGACCGCCGCTACCGCTTGTGGTCGTCAACGTACATTTACAGATGAGCTTCTTTGCTTTTTTGCTATTTTCCTTCAGAAAATGCTACAACGTGAAATTATCACACGTCTCTCATCCTAGATGATTCTCTGGACAGATATGCGGCTTCAGCGTGCTGGTATTGTCTAAGAGAAGAGAGTGAGAGCGTTTCATCCGGATAACAAAGGGGCAAATTTATGAATCCTTTGTAGTTGAGTGTAATGTTGCACAAGGGAAATTATCTGCACGCACAATTAACACAGAGGTGAAGTAACAATAATAAATACGAAGTACGTACGGTACGCACATGTATTCCCGTGAAACGTGCGCAATGGGGTATAGAACGGCATTATAATTACAAATTGATCATCATCCGAGTTATGCGCCGGGCATGGTATCGCAAGGCTGATGCCAGCGAACGTAGAGCGGAATAAATTAGCCGAATATGATTACTTGCCAGTTGGTGGATGGTGGATGGTGGATGGATTACACCCCATAGACTTAGTTTGGAACAGACACACTCAAATGGATGGCTTAGTGTATCTCGCATATCTCGAAAGCGATTACAGGATTTTGTGCAGTTATAGCGAGACAGATAAATCTTATCGCTTACAGATACTAACCAATTTCCAAGCGATCTAATGATTAGTAGGTTCAATCAATCAATCAGGAACCTATATACACATTTGCATTACTGTAACTCACACAATATAAGATTCACTACTTCTGGCCTCAAGGGAATATATTCCTGTAAGTATTCATAGCGAATTGTTACACACTCACTTAAGCGGTTATTTTGCCACGAAGGCTACGAAATAGTAAGAAGTGAGTAAGTACCCGAACTCCTACGCTTCATCTGTAATATTCCGTTCCCGAATTTGAGGAAATACAAATTCAGAGTACGAACAAGTTATGATCAATTGTCACAAAATTTGTATAGCCTCACTATTTGGTTTCATTCTTAAGCTGTTAGTTCACAAAATTTGTATAGCCTCACTATTTGGTTTCATTCTTAAGCTGTTAGTTCCCACCAGTGAGCTAAATATTACATTTACAATAAGAGGAGGTGTTGAAGAAGCTAGGCATATTGATAAGTTGCAAGAGTTCGATAAAAAAGTTCTATCGTGTGCTTCATTTTGTTAGAAATTATTACTAAAATCGATATTTTCATATAAAAATAAGTAGAAATTTGCATTTCCACTATTAAACAGATACAAGTAAGAACTAACAACATGTCGCAGGGTAGTAGGAAACAAGTATATGGGTGTTTTCGATCTAGTTTCATAGTTTGATCTTAACATGCAACTTGCTCTGGGAAACCAAGAAACGTGGAAGCTGCAAGAAAACATGCAACAAGCTTTTTACGAAAGCTAGATATACAAAAAAAAACCTATATGTTAGGGTGCCACTTAATTAAACCCGAATTTCCAAGTGTTGATTAGACGAAACCCTTGCCACCTCTGAAACAGCAGTCAATACTATTTGAATTTTGTCAAGACCCCCAAAGAAGTGGTGCCCTGAAAAAATACGAGATATTCAGCTCTGGAAACGAACCTGGGTTCCTCAGTGTGCGATTCGGGGCACACGCGAATTATATTTAATAAAATACTTGTGTGTTTGTTGGTGGTGGTCTTAAAACTGCTTTTTATTAATTCCGAAAATATAAATACAATTTACTTATGACCTACTGAACGATATGTATCAGCATACTCAGTTCGTTACCTTTGTTGTCGCATCAGAAAAAGGAGTCGATACACTCCGGTAGTGCAATCGTTTTGCGTCAGCGCAACAAATTCAATTCACCGGTGTGCTGACATATAATTTGCTTAGGCGACATTGGCCGCACCAATATGATCGTGGAGTAAGAGTATGTAACTCGCGTTCTAAGTTCTATTTTCTTTTCCGTTTTAATTGTATTCAAATGCCGTTTTTGTGTTTTTTATAATTTTAATTATAAATTTTGTTGTAATCATTATTCATTAAAATTATTGACTTAACCTTCCTTATATTATAAAACTATCATATTAAAGAGCTAGTTTTTGTTTTTTTTAATTTTTTACTGAGATATCAATTAAGTTATTCTTGTCGCACTATATCTCACATCATTTGACGTAAACAGGTTGTTACTGGAAATAGCACTGTAATCGCCGAAGTTTAACGTGACTTTCTTGCACACATTTACGATTTTGGCATTAACGATAGCCTGGTCCACTAGAATCCGATTAATATAAAGTACTTCCCCTCCAGCCTTCATTTCCTTGCCCGCTTTTTTCCTTCAGGATAACACGACTTCAGCTAATTTCATTAGAAGGAGGATGCACATTAATATATTGTATGGTACGTAGAACGATGGCCAGATGGCTCCTTTACGACGGTGATTTAATAAAAGTGAGGGATAGGCTAGTTTCAGGTAGTTATAATTAGCTTAGCTTTAGAAAGAAATTTGTTTGGGCTGTTCAGGAAAAAAATATTCAACTACCTTAAGTATAGTTTGAATTTAGTTAATCCACGGACAGAAACTAGTGCATGTTCTAGTGCACTTCATTACCATGTGCAGTAGAAAAAGGACAAGAAACTCTCATTGCTAAATAAGGATAAGAAATTCTTTCAATTTTATATGTTTTTTCAAATTATATCAAAAGCTTTTCCACGTTATTCTAGACGTCTATTCATTTGAGACTTTCTGAATCCATACTATTAAATGACCCTCAACTTTAACTCATGCATCCACCTTCACTGGTGAAAATTCATCTCCGAGATTAAAAAGTAAAAATAAACCAAAGTCCATTAAGCCATTCTCACGAGATGCAACACCTGTCCGATGCCGTGCTCGATTTATTCATGCTTATTATATGAAATTCAGATCAAGGTTTTTGTGTGCCAAGGACTCGTACATGCACATATCAGAATCCGCTGCAGTTTGCCTTTATATTTTTTCCATTTCACTTAGCATTGAAACTACGATCGCAACGGTCTACCTTGACAATATGCTTTTGTCCAGGAGACCAATCGACTGCAAAATTACTCCTTGATATGAACTGAACAAAAGCGCATGAAGTCTTTGTTGAATATCCTTGTTTCTGCATTTTCATTGTTAATTTTGCCTTTTTGATTTAAAATTTTTTCTGTTGTGCGATGCACTTTGCGTCGGATTCAGAGGCATGCATAAATATCGCACAGCAACAAAATACCATACACATATTTAGATTAGGTGTTATACTAAGGACAGTGAAGATTTGTTATGTTTGAGGGTGCTTCCAAATTTTATTTTGTATAGAAAATTTTGAAAATTACACTAAGATGGTATGAACATGGATATTTTATTACATCCCTAAGATTCATAAATATATATACAAATGATACTTTCTTTTTAGAATTTAGGGTAAAAATAATTATTTTCCTACCAACGTACCTAGTGTACCTTACTCATGACGTTCTTACAAGCAAGTTACTCCATATGAAATAGAAATTCAGTCACATGTGAATTTGCACAAATGACTTTAAGTTGTCAAAGTGTGCTACTAAGTTAACGCCAGGGTTATTGATAAATGTGTCGAGAGAGTATATCAATCGGATTTCAGAAACCTTAAGAGCGTAAAGGAGGGATGAATTAAAAACGAAAAGTACAGACAGGAAGGTCCGCGAGCTTTCTGTTTAACATAATAATGAGAGGACAACTGTCCTGTGAGATTTTAAAGGTTTTCAATTACATCGACCATATTAAAACCTTATAATATTTAAAGTAATTTATGAATTCAGTTATAGATGAAGTGGCTATAACGGACGTTCCGAATGGAAACAGCTTATGCAAGCGAAATCAATCGGATGAGTCGGTTTAAAGATGCAAAAATGCATTCCAATAAGGTTTTCTATTTCTGAAAATTAATTATAACCCTTAAAAATGAGTCTGGTAGACATTTTGAAATTTAAGTCTACGTCCCCAAACAGATAGGCAGTCGTATAAAGATGAAAATGTAGTCAAATATTATCCGTCAAACATATTAATATATGTGATCGCCGTGGCGTAGTGTGTAAGTGCGTCGACCGCCACGCAGAGAGTATAGGTTCGATTCCCGGAAGGGACACCTCTTCATCTTTTATTTTTTTCACGGCACCACCTCTTTCGAGTTGCTGACAACACTCAAAGAGTATCAATTGTTTATGAAAAGCTTCTCAAATCTCGCCGTTCGGAGTCGGCAAAAAACTGTAGGTCCCTTCTACTCGTGGGAGAACAGTAGCACGCACAACACGAGTAGTTGTTGTAGAAGCTAGGCCCTGGTCCGTTGTGGGCTGTAGTGCCACTCAATTAATAATAATAATAATTGAGTGGCACCACTCAATTGTTATTATTATTATTATTATTTTGATTCTGCATCAAGCTCTTCTTGTAAAATACTTATGGCTACTTGCAGGTCTTGGTGCTTTACCACGATTCATATATCATCCACTTAGGCATAGGTCATTATATTATCATTCAGAAAATTCCCACGAGATCGATTTTATGAACAACAAATGACAGGGTGAAGCGGATTTTACACGAAAACCAGTATGTTTTGAGAGGAAGTGTATGTTAGAATCATAGTTAGAATCATTGACCATGCGCATTGGCGTAGGTAAAATAAGTAATATGTTGACATTTGCCACTGATTGGCGCCTAAGATTGAAGCCAGGTTTGTATGATTATATTGTACCACCACCTAGTGTAGATATACATGTTGTTTTCTATTTATTATGGACTCTTTGGCTTAACCAAATAGATGGCCCTTTGTGTTGAAAACAAGTAATTCTTAAATATGAAAATAATGCTAATCGAAAATGTATGTAATTACGAGAACGTCCGATTAGTTTTAATTAACATGTAAATTATAAATTATTTTATTTTTAAAAAGCCTGTTTGCTAACCGTTAGTGTTCTAGTTAGAGATGCCAGTTAAGTGTGGGAACACCTTACAAATTGTGTGATTTGGTAATAACTCTTCTTAGTTCTAGTTTTATAAAATAAGTCTCAATTTTATTTAGGATGAGCACTGAGCTCAAATATCTACCTTTAGATTTAGTTAGCAAGTGAACCAAAATACACAGTCATTAATTTTTTGGTGTCGAAAATAAACCTCAACAGTAGCAATAAACATATTGTACATTCAAATATATTTTTAATGAAAATGCAGGAAGATTTTTAGTTTGCGATTTTAAGGCTCTGTTTTGCATTTTCCAAGCTGCAACTTTGACCATAAAGCGCACCACGAAGTCGCTTCATCTGTACGAAGCGGCACCTTTTCGATTACTTGTGGGGTTTCTGCCTATTTTTCCAACACCCAAAAAGGGTATTCAAGGGTTGTGTATACTCAGCAGACATCAATTGATGCGTACTTTGAACTTTATTATTCTAGAAATGCAAATCCGAATGCAAAAATGACATAATGTGCCCACTCAATTGCAGCAAACGCGAGGAAATCGATAAATTCCGATCATCAGCAGTACTCCAATAATGTCTTCAAAAGTCTGAATGGCTGACTTGGAAAAACCTTTCTATTCTGACGAAGCTAAGTTATCTACAACAAATATATTGAAACCTGTTTCAGGGGACAGAATCAGTCCTAAGGCAGAATTTCACCTGCAGATTTCTTTGACAAGTAACACAAGTCTTAATTTTATTAAGGAGGTGAATAACACGTCTTTGAAAGAAGCAAATAAACGATTATAGTAAAGGAAAATTTAATTAAACTTATCTAAAGAGCAAGTTATCATCTTTACAAATCAAATACTCACTTAAATGTATAGTTCGGTGAATGCAAAGAGAACTGACCTACAATAATTTCTCAAAAACTATGCTTTAACGTCCAATTATTGCAAGATTCCCAACTTTTATAGAATACCTCTGACTGATTACAAAGTTACTTTCATTACTACGTATCCTATCTAATTAATGCAAGGCTAAAGTTAAACATCCTTATTTCAAAAAGCAACTTCGACTCGCATATTTCACGGAAAAGCAATTAGTTCTGTTTGAAGAAAAGAATTCCATTCTGTTGAAGGATATTCCGTTCCTTGTTTTACCATTCATAAAGTTCATTACCATCCTCTTAGCTGCGACTACGTTTCAATTTGCGAAGCTAAATAGATAAAAGGCAGGCAACTTAACAATTCACACTTCAACGCCCACACTCATATCTACGCCGAGTTTGCTTAACCTCTTCGTCCGCCGGAGCCCGCCAACCATGCATTTAAAAAGTCATTCGCTTCACACATACACGCGCACTCGAACACATGGTCCGTGATGTTTGAATAAACTAGATTTAGACAGACACTGACAAGGACTTGCCTTCCTCGTGGCTGTGTTAACCACCAAAGGATGATGTGAATGATGAAACGCTTGCCGTAAGGCACCCTCTTCGCACCTCCTTTACCCGGTGAAAAAGGAGTCCTCCTTTGCCTTAACCGAATTAAAGTCCTGTAGACCGTGAAACCCTTTTTATTCATACCTGCCTTTGAGCGTAAAGAATAAACAGGCATAAACAAACACATATACCACTAAGCATACGCCATGGCCAAACAAACGTCAACGGTTTCAACGGTGAATTGATGACGATGATGGATACACCTCCTTAAGGATATGTGTGTGCTGTATTCCACATCGGGTTTGGTAAGGTTCGTCACGCTTTGAGTCTCTTTATTTTATTTTCTCAGCTTTTGACTGCGATGTCAGCGAGTGTGAGCCCTGATAATGAAATTTCACTCCATTCAAACCCGAAAGGGTTAAAAACGAGGTTCCCTTGTGTTTTGTTTCGACACACCACTGTCGGGGGTTCCCCAGGCGTACGTTATGTCGTTCGATGAGGATGTCTTGCGTTATTAAGTTGATGGATTGTATCGTGCGAGCGCATGCTACAGATATTTCAAATAAACAATTGCCAAGTGAAATAAGAAATGAATCGTTCAATCTCATCTGGAGAAACGCTAACGTATGGTTGTGTGTCGTTCAGTTTTTGTCATAGAGAAGAATGAAATAATCTAGTGCACAATGACTGTCTGAACGTTTTATTTTAAGTCGGAGACGATGTGTCATCACTTAAGCTAGTAGACCCGCGTTTGTGGCCAGGGAGCGATATCCTTTCGCAAACGTAAGTATGTTGTTTGTCTATAAAAAATGCGAACGACTATACGAATATGTGTACATATGTATGTAGAATAATTTTTACTGAGAGCATGATGCATTTGTCAAGAAACAGTGACAAACAAATATGCATTAGAGCAGTGTTAATTTTTTTTTTTATAAAATTGATTTGAAGAAAGTTTTGACTCATAAGTTCTTGACAGAGTTTAGCTTTGGTTAAATGAAGAATAGAATTTTAAGTGTAAAAAGTTGAGTGACACTACAACCCACAAGAGACCAGGACCTAGCTTCTTTGGCCACTACTCGCATTGTGCGTGCTATTGATCTCTTACGAGTAGAAGGGACCTAGAGCTAATTCCGAAA
This sequence comes from Eristalinus sepulchralis, assembly GCA_944738645.1. Lineage (NCBI taxonomy): Eukaryota > Metazoa > Arthropoda > Insecta > Diptera > Syrphidae > Eristalinus > Eristalinus sepulchralis. The sequence continues at coordinate 17,768,701 of OX122885.1, read as the reverse complement.
AGAGAGATTTGAGAAGCTTTTTATAGAAGATTAGTACTCTTAGAGTGTTGTCAGCAATTCGAAAGACGTTGTTCCGGTCAATCCGAAATCAAACCTGGGACCTTCGACGTGTGTTACCCACGTACATAACACGGTGCGATGTATATTGAGTATATTGAATAAACAAAATTTCTTTTACTCATTTTTAATCTATTCTTATAATACCCTTATTACCGCGGTTTTATGTATACCCATAAATTTCTACCAAAAGGTACATATATGCACCCAAATACTTACAAATGTATGCCTCATTAACGTTCTCAATTAATCAAAATAAATGTAATCTAAGCTCAATTCAATTTGCAGAAAGTGGCAGGAAAGGCATCACGGCCCTTTATATGACCAAGGAAACTTTCGGTTGTGGGATCTTCAAAATTATATGGCATACTATCTAAACAATCTTTACCCCCAGTCCATAATCTGCTACCACTAGATGTAGTATGGCGGCCGGTACTCGAAGTAGGTATGCATCTACTTCAGTGGTGTTCTCAGAACCACTCCTATTAATGCAATTCATATCCTTCATCCTAAGCAACCAAATATCTACAAGCACCGCGGCCCGTTTGAAAGCTTGTTTTATGTGGTTAGAAATTGATATTGGACACTCTCCCATTATAAACTTCTTTAAACCACATTATACACGAACTCAGAACTTTTCCGAGAAAAACTTTCCAGCAGCAATTCCAGATAGTGACTTGTGGTATACACTAACACGATGCGGATATTCGCGGATAGGCAGGATGCAAGAGAATCTTAAGATTACTAATTGACTGCCGAAGATCTCTAGATAACATAGAGACTTAAAGCATATTAGGGAAGTGCAAAGTTGATGAACTTATTTAGCAAGTTTCGAGAATTCATATTGATTATATTTCTTGCATAGTTATATGTACCCTCATAACTACCTTCAAATTCTTCTTCTTCTTCTTTTGCTGGTGCTACAGTTCGGGGTGGACCTGGTCATCAACCAACATGCATCTCCAGCAAATACGATCCCTTGCTAGCTGATTTAAGTTGCTCCAAGTTGGTTGATGGCAAGCGTTTTTGGATTCAACGCTTAAGATGGTAAGCCATGGAGAGCGTGTGGACACCACTGCTCCAGCCCGAAAAGTCTTCGAATCTGAGCCATTGGGACAACGCAACAGAGGACGGCTTAGGCTAAGGTTGCGCACACAAGTGGAGAAGGACCTTAACTAACTTGGAGTGGGCAACTGGCGGCAGCTGGCGAAAGATCGTGCTGGTGAAGAGGCCAGATCCACTCCGGACTGCAGCGCCACAAGAAGAAAAAGAACAAGAAAGCTGTTACCAGTAATCTTTAACCTTAAAGAAGCACCTTAGGATGCATTGCTAAAAGAAATCTCAAGCAAAGCGAAAATATTGCCTACCTAAAATAAACTATAGTAGAAAAAATAAAACATGTATCCAGCAGCGTATGATGCTGATTGGAATGTCTTCGGAGAGCTTATTTTATTTCCAGTTTTACATTACAGAGACTCTAAGTATCTATGGAAAGTTTAAATTTGTTTCCTAAGAGCCAGAATGTTCGTCTACATCTGTTTTTAGTTTGGCTTAACATTAGGATAATGCGCGGTGTAAATGTTGGTTTGTTGTCCAACACTAAGCCTAGATACAACTCAACTCAGTTTGTCAGAATATTTTTTTTTGTTGTTAACTGCGGGTTCTTGAGGATATTTGTCATACATATTATTTGAAATGCAGCAGAGCCAGTCCATTGATTTGTCCAGCATTTCATTTTTATCACCAGTAGCAGTCGAGAGAATTACTGTGTCGTCTGCAAATGTTGCAAGCATATAGTCCTGTTTAAGTGGCTTAGGTATATCTGCATTAAGGAGTAGATAGTGTATAGATCCTAGTACACTACCCCACTGGACGTCACGTCAGTTAAATGTTCTGCGTCAATAGCACAGAATATTACTTTTGCAATTTGTGTGGTCTGTTAACTTTCAAGTTATGGTCCATTGATCACTACTTTATTATTAGTTATATCTTTTTGATTTGCGAAATATTAATTAAGAGACCCATGTCACAAACTTTTTAAAGTCAACATAATTATTTATTATTACAGTGAGGGACGAAAGTGCACGTACGACCAGTATTCTTTTAACCTAATGAGTTAAAAAACATTATGGAAATATCTTGATATAATTGTAATTAATGTAAAATAAATAAATAATGACACAAATTCCATATAACAATATGTTAGCAATAGATGAGGGATCTCGAAGAACAACATTATTTTAATTTTTCAGTGTGTGATATATAGAAAATCAGATTTGTTGCACTCAGTTGAAGTTTGATCAGCTTCAAAAAGTTATTCCTACAGCAATGATAAGTCGAAGAGAAATTGAAGCTAAGGTATGGTATTTTGTTTAAAAAAACTAAATCAAGCGAATGGACCTAAACAAGTCAATAATCCAAGCAATATGCAATAACCTCAACAATGGCGACACCTTTGAAACAATCCACGTGGTGACCGCCCGAAAAAGCTAAGCCGCTGAGATGTCAGCTTCATCTTGAATGAATTAGGCAATAATCAAATACTTCCTGCATCTAGAAACACTTTAATGGACTCAACAAGCTCAAACTTTCACCTACGGCAGATAATTTTGTTTAGACGATTAGTGTCAATTGTCTTGAAAAATTTGTATTTGCGAGAGAATTCAAATGGCTGGAAAACTACAAGTAGGCACCGTAAGAACCTCAACGTAAATAAATCATTTGTGTCTCGAGCCATATCTTGTTACCATTATACTGGCAGCATTGCAAAACGTCGAAACGTCACGTCATAAAAGCAACATTGTCAGAAATATATCGAAAAGTAAAGACTCAAATTCAGCGAAATCTGCCTAGAAGTAGAAGCAAAATAGCTCGTGAGCTCTACATATTATTGATCCCGATGCTTCAAAAACTGAAAAACGAGCCTGAGCTCAAGACATTGAAGTTCCAAAAAGCAGGCATCAGAAAAAAGTAAGAGTCGAAAGGTGAAGAAGTTACTATGCTTCTACGAAACTGCTGAGTTGCCGAATTTTTTTCTCCGATGAGTTGCCATTTGTTATCGAGCATTATGTCAGAAAACAAAATGGTTGAGTTTACTAGCCATGTATGCGTATCATACGTATAAGTATTCACAAGAGTAGGCTACACAGACAGAAAGTCAGTGTCAAATTGATTTCAGACTTTTGGGAAGTGTTGCAAAATATTAAAAACTTTTTTTTTAAAGAGTGCTGCTTCAGTGCATTTTTAAGTCAACATAAAGTTTTTGGAAAAAGTACATTAATTCGATATCGGTTTGCAGTTTGGGCCCCGAATTTAGGGATCATAAACAAACAAAATTGCTCCATCATATCGGGACAGTAGTGCCCTCATTTAACTGTTTTCTTCCCAAAAGTGGCTTGGCAAAACGTTTCGGGGAATGGTTTGTGTTCTAGAAATATATTAAAGTAATGTCTAGCTTTTACAACAACTACTCGTGTTTTGCGTGCTCATGTTCTCTCACGAGTAGAGAGGTTTTTTGCGGAGTCCGAACGGAGAGATTTGAGAAGCTTTTTATAGGCAATTGATACTCTTTCAGTGTTGTCAACAACTCGAAAGAGGAGGTGCCGTGAAAAAGTGCGATGTGTCCCGTCCGGGAATCGAACCGTGTGGGTCGACGCGCTTACATATCTACTACGCCACGACGACCATCCAGAACCATATTAACCGACTTCTTCTTTTTACTGCGATTGCAAACATGGATTTGAGTGACCTTTGATTTACCCTGTCCCGACCTGTTTTTGGCCCGCCTCATATGCTTTAACATGTTCAGTCTCTATAAGTTGTAGATGTACATATATGTAAGTTCTGTAAATGTGTATTGTATAAACATATGAATATTCGTTTTCCGTTGTAAAATTGACTGTGTCACTTAATTTGTGATAAATCCTTGAAACCTTGCAACTTGACCTGGTCTCGATTAGAGTGTAAGCATTCCAAGGAAACTTTTTCAATTTTCAATATTGGTTAATCGAAATTATCAGCAATTAAATGGAATACGATTTGAATAAAATATTCTCAAATCTATAATAAAGTAGTGAAGTCTGACAAATTCCTCACAACACAATATATGGAAAGACCAAAATCCCCGAAAGCCCGAAAACCTGCCAACACACAAATTTTAATAAAATAAACTTGCGCCTGAATTCTCCCATGGTTAGTGCAGGGGTGTGTAAATACAGTTTTCAATAAATCCACTTTGGAAGTTGTACATACAATTCAAGCGAAAATGTTGGTACTAACAAACATATAAAATGTGTTTCATATATTTCTCCTTTTTTGCTCTTCCTCCGACACAGAATTGAGTAATGAATCGTTGCGTATCTCAAACATCCATCATATCGCCTTAATTACTTAATTTAATTTTTTACCCTGTGACTCCACCGAAAATGGAATCCTCAACTGTCCTCATTAAAAGTTTTTTTTTTCTCACTCTCCATGGCGTTCGCAATTATCCAACCCTTTCATATTTTGTCCCTTATAATATTTTTTCGTAAAAATATTTTTTCGTATATCGTTGCCATTTGCATTTATTAACAAAATAAAAAGAAATACGAAACATTTTTGAACACTCCCCGGTTATGGTTCGTGGACACACAGCGAGTGTCCTTAATTTGTGTGACAGGTTTATTTTTTCGTTCTTGGTTTATGAGAGCAGTGTTACCTAATGGTGCTCTGGTGCTTAAGATACAAAATGATAAGCAATTCGCGCTCGAAGGACTCTTGAGCTTAATTTGTTTAATTAAATTTTACACGCCCCTCCCCGGAGAGCATCCGCAATTGAGGTTCCCTTTTCAGCGGTTTGAAAGAAGTCACATCACGTATCGAAATGAAGTCTCTGTGTATATATGAATTGATCAATCAATCAATTAAATTTTTTTGCATGCATGTGATGTGAAGCACACACTATACGAATGGTGCAAGCGCATCGCACTTGCTGCTGAGGACTTTAATTGGATGATCCTTTACAATCAATCTCATAACAAGAAATGTATTGAATTCAGTTATGTAATTTACACTCGACGAAAGTGATTTCATACCAATGGGGTGAATTTTCAAAAGGAGGAGTTTAACAAAATTATTGTTTTGTTATTAAATGCGCTCTTGTTTATGTTTTTGTTTTGTTTTTTTTTTTTGGTTTATAAAGTTTGCGTCTGTGATGGACTTTTTAGTTTAAAAGGCATTTTTTTTTATTTTTTATCTAATAGTATTTTAAAACTAGGTACAAAACGCTAAACCCAGGTACGACTAAAATGAAGTCTTCTAACAAGTTACTTGCTCTATGCGGGATGAAAAATTTGTTCATTAGCAGTAGAAAATATGATGAAATAAAATACTTATCTATTTTTCTGCCTAAGGCGTTGCGCTGTGTAATGTGTAAACGCAGAGAATGAAAGAGGTAGATTTTTCAAAATGAAAATTCAAAACAGGTATGTACGTAAATATTGCGTACATACTCAAACCTTACATTTTTATGAATACTGTTGCAGGTTGTTGTGGTTTAAGTAAATTGATATTTTTTGAATTAACATAACGTATTGTTAAATAGTGGACATAATGCGATTAAGGTATAGGTTTGCTTATTTCTTAATTTGAAATGGATTGTTTATTTTCAATTCTTGTAATCGCGCTTTAATTTTTTTTCACCAGATTAAATGGCTTGCTTCTAATCAGTCTGAAATAGATCCTAAGCTTTCATAAAGTTACATGAAAAAAGTAAATACGATATATGGCTCCTGGATGTGGCTTTTAAATTTGATTGCGATTGCTACTGACATGCATACAAAATGCAATTTGGCACGTAAATTTTCAGTGCAAAAGTTGATTTTTTTTTAAATATGCCAGTACCCTAGTTCTTCATTACATATGTTATCATTATAACATTTTTTGAAAAAAAATTATGAATGGGTTGAGATCGCAAATTCAGCAAAGCAAAAGAAATCTACCTTATATATTGCTGAGTACACTCGTGGTCAATACATAATGCATTTTTGGAGTTTCTCAGCATTCCAACACTACAAATGAAAAAATAATTGCTTTAAGACAAAGTTATCTTGTTTGATATGATATGATAATGTTGTGGTTTTCTGCGGTTTATTTTGGCCCATTTCCAGCGAAATAATTTTTTTTTCGGTGGTCAAAATTTTTGAACTTTTTAGTGACGTGCGCCTTGTGAGACGGTGGTAAGTGTTGTTGAAATGTACACGGTCTTCGACCGAAAAGTTTGTTTTCCCAAGGCGTTGTTACTGCCTATAAGATAATTTCCGGTATAAGAAAGCATTAACTTTTAGCCACAGGAAGGTTAAGCGACGATCGGCGGCCATGGCCAGAATTGGGCATAAAATAACATAATGATTAATGACTAAAGAAATATGACAAAATGTTAGTCAAGATTAAAATAATTTTCGGATTTATTCACTACTACGTTTTAGTCATGAATTTTCATTCTTCACACATGAGATTGACGGTTATTCAAAATTAATATTTAGTCATGACTAACTTGATTGATGATTACCCACCAATCGCGGGCGTGATAAAACGATAATGATAATCGGAAATAAATTAAATACTACCACTCTGATGTTCAAATTGTGAAGTTTTTAAGGGACCAGCGAAAAAGTGTTTGTCAAGTACAATACACCCTTACCATCTTCTGTTCCTGTGGAGAGGCCTTGCATAAGAACAAAGAGTAAATTAGTTGCTAATCATTATTTTTATTGTTGATGAATAAACTAGTTATTAATCGAAGGAACTCTCTGACAATTTATGTCGGTAATTTTGTTTATTGACATATTGTTCGATAACAAATTGCAACTCATCCGAAAAAAAAAACAAATTCGGCAACTCACCACTTTCGTGCAAACACAGCAACTCATTCGCTCTTTCGACTCTAACTTTTTTGTGTTACAGTGATTTTTGAAATTTCAATGGCATGATCCCACGCTCAGTTTTTGTTATGCGCAACCGTTCCAATGAGTTAGTTAAGCTCAGAAGCCATTTTTTTTCACTTCGATATGGATTTTGCTCAATTCGAATTCCTACCGATGCTTATGTTTTTTTTTATGACCAACTCCATCAACTAACGTTTTGGCAGTCTGAACTTGGTTGCAGCTTTGTATTAAAAAAGAACAAGTTTATGTTTCAAATTTTGCTCCTATTGACAGAAAGATTTCGAAGTGCCACGAAAAAGTTCCAGCGCAGGTGGCAGTGACTAGTGACTTTAGAAAGATTAGCCTACAATAGTTCAGTTTAGGAGTCAACCACTTCTTTGGCTTTCTTTACCCGCATGCAGCTTTGAATTTGATTTATCCGAAAACATTACATTGTTTTATGTGTCTTGTCTGAAATTAAAACGCTTTAGAGACCAGGAATTGTCTTTTTTTTTCAAAAATCCGATCTCACTTCTGGCTTGGGTAATCTAAGTCCAGATTTCAGGAGCCTATTCTTCACAGCCGTCAGCAAGTTTGTAGTTTGTTGCAAAGTATTTAAAAATTACACGGGATTACATTTGTTCGAAACGCGTGTACAACATAACAAAATAAAAAAAATTGATAATCGAATGTACGTATGTAGTCCTTGAATTTTGAAAATTCACAGACCTCGTATAAACATTTGGAAATTTTGCAAATATTATTTTTACTCTATTGACTTTTAAAAGTTTTTCTATGTGTGAAAAATTTACTAATTCCTTCTTTTCGCTTTTTTTCCAAATTCACGTTTTTGTTGTTATAAATTCGAATGCACACATATATTACTAATATTGTCTTTAAGGCACTTATCATATTTCAATCACATTAAATTACATCGAAAGCAGATTCACCAGAGTTGTGTAACATATTCAGTTTAAAACAGAAACTATCACCACATGGTGTATATTAATCATTAGAAATCAAGAACCATCACACGCTGAAGTATCAATCAAGTCTCGATGAAACAATTTCAATTCCATTTCCCGTTATCTAATATTTATAGAGATATTCAGCACCCAAAGTAAGGAGCAACGATACAATCTAAGTGCAAACATAAAACACCATCCATATGTGTCTCATCCACCGCCATTTAGGCAGACAGATACAGATACACATCACCAGAACTGTCACCCCGCAACTAAAAGCAGACATAAACAATCCACTCTTGTCGCTACCAACACCAAGGCGGAATAACAAAAAGGATATCAGTTTGGCGCTCTTCATGCTGCTCTCCACCGCTTAATTAAACATTTAAAGCGAAAACGACAGAAGGTGCAGACGGAATCAGCTCTTCACGCGCTACAGTCTTAACATCGATCCGCCTGAGCTCCGTGTAGAAGGGTGATAATCATAATAAGGACGATTTCAATTATCCTTGAAGCACGTCTACATAGGTGAGGTAGAGAGATGTGCTTTGCACCTACACGCGGAGTAACGAATCTCTCATAAATCATCGAAATGGTAGCCGTTTATCATAGACTTACGCGGTATATGGTTATACGAACCGCCGGATTTAAGGGATTTGAAGGCACCCTAATCTCACTAGACTTACATGGGCACAGCACCAAGCAGCCTTGTTTGGTGAGAAAACATATGTCCAATGTCAGAGTGGTGCATTTTCTAACTTCATCAGTCGGCACGCGGACTACACAAGAGCAATTGAGATTACACTCGAGAGATAACGAGATGACAGTTGTCACCAATCCACTATGTTCCCAATGCCACGATTAGGATGCCGCGTGATTTATTTGTTTGTCATTGGCTTAGTTGGTTCTCCTTTTTGGTGAGCGTCTTCGTTGTTTTTTGGGGAGAAATTCAAAACCTAAAACGACCTAAGCCTTTCGCCGTTTTAGTGTTTCGCTTCCTAGAATAATGAATCCGCGTCTCAGAGGACTGATGGCCCTGAACTCTCGGGGTTGAATTGCAATCGCCCCCGATTAGTGTTTTGTGTTTGGACACTTTAATTACTGATTTATAGAGCAGACAGCTAGTGCTGCTTCCAGATGAGATGGGTAAGAGTATGTTGGTCCTCGATTCGAGTTGTTAACAAATTTTATTTTGTGTTTTATTGCCCCGACAGCAGTGTGGAGATAATTTAATTTCGAGACGGACGAACTGCTTGGCTGCTGGGTTTGTTGGGGCGGATTTATTAACCTTTCTCTGGCTGGCGGAATGGTTCAGTGGCGATGGGCAGCAGATGTAAGATTGGTAATAATTAGCCTGATTAACGAGTTCTGGGATCAAGTTGTGATTCAGTTGGATTCTTGTGCACATTCCCCTCTTTTTTTACTGCGAAGCCAGAGTCATGGTTGTTTAGGGGGTTCGAGTTGCTGGGGAGACCGACTTGGAATAGGATGTTGACAAGGGATTGCGATGGAGTTCTTTTCGCCTGGAGTTTCACAGTTGGCCAGAGATTTATTGCCTGTTTGAGATTAAATGTTAACAACTAGTATTTATGTGAGTTCTCACAAAGTCCAGATAAGCATCACTTGTATTTTTTGGAATTGAATCATTTTGTCTGCGAGATGATCTTTGATAAAAAAGGTCAGTTTGTTGAATTAGGTTTTCTATTTCATGGCACATCAACAATTTGTTTGAAGGTTTTCTAAGTAGGTGCTACCTTAATCTTTTATGGCTACGAAGCAACAAAAAAAGTAGTTGGGTATTATTCGACTATTAGATGTTTACTAATTTCTTTACTTAATTAAATTCTTCGGGTATGTATGACGTGTTAATCTGCGATATAATTGTTTGGGCGACGGTTGAAGGTAAATGGCAAACAATGTTCAATTAAGGCAAAATTCCAACTACGTCAATGGTAAATCGACGTCCACTCCACGGTCGATATTTTCCTGGCAAAAGCGTACGTCAACGTTTATGGCGCTTTTAGCCGAATCTCTGTACAGATTTTACTTAGCGCACCTTTATCGCTTCGACATCTCATTTTAATTTGAAAATATGAAGCGTTTATCGTGAAATTTTGGATATTGCGATCATAGTCAGTGCATGAACATTTTATTTTAGAGCGCATTTGCGGGCTTAATTATAAATTTCGATTGGAAATAAAGTCAAGATTCACATGTTTTGGTTGAAGGTATTAGCCTTAAATCAAAAATTAACAAAAAACGTTTTATCGGTGGGAAGTTCCAACGAAAATAGTTTTGGCCATTATGGTGCAAGCTGCTTAACACCAACGGGTCCAGAACATCCACTTGCAATAATCCAAAATCTAACATTTCACTTCCAACGAACTGAATGACATCATTAAGAATGAGTAAATGAATGCAGCCGGCTACTCCAAAGTTGTGGTGTCATGAAAAGATTCGAGGTGCTCACTTCATTAATCGAATCAGTGATTTGTTTTTGCGAGATGCGGTCAAGTGTCTCGTAATCTTTCCAAGATACCAGCCCGAGCTGCCAACATGTACGATTTCCAACCTTCCATACTCCTTCATACGTTTTAATCCACAACCTGCACATTTCAACCACCCACTGGAACTGCAGTTTAATTAATTCGCGAGGTTGGTTACAGATTTACGCGCTGTTCTGAAGGGAAACCTTTTCTGCTTCAGCTTGTCTTAGTCTTAAATGGACTTTCACTTTAAATGATGGCTCATATCAGCTCTCGGCGCTTGATAGGCTTACAATATAGGTATATTCCTACGCAAAGCGACCGCAGTAAAAGAACTGCGTTCCCCACGTCGTCCAAAATATTTGGCTATTGTGGAAGGAATCGAATCTGGGACCGGTGGCCACGACAAATTATAAGTTTACAATAAATATATGTTTTAAAGTGGGGTCGCTTCATTTCAATCTAATTCATTTATTTTTAACACCTTAAAGAAGTCTGCAGTCGCACCAAGTTAGTACGGGTAATGATTGTGTTTGATGTATGTAAGCGGATATGACGAATATTGAAGTTTGTGCAAATTTAGAGACATACTATGTACGTATGTATGTACTTTATTCACATTACCAAACGTTCAAATCTTAAACCATTCTATAATAACACGTAATCAAAAATTGTATTGCTAAGAGATTCTGAAATGGAAGTTTTGTTAGTCCACTTCTAATTCATAATAATCGTTCTTGAAATTTTTTAATTTTCACAATCAAAATGGAAAACCAAATTATTTCATGTTTTGAAGATACGTAATGCGTCACTTATTATTTTATTATATTTTTATTATTTTTTTTTTTTGATTAATTGAAATTACATCATTACATACTGCCTTTTAAGATATGTGTACAAAACGTTTTTACTTCATGTACTGTCCAAACAAATCATACGAATAAAAAAAAAATAAGAATGCTAACCTAACATTAAATGCAAAACCTTATCCGATGATACAAGGCGCACAAGGTTTAACGTGTTTTACGGTTTAAAATGTTGGTTTATTCTCTCTCGTTCACTCTTGAGAGTAGTATTCTGTATACTGTATTCAAGTGTTTTATAGTTCAAGGACTTCGAATCTTGGTCCACAATTAAAATGGGTCCGTTTTAAACATACGTAGAAACGGCCTTCCTCAAGTGTCAATGTAATTCGCAATCACAATAAAATTTCTTTAAATTTGATGACAGCTTTCAGGAGTAGAAGACGCAGAAACTATAAGGATACTTTCGGAAACTTAAAGGCGGGAATCCATTATCATACCAATTTTGAGTTCAAACAATTTCCTTAAATTTAATAAGAGTACAGATCGCAGTATATGGTAGGACCTGACGAGTGTGGTATACTATGAGATGCTAAAACCAGGCGAAACCATTGATGTGAAACGTTATAAACTATGAACTCTTTTTTCTGTATTTCGATGTGATTAGGCTGCGAAATCGAATATTACTAACATTTATTTACAACATCCTATTTTAACCACTTTTCAATATAAACATATACATACGTATAAACATCTCTGTCTCCAAAACATTTTTTTAAGCTTCTACTTCTGTTAGCTTATTGGTCTCTGGTTATCAGTAATCAGTCTTTCCTAGAACAACAGTAATGTTTTTAAAATCTTTTGTTTTTTTATGCATAAAGTTGTTTCATTATATACTTAATCGATAAACTGCAGCTCACACAAGAGCTCATCACCTATAATATTATCGCTCTCACTTCAATATACCTGTACTTGCCCCGACCTTTCAAGGTTTATATCAGTAGGCTTTGAAACTCAATCCCACCGCGATTATTTGCAGCAATATGTTTCAAAATACAATTGTTTGATTTCATTTGTACTTTTCGAATTTCATTCCCCATTCCTGTCCACCAATTCTTCCTTCTCTCTGACATTAGCTTAAAAGTAGATGTCACTGAAGTATACTATATTTTGAAAATATTTGAAATTCTACTCATCAACGAAATTCAATTGGACTGAATTGAATTTTAATAAAAAAGAATCAGACTCAATTTTTCCAAATTTGATAACAGTTGAATAGTCTCTTTCAGAACTACGGGTATACTAATCAAATTTTATGCCAGCGACAGGAGTGCTGACTTAAAAATACACACTCTCGATTATATACACTTTCCATAAAAGTTCAACCATTCCATTCACAACTGTGGAAAAATTCAAGTGCAAATATGCTTGTTGCGAATGCTTTTATTTGAAATATAAGTCATTGAACTTGTAGATGCGTGTAGGTAAAAACAATAATAATTAAGTGGCTCTTTAGCCAACAAGGGTCAGTGTCTGGCTTCTTAAGCAACTACTCGTGTTGTGCGTGCCAGTGTTCTCTTACGATTAGAACAGTTTTTTGCTGATCCCAAACGGCAAGATTAAAGAAGCTTTTCGAAGACTGTGAGTACTCTTTGAGTGTTATCAGGAACTCGAGAGAGGTGGAGCCGTGAAAAATGCGAGGTGTTCAGTCGCGTGTACGTTGACGCACTTACCCACAACGCGACGGCCATGTAACAGATCACTCAATAGGTCCCGGGAGGTATAGGGGGCGGCACTAACAAATAAATATTCATTTGATAGTAATTTTTTTTGTTAGTGGCGCCCCCACCATGTGCGCTTATTTACTTTATGTCAAAAATGTGTAGGTCTATGGAAAGTTTTAATAATGATAATAAAAAGAAAAGTAAGTAGACCATTCCTTTTAAGACCTTTGTGCTAGGATCAAATTGATCTATTAAAAATAAGTAAATAACAAGGACCAAAAAACAAAACATTCATGTTTCACTGAATAGGTTGGAGACCCTCTAATCAAATAATTTACTGTACATGCGGTTAAGACTGTTCAGAATTACAAAGTCTAAATCTACTCTTGTGTTTAATTTGATCTACTGTAAGCAATTCTTTTTTAGCAGAAGATCAAATCGTGAAACTAGAATTAAAATTTCTTGATAACGTGTAAACACAATGACTCTAAATTTATATCAAATACGATATGAAATTCAACCTTGTACGTCGCGTTAGACCTTTTCCCATTAACTAGATGACAAGCACGCGCCCTCCTGATTTCATCACACACACCATAGGATGCGGTTTAATTTTTCCCATCGTTCCCCTAAGTTGCATGTTTCCGTGCATGTATCCAGCAGTTTCTGACAACTGAATTCCGCTGAGAAAAAAAAGAAACAAAATGCAAACTTTGCGTGTCCGAAAAATTCACATTCATACATACACACAGAATTACTCTGAGTGGTAAAATAATGACCTTAAACGATAACTTCTAGCTGCGTGCGAAACACTAGTCCGACCTGACCCCAGACGCATAGAACGTAATGGGCGTCATGAATTATTATGCTAATGTGATCCGCATTCAAAAAAAATTCTCCTCCCATCAGGACATGAGTTTTCGCATAAGGAAGTGGCGTGAAAACATATAAAAAAACAAAATTTCTCAGAAAAAGGCCAACAGCGGGGAGAGATTTTATCGCTTAATTGAACGCAACATTATAACGTTATTTTCACCCTCGGTGGAACAAAGCAAAGGACTTCATTTTGACAGCCCGCAAATGGCCACCTTTTTGTGGGCAAGTCAGGGGTGGCTGCTGCCCTATGATACCTGTGGCCCCTGGAGCTCTTTGAAAATGTACAAAAATCAAAACCTTATCTCAGCCTTGAATCCGACATATGGCAGCAGCGGCATTAATTTTCAGCAGCGCCACCCGAAAATAAAAATGGACCTAACGAGGGGATTTACACAATTCCCCTAATGGACTTACTAAGCACCACACAAGTCCCTAATTGCATTGAAAAAGTTTCTGATTTTCGCTCTTCCTCGGCGGCTGCGATGGCGGTATCGGTGGTGGTAAATATGTCGATAAATCTGGGATTAGGTCCACGTATGTTAGGAGTCAATTTACCAAGTGCTCTCACTTGTGAATGTGAAGAGCGTCGGAACTAAATATAGCCGCCACCAGCAATCCAGTGGCATGTCGTGGCCCTTTGTTTGCGTGCACGAATGGTTGCCGGGTTTATAATTACAAGCACTTAACACATGACGTGGGGAGGATGCACACCAATGATGTCTGTCCGTTTGGGTATCCTTGACGAAGGATAGGTGCTGAATTGGAAATTGATACATTTTTCCCAAAGGGGCCGATGAAAGAGTACCATTGTTGCTGTTCACTTGCATGAAGAGCTCTGATGTGTTTATTTGCGTTTGATGATTGCCGGTTAAAGGTTTAGATTGCGGAGAGGGTTAGTTGTAGGTGCCTCCTGAGTGATAGTGAGTGTTGAGTTGAAATAAAACTGTTTTGGATGTAACGTGATACATAAGCGACGACGACGAACTGGTAATTGTTTTCAGCGTGCGGACAACCTCAAGCGGCGTTTGTTTGTTAAAAAGGAATTTCTATTCATTTCGAGTGGAACCTTTGTCATACTCGTATAGATGAAAGGGTTTTAATTATTGTGAACATGTTGAAATATGAATCAGTAGATGTATTTTGAGGTTTCACTTGATAGATAGTACAGGCGGAGTTTTATTTTGTGATGGATTTACTTTGAGTTATCACGGGGTGCCCAACACGACCATTTTTGGCTATGTGAATAGCAAAAAGTTTAATTGGACGTGTAATTGACGCCGTGGTTTGATAATTTTTCTTTTTAATATGTATATCTTTACTCATTTCATACAATTTAAACGTGGGAGTTAGTACATGCTAACGACGCTTGGACGCTTATTATTGATTAGCATTCTCTCTTAATATTCGGATTCTGAACAGTTATCACAACTTTCAGTGTTACCACGATTCCCATTTATCCACAGCAGACGTTACACAGTGCCATTGTATTTTTAAGACAAACTGTGGACATTTCTATTTCGGATGTTACAATGAAAATATTTTTGTGGATGCAAACAAATTTACTTTTTCTTTTGTTTATAATAATTTACAGTGAAAAAAGTGTGTATTTTAAATAAACATTTTATAGTATTTTTATTTTACATAAGAATGTTTACACTATTTATAAAATTCTTTAAATTAGCTAAATTAACTACGCGAAATAATTTTATTACATCTCACTTACTGATCGCACATATCCATTGGATTGGAACATTTAAAAATTAAAAGATTTAATAGTTGTGCTTTTTTTGAGGTGTAGTTTGCAACACTTTTTTATCTGGAGGCCTTGTTGTCAGCTGATTTATTTTAATTGGGGCTTGGAACTTCAAAGTGAATAGAAGACGTCCTAACAACGCTCTCAAATTGTGAAATTTTGGCCCGAAACAAAATTGTCGTTCATCATTAATTGGATGTATAAAACTGACAAAACTGACATATTTGGAGAAATGATAATTCATAAGTGTCTGGTGACCCCGTTATAGCCACGTAAACTGACTCTTTGGTGTGCTTTATGGATTGGTGCAGTAATATGATTCGGATTTACTTGAAAACGAAGCTGTCCAGCTCCAGTCCACGTTACAGTACAATGTTAACCGCTATAATGACTACATAATTTTTTGTTCTCAATTGAACAACCATGATGCGAAAGCAACGAGATCTCGCAACATGTATTACAGCTCGTGCCACAATTAATTTATTGGAGAAAGAGTTTGGTAATAGCTTTGTTTTACGCCACGGACCCGTGAATTGCCTCCAAGGGCGGTAAACAATCACCACTTGGACAAACAACATTCACAGCGTTATAGCCGATTTACGAAAACAAATCTAGGAAATAGTCGTCGAAAATTGTACCTTCAAATTGTACTACGTCCGAACCAGTCGTAACGTTCATTTGCCAGAAATCTTATAAAAATTATAACGACATGGACAATTTAATGGGACAGCCAATTTGTTTGCTACATAAACGATAAGCTACAGAGCTTACCAGAATAGTTATCGCGAGTATAAATTAGAATGTATTAAAACATTTGGTCGAATATTTTTCTATAATTTTTTCTACTATTTTTCTCTATAAAAAAAATAGTGTAGTATGAAGTGCCTTCCCATTACGCTTTTAAGTCTATTTTGCAAACTTTTTATTTTAATTATTATTCACTAATACCTTTCCAGCGGGAAATTAAAGGACTAGACTCATGTAGCCTATATTTGCAGGAAATTCGTGATAGATGTTGCGCTCTAAACCAATATTTCCTCAGCTTATAGTTGGTAATTGTACAAAAATCGACGGAAACAGAACTAGTTCAGCGCACCTCTGAAAAATTTGAATTTTACATCGCTCATTTATCAGGTTCATATTTTGACAACCCATGCAGAACTTTCTTAAGGACTGGAATAATGTTTTCTTCACCGATTGGTCAACAGACGAATCAATGAAATACTAAGTTTGTTAAAAACTAGAAGCCATATTTGCAAAACATATGAGAGAATGCGTTAATATGGATGGTTAGTTGGATTTATTCTTTTGGGAAACGTACATCCTCTTCTCCTTCATGTGTTGGAGCTACAACCCGGATAAAAGTTAGCCTCTACTAACATGTTTCTCCGGCTGACACATTACATACTTCAAATTTAACACACCATGTTGGTAAGATTGGGGGATGTAAATAGATACCCGAAAATAATACCATATTTTACTTAATAAACAAAAAACAAAATGGATGGAAATTAAGGACAACCTTCGGATCGACAAGGAAGAAGAAACAATTGGCTAGGATGTTTTCCAGAAGAATGCTCCATAATATGTATGTTATAACGGCAGTAGCTCTTAACAATTGAATTGCTTTGTGTTGTAAATACAAAGCAGAAAGAAAGAAATGAGGTTCATATTAAATTAAACAGCATGAAGCTAATAAGGTAAATACTGGAAGCGTTGAAACAGATAAATATTGAGCATCAACTGCAAGGAATATTAATTGCAGTAGATTTGAAAGGTCAAGATCATATGCGATTGAAATCATTTTAATTACAAAGAGGAACGACTATTCAGCGGCATGCCTGTCAAATGTTAAACATTTAAATTGAATATTAATTGTTCAATAAAAACGAAAATAAATAAATAATAATAATAAATTAAAAAAATTATATTAAGTAAATAAATAAACCACAGTCGATATTCCAGGGCGCCGATCAATTGCTTGTAAATCAGCTTAGAGACCTGCTCCCTAGAGGTATTGCACGGGTCCAATGTGTTTCTTCTTCTATTCATGACCCAATGTGCACAAGCATCCCTTTCCATTCTTTATAATATGAACTCGAAAACCTTGAATTTAATTTGTCGACGCACTCTTTCACTTACCCTCAAACTATCAGTTTTAATTTATTAAGTAAACCCAACGTTTTCATTATGATAAAGTACACGTCTAAAAAGGAACCGCTTAACAAAAATTTTCAAGCTCTTATTGAAAAATCCTGTTTATACCTACTCTTTCCCTTACTGACGCTATAGTCCGAGGTAGATCTCGGCCTTAACAACATGTCTCTCTAGCTAACACGATCTCTCGCCAACTGCATCCAGTTGCGCATTCACAGTTGGTTGAGGTCCTGCTCCATTTGGTGCCGACATCTCACCCTAGGCCGTCTTCTGTTTCGTTTTCCCAATTGCTCAGATTTGAAGACTTTTTGGGCTGAAGCATTGGTGTCCATACGCTCTTCTTGGCATAGCCATCTTAAGAGTTGTACTCGTATCTGAAGACGGTTAGCCGCCGTACAGCCTACAAAGTTCACCGTTGGAATTTCTCCTCCAGACGCAATTAACGCGCTGAGGGCTTTTAAGGGTTTCTTCATCCGCTTTTAGTAATGAGGACAATCCTTCGAGAAATTGCTCTATTACTCAATTGTCTTATGATTAAAAAGAAGCAGATTGGCAAGAGTGATTCTGCGTCCTGATGTTGTCCCTTTCTACCGCCACGCCGAGATAAGAAGTCCTTGACTACCTCGAAGTTTCTGCTGACAAATGGTATGCTCTCTCCTACACGTCGTTGTTGTGTCCTTCCTTGATGACAGCATATGCTTCGTCTTATGCTCATTTGGCGCCAAATGCTCTTTAACCGCTTCCAAATTTTTAAAGGCTCGTTGTGTTCTTCCAATCGCGTTAATGTCGTCGGCGTGAGGTACCAGTTCAACGGAGTTTTGAAAGATCGTGCCTCTGGTGTTGACTTGTGAGTCACGCACGATCTTCTCAAAAATTATGTTGTTAAAGGCACATGACAGCGCGTCGTATTTACTAAACCCTTTTTGAGGACGTTTCCATATATAACGCGTTATACTTTTATGTCCCCACATCGGGAACTGGAAAGAACCTTTAGTCCCTTTCTCTAGTCCGAATTGAAAAAGAACTTTCTATTTTTTGAATATTGCACGATTCAGGTCTCTAGACTGAAAATTAAAATGCTGACATCCTCACGTGTGTATGTCTATATCCACGATAACAAAAGCGTCATAGCATGAGGCTAACCAGATGTAATTCTATATCCTACAGTCTTCAAACGTTTCCGCTATTCGTTTCCAATACCCCAAGCGCAGCTTATCACTCTCTCTCTCTGAACAATACCCGTCAACTCCATTCAAACGCAACTTCTTCCACTTTATTCTTCATTTGTATGTGAATTACTTTTCTTCAGACTCAAATCAAACAGGGCGTAATTCTATCACCGCACGGTGTCTGGGCGATAGAAAAAGAAAGGAATAATAATTCTCAGCATTAAAACGTCACAAGACCATAATTGTTCCCTTGGTCACATTGTTTTCTAGTCCATCAGCTGAATACTTGCATCTGAAAGGGATACCTCAAACGAGAAATCCTAAAGAAGGAACGAATAAAATCACAGAGAACAATGAAACGGAAGGAGGCACATACACGCAGAAGCAAATCCTATTCAGTTCAACGTATGTGCCTCCAACTCCTCCTGCAGTTGTTTTCCATTCTTCTTTAGGGCATTAATGAAATGATGGATTTACCTACCGACTGTATGGTATGGCTTCTCAGCGACATCTTAGCAAATAGGATTGTAGCCCAAAATTCGTTTGAGCATCATAAGTACCGACAAAAGGACGAAATGAATAATCAAAGGAAAACATCATTATTATCCTGCGACGTGTAGACAAAAGATTGGATCAGAAGGTAATTCGCAGAGTTTATTGTATTGCTTTGGAACCGCCAAACATTTTCGCAAGCACGCAACACGTCTTAAGGGCTAAGCTTATTGTCCGTGTGAATCCGCGTACAAGAAACACAATGCGTCTGCATTTCTATTCACCTTAAATATTTGGACCGGTTTGCTTGTGGTGTTTGGGTGAGATTAACACATAACAACAAGGTATAATCTTGGAATGATTGAGGCAAAGATTGTGGTTTGCGGGATAACATTGTTTGCCAACAACGCATTGTGCAGTGAATAAAGAAACTAGGAATAAAAAAAGAAACACTGTGCCGTGGACCAGGCTAACCAAGCCGTTGAAGTTTCCACAAAGGGCCTTTTATGTAACGTTTACGAATCAATTTTTTCATCCAGTGCGCTCCTCTTCAAAGCGTCCCCGCGTCGTCATTTTGCAAAATAAGGAAAAGGAAAGTATCGAACCTGAACGTTGGTCTGTAAATGATTGATGGATCGATTTCGAGTAGTTAAATCAACCATTGAATATGGAGCAGTGGCGAAGGACGTTGAAGCTTTATTGCGCTTTGCATTAAGTAAATATCGATCGATAATATTCTTTATGTGACAACTTTCAACGAACAGTGCTGTGGGTACTGTGAGCATATTTAATGCTGTACGATGCCTTTGGCATTCTTAGAGAATACCTCTAAAGCATTCCACTACAAAAACACATGAAGCGAACTTTATAAAATATTTATATTTATATGGTTCTACCGTGAAGAAAGATGTCATTTCGATATTCAGATTTAAAATCAACTATTTGCGAAATATGCTGAATTATACATTAAGATCCTTTGATTCCACTTAACCCTCGTTGTTCTATTATATAAATATTTTGAAAGTAGGGCTGAAGTAGCCGGCAGCAGATAATGTGGAATTGTTTATCTTTTTCCTATGACCCTTGGCCCGGCTACCACTGACGAGGACCGAACTGATTATCCGGGCAACCCTAATATTTAACAGTATCCTGTTGGTGTAAAGCTGTTTCTGTTTGCGTGACTCCTTGATGACACTGTTTGTTTAGGATTTTCTTTGGTCTGTTGGTGCTTTTCTTGTAAGTCATCCATCATCATCGCGTTTCGACATCTTCGGTGTCCCATCAAACGGGTGACTAACACATTAATTAAAACTTCCCCTTTGGCTCAGGTGCACGAACCGACAAATATCTTGCGCCAAACTGACGAAGATGAATGAAGGTGCATTTTCAGATAAGGAAAAATTATACCAAAAGAACAGTTTTGGTAATCTTTTGTTCCTCCATCCTTTTCTTTTGACGAAGTCCCCTTTGGCAAAGTCACATTATGCTGCTATGTTAAAGGAGCTTGATGTGCTGCACTTAGATTGATTGGACTGACTGTCGTTCTATTTTGATTGCACGAAGAGAATTTAATTTTCTACGCCATTATTCACCGCAATGGTCAACGACAAATAGATTTCACTTGGCACTGGACACAGTGGGAGCGGAAGTCGTTTCGCTAGCAAAAAAATACGTAGATGCGGTTAAAGCCACCAAGATATCTTTTGACAAATACTAAGGTTAGGTCAATCAATGAATGCCCGAATGAACAGATAATCAGAGCGTTGTTAGAGACATTTCTCAGCATAAGAAACGGGCACCAATGCAATCTGGTATAAAGTTCAGAAGACTGCACTTTTCAAATCAATCCTGAAACAGTGTATCCTACAGGAAAGTAGTCTAAAAAAATATAATGTCAATTGAAGAATTTTACTCTCAAAACTTCAGAAGTGAAATACATAAAATATTGGGTGGCATTACAGACTACAAGATCAAGCTTCTTTAGCGAATGCTCGCGTTGTGCTTAGTATTGTGTATTGTGGACTCAGAATAAAACAATTTGAGTTGATTTTCGTTGGCAACTAGTACTCTTTGAATATTGTCAATAACTGGAGAAAAAAAATGAAAATGAAAAAATGTGGGATGAACAGTCCAGGAATTCACTTTCAAACATGTTTAAACTAAAAACTTATTGGGTGTAGTCATAAGTGTGTCGGTTCACACGCTCAAGATCCCAGATTCAACTCCGGAACTTAACGTTTCACACTTATCCACAACACGATTCTTGCGAGTTCTTGTTCTAAGGCTTCTCCAATATGGGTTTCGGAGCAATCAAAAAGCTGAAGGTTGGTTCCGGTTGTGATACAGACAAGTGCAACGGCAGTTGTTGATGCAAAAGAAAGCCTTGGTCTCATTTTTTCTGACAGTAGTGAGCCTGTTTACGCTGTTACAAGGTAGTCCCCGATGGATACCTCCTTGACTGTTGGTGAGTTGCTGGCTAGTCGTTTTATTTTTCATTCTCGTCTCTGACACTGTTCAGAACTTACGTCTGCAATCTAGACGTACTTGTTAAATAAGACGTTATAAATACCTTGAAACACAGCATGTAGCCAGTCCGCTACGTTTAGTACTTTTCATTATAATTTTGCTTGTGTTTGTGTAAGGGTGTTTGTCAGCGACGGACTCATCCCTTTCTTAATTATCAGGATCCTTCTATGCACAGGTTCCAAGCATACGGTTAGATTGTATCTTTTATATATTACCTCCTAAAGAGATGTGCGGAAAAGTTAAGCCATCTGTGATTTTAGTGATGGCCTTTATTTTAGTTTGTTTTAAAACGGTTCAATTTATGTTCAATTTATCGGCTCCATTGCCAGAAAGCGATCAGCTTTCTGAAAGATTGAAAAGAATTTTTTGAGTGAAGAAGCAATAACTCCTAATAGTGATATCTCTTCCGTTTTGGTATCATCCGTGGAAAATTAAGTATATACAACCCTTTTTCTGGTCTGAGTTGAAAGTACAAGAGAAACCCGGTTTGAAGTCACCAAAAAGTGCACTGACTTGTAGGAGCGATTTATAATGCGTTTTTTAGGCTCATTAGTTGAGATCGTTCTATATGCATACATAGTGTGTGCACTGCGGCCTATACATAAAACACTAGTGACATTCCTAAGGTTTTAGCAGCGGTATTAATGCACAATTGTTTCGGTGTACACCAATTAGCACACCAATTCTCGGAGTCGCACACAATGTGAGCTTAATGACAATTTTTTGAGTTTTCCCGCGGGTGCGCACACCTTCAAACAAAGTATCAGAAGTGATCGTTGCAGAGTAAAGTGTTCTGCTGACGGTAAACGTGATAGTACAATTATAAGTGTTAGGATTCTTATGGAAGATAAGATTAAATGTGTAAATTAAGAAATGTTATTTAAACGTCCTCAGTTAATAAATACTTGGTAGAAATTTGAGCAACAACTTACGCACATTTAGCTCGCTTCGTATTCTTATCTATTCAAAACATATTTATTATATCATTGACTTTATTAGCTTGAGAAAATATAATGTATTTAGTCGAAAAAAGATTCACGAATAAGACAGAATTAAGTTTTTTCTGATGATTGCATAACTAACACTATTGTAATAACTACACCATTGTATATTATAAAATGAACTTCTTCTCTGTCTTTTCTTGGGCTTCTATAAGTATTCCAAGATATAATGTGCATTCGTATGTTATCATAATAAATCTTAACATAAATATTTTACTTCCTAATGGAACCATTTAATGTAAGCCTCTGTAAAGGACCTACCCATGTATAAATAGTCTAACGATGGTATTTTCGAAATTAGTATCGAAACATTTTACCAGAAAACGCCCGGTATTTTATACAAAAGTACTCCTACTAAGCAACACCGATACAGAAAATGAAAATCTTTTCATTTAACTCACACAGTGCGCGGCATCGAGAGATCGGTCAAGCCTATTTACAAAATGTTTTTTCTTCACCAAAACTAAACCAAACAAAGAAAATAAAATTGACGTCATATACAAAATCAATTGTAAAAGAAATGACGAAAAAATATGCAATCTATGCTGTGTAGGTACAACACAACAATTTTTACGACAGAGATTGGCTGGCCTTAAATCTGACACAAACGCGTCAAAAACAGCACTGGCCAACCACTGCCTACTGACTAACCACCATCCGGACTTCAACAACGTTAAGATTCTGCAGACTGAAAAACAAACCAGCAAAGAATACACATTAGCAACACTTCAGATTTTTAACAACAGCAACAATATTAAGAAAATGCAAGACACACAAAACATATCGGCGGTTTACTCAGCAATAGTCAGTTAACTCAGCAACGGCCCCCTAATTTTGAAATACTTATGTCATCTTTGTACCAACATCAAGATTGATCTTCGTCCAACGAAGTGCCAACAATAAATGCAAAAATAGACTTTAGTCTAAATAGTATATTTTCAAATTTATTAGTTTAATTTAATGTTATATGCTAACGAATTTATGTACCAAATCCAAAAGTATTACCTAATTGTAAGATATTCAACCCAATTTTTATTAGCGTGCAATAATGCTGTATTATTTCTATTGTTTCAATAAACAAAGATTTCCTGAAGATGACAGCATCCCCTGTCGAAACGTCTGGATAACACGAATGACATAAACTTGTTTCATTTGCTCCTTTATAACCAATACAGCCGACGAGGAATTAGATTCTTCAACCACAAAAAAATGGTTTCATCGACACAAGTGTCCTATGAATTGAGTATGTAAGGAATTTGATTCAAGATTTGAGTTTAGAAAAATTGTTTTTCCTTGGTTCTATAATATTTGAAGCTATCAAAGTAATCAGGCTTTATGTGTATATGTACATATTTGAATTTAATTTCTTGTGCCTTAGTTTTGTTTTCTCAAAAATATATGAACGTATTAGCTTTCAACCCCATTGATGTACAGTTAGTCGTATCTAACAAGTTTAAAAATACCCCTACTATAAAAAACAATACAAAAGAGTTATGTATATCAAAACATACTTAATTGTACTAGACGGTTATCAAAACGAGAAAAACTTAAAGGGTGAGTACAAATCTTTCAATGTCTCATCAAGTGTATTGAATATATGTGTGCTATTTCAATACGTCATCTATTTCATGACAGTAGAAGTAGTAGGGGTGGTCGCCGTGGCGTAGTGGGTAAGTGCGTCGACCGCCACGCAGAAAGTCTAGGTTCGATTCTCGGACGGGACACTTCGGAATTTTTTATCGCTCCACCTCTTTCGTGTTCCTGACAATACTCAAAGAGTATCAATTGTCTATGAGAATCTCCTCAAATCTCGCTGTTCGGAGTCGGAAAAAACTGTAGATCCCCTCTATTCGTAAGAAAATAGTAGCACGCACAACACAAGTAGTTGCTTTAGAAGCCAGGCCCTGGTCCCTTGTGGGCTGTAGTGCCACTCAGTATATATATCAGGGCACAGTATTTGTAGTGAGTAAGTGCTACGACGCCAGCTACGGAGATCTAGCCTCCATCCCCAAGCGGAACTTTTACTCATCGTTCATACTTCTTACTGCTCCGCGTCTCTGAAGTTGCTTGTCCAGCTAGGTTTTAGGAGTCTGAATTGCACTAGACTCTTAAATTGGTGATTGAACTATACAACACAAAATGTATGTAATTGTCGGAGAGACAGACAATTACACAGTTGTTGAAATTTAAACCGATCAATCTTCTTTGGAACTTCTGTTTTTAATGAATCAACTCTAAAGTCAATTAGACTTTACTTGAATGAATTACACTTTAACAATTTCATATCTGGGTTAAAACTTGTTCTCTTTACTATAGCGTGCCTCAAATAGAATTATAGAATTATGATGATTTTCTTGAATTCAATTCACATTGAATGAACGAAAAGCGATTACCATGCTTGACTTTGTCTCTCTGTCCGCTGTATGATGTCTATACGTTCGAAATATTTTTTTCTTTTTATGGTACCAAAAAAAATAGAGCTTTTATTATATTCGTTCCATAAGCGCTCAACTGCATTTTCCTCAAACAAATCTTCTTGTGTGTATTTGAATGGAGAAGAGTAAAGATATTGAGAGCAAAGCAAAAGAGAGAAAATTTCAATCCTTATGGACAAAGGATAGCATAGTGAAGAAAAGCAACCAAATGGGGTCGAGGAGGAATCATACAAAACTTTGTTCCACGTTTTCTTTTTCGTTGCAGTCTAAGGAAAACATGATGTTTCTTGCTCGATAAGATCATGCACACAATACGGATTTTACCTTTTTCGGCATCACAGAGTCAAATTTATACCACTGTAAACGAAGGTGTTTCCTTAGATGGATTGTGGCCAAAAAGTAATGAGTATTTTCAAGAATTATCCGCGATTAGAAAACCGGTCTGGCTGATATTCGGGCAGGATTTGTGGGGAAGACGAAGAAAGAGTGTATAACTAAAAGGAGATTCTAAGCTCGATTTCATTTCCTGTAAAGTAGGTTATACTACATTGAAGTGATTGGCCAAACGATGCGAAGAGTCAACGAAGCGTTTGCTGGTAAACGAAGTATATGCTATCATTCAAAAAGGACGCATAACATTGACGACTCGGGCAGAACATCACCATAGACAACTTTAACTTCAAGGTAGTGAAGGACTTCATCTACCTCGGTTCCCACGTAAACAGTACGAACGCCATCACTATCGATAAGAACTCCTATTATTTCTTTGCGCTTAAAAAACAATTTAGTACTAGAGTTCTCTCCCCATTATTAGTTATAAGCTTGTTCATCCAAGTCCCTTTGGACAATCTCAAGAGCAGATTAAGAAAAGTTCTGCGTTCAACCTTTTTTTTCTGCTTGCATTGATTGGATCAGAAAACTTAACCATGAATTGTACGGGCTGTACAATTACTTAAACACAACCAGACGTCTACGGATTCAGTGCCTAAGATGGCTAGGCCATGTAGAGCGCATGGACAACAGTGCTCTGCAGCCCCCAGAAGTGGGACAGCAGAACATCCACTTATCGGATAGCTCACCGATATGACCTCAACCAACTTGGCATGCAAGTCATGTCTTACCTGTGTACTATTTTTCAGCTCATGTTCACTCAGTGACTGATCTTTTACATGAAAGATTTAGTTTCCTCAGTATGAAATAGAATTTCTCAAAACTATTTTAATTTCCTACATAGTTTGCCTAATCTCTAATGCGTCACGTGTTGTGTTGTTTCATCATTTATTATTTGATATCTAAATAATGTTTCAAAAAATTTCAATACGACTATCTGATCAATGCGTGCGAACAAAGAGAGAAAATAATAGAGATAGCGCTTGGGTTACATATAAGTTTTATAGGAATTGAACAAGGATTTATAGCAACTGAAGGCGAAGACCATATTATGATCATAAATAAGTTCTGTAATTATTTTGCTTCTAAGCCAATTGCAAATTTCTTCTCAAATTTGTTTTTGGTGGTTTGGCGTTGTCAATTTTGATTTGGGAACTTGTGTACCTTTCGCGGTTAAAATTACAATACCAGGTCGTGGCGACCTCAGTCCAAGAAAATTAGTTTCGGGGAACAATTTGATACTTGGTTTCTATTTCTCAGCTAAATTAGTTTGGAAAATTGCTTCTTAACCACAGATAAATACGAATGTTGCTTATTCTTGGTTCAACTGGGAATAGCGCTATGTATGGCATAAGTGGTCGCCTTGGAGTAGTGGGTAAATGCATCGACTCACACGCCAAGGTTCCAGGTTTGTTTTCCAGACGGAACACGTAGCATATTTTCACCGCAACACCTCTATCGTGTTGCTGACAACACTAAAAGAGTACTAATTGTCTATGAAAAGCTTCTCAAATGTAGCCATTCGGAGTGGGTAAATATCTGTAGGTCGCTTCTACTCTCGAGAGAACAGTAGCACGCACAATACGAGTAGATGTTGTAGAAGCAAGGCCCGAGTCCCTCATTATTATTATTTATGTATGACATTAAATGTATTTGTATGATCATACATATGTATGTAAGCACATTGTTTCACAGCAAAATGTGAAGGCAACTTGCCCGATCGTCTACTTGAATTCACTTCGTGGATCTACAAGGTATTGCTAGACCGGGAAACATTTTAGTTGCGAAATCGCACCTATGATTGCTTCAGAAAGGGACAAACGTACATGTAGATTGAATTGCACTCTTTTCGATTTCTATTTTTCAGCAACACGTGTAGATCTATTGTCTATAGAGCTGGGTCTTGCGGCATTAATAAGTTTCTTTTGATTCGGCCACAAGCATTGGCGTTTGCAAACACATAATGGCGAAACGGCAAATCTATCACAGAGTCTATACTTTTTTATTAAACGGCCTTACTTCTTCGAACTCTGTTGTCTGCACAGTACAAAGTACCAAATTCGCGAAATTTCAAATTTCCTTTCCACATAATTGATGTAGCCACGAATGCACATACCACGAGGAAATGTACACATGCAAAGGATATCCATGTTTTAAAGCCCACAATGCATCCCTTATAGTTAACATTCTTCAAGAGGTGTAAGCACACTAACTGGAAAGAAAACTACTCTTACCCCCTACCCCTCAGTCATCCGCCCATTGATACATAATGTTAACTCTTCGCAAATGTAGATGTCTGGGTCGCGACCTACTCAATGCGAACCATGAAATGAATGTGACAATTTGCGAAAAGAAAAAAAGATCGAAACGTTTTTAATTCCAAGAATTTGTCTGGAAATTTAATGCAATATAAAAATTGAATAATTCAAGGCGAAAGTTTGGGCATACCAGTAAGGGGTATATTCTGAAATTTGCATACTTCTAAAAGTTTAAATTCGCTTTTGGTGGGTCGTGTGAAAGGTCATTCAGACGTCCTCTGCAATCGACAAGCCCACACAACAACAAGATAGTGAAAGTTTTTAAAAGCACACGATAAACAAGAATTGAAGCAATGAGAAGGAGGAAATTGTATATTTACAAAGTATAGAAAAGTGTGATTAGCTCCCGTCCAATTGATCATTTGCTATGTTCCTTCGTAAGCTATAGAGTCCGCAATTATGTCTGTTTAATATTTCATATTGTTATCGATGCACACGCGAATTGTGTGGAGTGTGGGAATCCAAATTTTTTTGCTATTTCACGCAGCTCGAATTACGAGTGCAAAAATTCAAGCCACTTCACGAGACAGTTTTGATTCCCACAATCGAAAACTTAATGTACAAATTTCGTCACTTGCCATTAAGTCGTACTGAGGAGTACACGTAATTCCGCTGTTAAACATTCGAACAATGTCTAACTTGCTTATTTTGTTTAAAACAGTCTTGAAAAGTCTACTTTAGCTTTTAAATTTCTAATTATAAACAGACGTACGATAAACGTAAATAATAATTTCCTTCTTCAAGAATGGGAATAAATACGTGTGGCTGTCTGTTTTTTGCAGGTTATGGATTTACACCAAGTGAAGGTAAAGGTGGTTCATTAAATTTTCTTTTTTTTTTGTTAGTGGCGCCCTCTATATGCCCTGGCACTTATTGAGTGATGTGTTACGTTATGAGTTGAAATGTAAAGAACTATCATATAAGCGGTATTCTTCCCATGTACATGCTTTGATTATGGTATTGTATGTTACATTATTTTTCACTTAATAGAACCCACCCTCAAACAAAAGAAGTTTATTCGAACCACAGTTGTGTACTTTGAACAGAGAATGTCCTTAACCTCTCTTGTATGAGAGGTT
This sequence comes from Eristalinus sepulchralis, assembly GCA_944738645.1. Lineage (NCBI taxonomy): Eukaryota > Metazoa > Arthropoda > Insecta > Diptera > Syrphidae > Eristalinus > Eristalinus sepulchralis. The sequence goes on along the minus strand of OX122885.1, from coordinate 17,739,565 downwards.
AAGGACATTTGTGTTTCCGTTGAAGTGTAGTCAAATGTGTTGGATACACACCATGTTTTATATATTTTTTCTATTTTTGGTGAGCTTTAGCAACAATTTTATTTCATCAACACCGGCAGAAACCGGAATGGAATGTGACGCATTTGGCCCCATTCACACTTACACCATCGCCTTAACATCAACCACGTACATTTCCTTAGAAAAAAACACCTTCACACATGAACTTCCCATTTCAGTACCACCCTGTGCCTGAAAATAATCAAACTTGTTTTTTCCGGCAATTTTCGTTTTCAATTCGATTGTCACCCAACCCATCCCATTTCCAATCTCAGCAGTGAAGCCCATGATTTTTCATTTAAATCGTAATCGAATCGACGTTTAGGAATCTGCCGTTGCCGCTCCTTCAATCTGTGTATCCTTGATGGTGCTCGAGAAGGATTTAAGGAAATTGATACAATTTCAGATTGTAAATTATGTAATCAGAGATACTTTGAGTTGATTTCAATTATGGAAGGATTGGGCGGTTCGAGTGGGTAACCACCGCTCTTCGTAATAGGAGCCAAATGCTAAATTGATGAAATTCATTCGAACATCGTCACCAGGGACCGACAGGAGACGGCGACATGGCTGTCTTCTCCAGACAGGCGCAAAAAAATGTCGAACAAATTAAATGTCAAAGTTGTCGTTTGCTGATATGGGTTCGGAGTGATTCCCCATGAGAAAGTGCAGATTACTGTCAAAAAGTTGTGCAGCTTTCGTTGACAAAAAATGATACCACCCCCAAGGGTTGGCATTTGCCCTAAAATGTCATTCTCTGGCAACTCAATTAATTAGGATAATGACATACAGGATACACTGTCAGTCGGTAAGTATGTCAAATGTCCTCAGGCATATGCAGTCGCTTTTCAATCAATTGATTATCATCACTCAAGCTTACGAACAAACATGCGAGAAGCATCAATCTGAGTAGCGCTTGAGGGAGAAAAGGCAATGGGTTTGATGTAATTGCAGGCACCAATATACAAAATTGGTATCAACGTTACGAATTATTGAATAACAAGCACTTAATATATAGAATGCATCATCCCGAGGTGTTTGTTAATTGGAGCATTTTATGTAATCCAAAATAAACGGGTGGAGTCTAAAGTCCCCTCCGACGATATGTAAATAAGGTGAGAGCGTTAAATTACTTGTGTAGTCGCACAGGATTATTGAGTCAGATTACGGTCTCCAATTACTGCCATTTAATAATTTTTATTTCCCATTTAATTAGATGAAAATGTTTACTATCATTTAGATTTAATTATGAATGGCACAGGTATGTACGTTCGGAGGGGCCTGAGGATCAAATATGATAATCAGTCTTAGCATTTGCAGTATCTATCTTTTATGAAACTACTACAATATATATGTAAACGGTGATTTTTTAGCTATTTTTGGCAACACTGGCTTAAACAGCTGGCGCACGTTTCGTGTTTTGTTACACTGTCAAACATTTTCAGTTTGGTCTATAATTTAACCATGGATCGTCTTATAAACGAACAACGCTTGCAAATTATTGAATTTTATTATTAAAATGCGTGCTCTGTTAAGAAAGTTCAGCGCTCGCTTTTTCCATTTTAAGGTCAGTTCATTTTTGGCTCAATGATCCATCAAGATAATACAAGATCCACCAATGCATCCGGAAAAAATCACAGTTTGGTGCGGTTTATGGGCTGATGGCATCATTGGACGTAACTGTGAATGGTGAGCGCTACCGTGAGATGACATCCAACTTTTTTTGCCCAAAATGCAAGAGCTTGACTTGCATGACATGTGGTTTCAACAAGACGGTGCAACATGCCTTATAGCATTCAACAATGGACTTATTGAGAGGCGAGTTCGGTGAACATTTTATTTCACGTTCAGGACCGGTCATGTCTATAAAGACGAGCCCGCTTCAATTGACGTATTGAAAGAATATTGTGAGATACCGGCCGAAAAGTTGGAAAGAGTATGCCAAAATTGGACTAAGAGGATGAACCATTTAAGGCGCAGTCAAGGTCAACATTTGTATGAAATAATCTTCAAATATTAAATTACATGGACCGTATATCGATTCAAATAAAGATTTCATGCATTTTTCTGAATTTTATGATTTTTTTTTAATATCCTATAGCTGTTAAAAAAATTCCCTTTATATTATATATATTTCACGTCTCGAACAGTGATTTTACGATTTTTTTTTGTCGGAACACACTTAGTTATTTTTATTTATTTTACAGTATAAAATAGCCTATTGTATGAACGCCAATAAGTATACCTTAGAGTGCTTTCGATAATCAGATATCAGCGCAAGTTCTCACGGACTTTTACTAAATCAAGAAAAACGAGTCCACGTCGTCTTAAGTCAGCTAATCACGCAGCGTCTTGATAAGTTCCAAAGTCGGGAATATGAAGACATTTGTGACGCATTACTCCTGACTTCGTGTACTTGTTTCAATGGGTATACATTTTCAATGGATAGAAGTACAAGCAGATCAAGAGGGTGAACCCTTTAAAACCAAGTCACAGCCTTTCAGTTTTAATTTGTTTCAATTTAAATTACATCATACACGGGAAGTAAGTATACGGTGTATTCATGGGTTACAAACAAATCACGACCTAACCGCCAGATTAGAGTAAGCGAGATTTTAATTAAAAATGAGTTAAGTATGCAGTACGATAGTTATTTCGATTGAGTGTGTTTTTGTATAATTGTTTTTTTTTTTTTTTTTGTAAAAAGTATTCCCGTTTTAAATTACAAAGGAAACTAAATTTATCATAAGCGCCATTTTTTATTGCTTCCTATCAGGAAAATATCGTAAGCGTAAGCGTAATGTTACTGCTTCTTTTAACCAATACGAGTAATCAGTCAAGTAATTTTGCTGTTTCTTTGAATTCACTTCGTTACCTTTCAACAAAATCAATTTTGCAGGCGAGTTACAGTTATTTCAATTCACTTTTAGGGAAAAGTACAATTGATAGCATTGTAATCTTCTCAGAAAAATGTATGAATGTGTACATATGTACATACATTATTTAGTTTTAATGACTTGTGACACGTATTTACTTAATAGAACTGTAAGTAATCAGTGTCGTTTCAAGCCTGGATCAGGTATCTAATTTTGAGTGAGAGTTTAACAATTGCTTATCAATATTACTAATTGTATTTAAAAAAGGTTCGTGTAAGCAGGCTTGTTCCTTACTCAGATAACGTGTCCTATTCAACACAAATTGAAGAAGAGAAAACGAGGGGGGCTCCTTCTGAATGGCTTACTTTAATTTATAATGCAAGATCCAATCCATCGCCTTATGAGTGTATCGTAAATTAAAATTAAATTATAACGATTTTCAATATTGGAAAAAGATCTATCATTCAGTTTTTTCTAACAAACGTAATGCAATTTGAAATCACTAAGAATTGCTTCCATTGAAAAAAAAATATCCTTTAATTTTTTTAAACATGGATTCTCGTATGGCTATGAGATAACAGTCTAGGACAAAAAAAAAGGTTGTAATCAACGTCCCAGCCAGTATTACAACAGAAAACTAAAAATATCTCGATCCAACTATTTGGCTTTGCAACAAACGTATAGTTTGTCATATATACCATGACGAATATTAATCATGACTTCGACTAGTGGCATTAGAGATTCATTAAATGCAACAGATGAAGATATTTTGTTAGACCCGAAGCTATTTTATTAGATTTTTTATGATTTTATTTTATTGTTATCTCTAAAAAGAATATTTAATACTTTCATTGAAGTAGAGTTTCTTTATATTTTCATTTTATCGTAGACGCCTACATTTGATATTGGACCGGAAAATAGTGACCGCGAAAACATCGTAAACGCCAAAAAACAACAAAAACAGGCGCCAATTGGCACCTGCAGTGCTGAGTTAATATCACGTAACTTTATTTACGAAAACGGAAACAAATACTAAAAATTAAACCTCAATGACTTAGACAAAAAACCAAAAAACGCCTCTCCTGTAAAATCTTCATTTTATCGCTTACGGTAATTTGGCGGTTAGGGCGCGAAATAATACAATAAAGCTACCTAATACCTCAGGATATTCTAATGTAACCAAAAAGGGCACCATTCTGTTTTATAATAATAATAATAATAATTGAGTGGCACTACAGCCCACAAGGGACCAGGGCCTAGCTTCTACAAACAACTACTCGTGTTGTGCGTGCTACACTTCCCTCACGAGTAGAAGGATCCTACAGTTTTTTGCCGACTCCGAACCGCAAGATTTGAGAAGCTTTTCATAGACAATTAGTATTATTTGAGTTTTGTCAGCAACTCGAAAAAGGTGGTGCCGTGAAAAAATGCGAGGTGTCCCGTCTGGGAATCGAACCTTTACTTTCTGCGTGGCGGTCGACGCACTTACCACAACGCCACGGCGACCACATTTGTTTTATAAGGAATATAACATACTGTTAACATTGCCTATGGGCAAACGTTCTATTTGATTCGAACGCACGATTCGAAATTTTCTGTCACACTTAAAAAGTTTAGACAACACTGGCCCAAAAACTATGACATTCCAACGTAAGTATACGTACTGCATGTGTCTTGTTCTGATTCATCTGCCACTCGCAAAAGAGATACCATGCCATGCGACTAACAATAAATAGTAACTAAGTCTATAAAATAACATTTACAAGCGAAGATCTTAAATGTGTACTACTACATCTCATTTCTATATACTTTCGTTCCATAAATCCCTATAAATAGATGGTTTCCAAAATAATTCAGGTAGCATTTGACGTTAGAAAATTAATGCACAGAGAGGAACTTTCTGCTTTTTCAAGGAATACTACGTACGTAATCCTTCGGAAGGAAGTTAAATTTCCGATATATTTAAAGAAAACCCTCTTGATCCGCACTTTCCACTTTTCTTTATTTCTCTCCATATCAAAAGAAAGTTGATTAACATCCGGAGATTACGTTGACGAATGACGAATCATTTGGAAGGATTTCCACAGGACCGTACCTTGATTGTCACATCAGTCTACCATATCAGGTATCAGACTTAATGACATTTGCTCACCCCTGAGAGCAATGCCATCCGATAAATGATTAATGATGTAGTATGCTGCCTGGTCAAACCTAAACTTGTTATCTCGCTCTGATGCCACTACTGACCTCGGTTCACCGGTTGGAAAATTCTGCAGGTGAGCATTCGTTCCTAGGAACTGGTAAACATCGACTCCATCATATGTCACTCGTGTCATAGTTGCGATCCATTTCAGAGGGAGTTCAGTAGTGCAGGCTAGTTCAATGCTCCCCTTCGAACACCAACTGGTATGGTTCCTACGCACTGGTATTTGACTTATTATACCACCAGCATCACATTTACAATGTCGGCAGAGGAAGATCTCCAGTAAAGCCAGTGATGTCTTTTTGAATAGGCATTTCCAAGTGATGCGTTGCTTCTTCTGTGGAGGCTGGCTCTATGCGAATGAAAAAAATAAAACACATGCTTAAAACTCGATTCCATAGATTGGTTTCTCATGGGAAATCAGCTGCGTGTGCGCTAGGGATACCTATTTGTCTGATGGATTTTTCAACGCACTAATTAGGTTATGTTGAGGGCTAACCCTAAGGTGGAATAGACGCTACTTAGCGATTGGTTAGCCCCCATTTCTATGGATCCCAGAACGGAAATATGATTTCGTGGATTCGTAATGAAAAGATTAAGGTAGACCCCCCGGCGAGTGGGATGTTCCCTTCGGTTCCCCTGTTGAGAGACTACCTACCGTATGATAAATTTACATAATTCTATATTATCTAAATTATTGAAAAATAAATTAAAGCTCAAGGCACTGAGCATATTCCCCACAAGATTTCTTGTTCTCTTTACAAAATATTTATTTAAATGAAATGAAAATTCCTGGGGGGAGGGGGGGGTATTTTTTTTATTTAAAACTGATACGTTCACATTTCCTTCCTGTGATATATCTACACACCTATCTATGACTAAAGTTAAAATCGATTATGTAAGATGTTTTATAGTAGTCCGGCAAATATTTAATAAGAGACCTAGACAAAGTGACACAATGCAGATATTACTGACCAAATGAATATTTGTCCTCTTTCTCCTCCTTCCGATCACCCTCTAAGGTCGAATTTTGAAGGTGGTATACCATAAAATAAGAATGGATTCTTGAAACAGTGAACCAATAACTTTGGCTAAAAAAGTTCAATTGACTCAGGAACTGAAGCCAACTGACCACGCACAGCGAAGGGAGTTTGTTAATTGGTTATTGTATAGACATCATGAAAATGCTGATTTTGTCGATAAGATCATCTTTAGTGACGAGGCCCATTTCCATCTTGATGGCTTCGTCAATAGGCAGAATTGTCGCACTTGGGGCAAGGAAAATCCTCAAGTGATTCACGAGAAGCAAATGCATCCTCAACTGTGAGGTGTGACTTTGGGCTGGAGGAATCATTGGAGCTTTTTTTTATGAAAATGAGTTAGGTTAAGCGCAAACAGTCAATGGTGTTCGGTATCGTAAAATGATAACAAATTTTTTCGTGCCTAGAATTGAAGAAATGAATGTGGAGGGGATTTGGTTTCAACAAGACGGCGCCACATCTCATACAGAAAGAGAAACAATTCAATTGTGGCATCAGTCATTTCCCAGTCGTGTTATTTCGCGTTTTGGAGACCAAAATTTGCCGCCTAGATTGTGTGATTTAACACCATTGGAGTTTTTTGAAGTCGATGGCTTATGTGAGTAAGCCGACGACGACTCTAGCCTTAAAAGAGGAAATTGACGCTGCATTAACGAAATACCGCAGCATTTATGCAAAACGGTCATTTAAAATTTCATTAAAAGATCGCGTATGTGCCAGCAAAGCCGCGGCGGCCATCTGGCCGATGTGTTATTCCACACATAACCTCATCCTGTCTACTTTACGAATTCACAATTTTTTTTAAATATCTGCGTTTTATTTAAAATTTAAAACTTGCGTTCTTGTTGGGACACCCTTTATTATAAATTGGGTGGCACTACAGCCAACAGCCGCGACCAAGCCTAGCTTCTTTTGGAACAAATTATGTTTTGCGTTCTGCCATTTCCTCACAAGCCATTTCTGCCATTCCCTCCCTACCGAACAAATTGACAAAACTCTTTTGAGGTCAAACAATTTGTGTACATATTTCCATATATATGTATTAAATAATAATACTAATGGAGTGACACTCTGTGCGTACTACTGTTCTCTCACAAGTAGGGGGACCTACAGCTTTTTTGCCGGCTCCGAACGGCAATATTTGTGAAGCTCTTCATTGATAATAAATGTGTTATTAGCAACTGGAAAGAGGTAGTGTTGTGAAAATAATGTGAGACGTTCTGTCCCAGAACCGAACCTGGAACACACTTATGAAGTACTTATCATCACCTTAATTACTGTACTTTCCTGGTTTTCCAGAGAAAGACCAGCAAGAGCTTCTGTGATAAAGAGCTGAAGTTCTCAGCTCCCTCCACATTAGCGGAGGGATTTTTTTTACAAAAAGTTGTAAAATATCCATCCACGCCGATGACAGGAATCTTAAATCATACCACGCTAATTCAACACTTTTGCAACACGATTAGAACAATTTCTCTACTTGGTGTCACAAAAACTGTCATGCCATCACCTTTTTCAAGCAAACGTTCTTCAACACCTCTCGGTTGTGTATAAAATCGACAATAAAAATGTTTCCCGGTCTAATCACTCCGGGACCTTGGCGGAATTAATCACAGAGAACTGAACTTTCGTTTCCACATTCTTGATATTATAGCACAGCTAAATAAACACTGGGTGTCGTGAAACGTTGATCAAAAGCATTCTCCGATCCCTACATCACTAAAAACCTTTTCATAACTTTTGTGTTTCCTAAGCCTTACTTATTCTGCCAAAATTCGGTCACCACATCATGTATCATATTCCATACATATTCCGGCTGTTTAACGCAGATTTATCCGATTTGCCCTTCGTTGTTTACAACGGCATGACCAAATTAATTTACCTCCTTATGAAACTTGCCTAACACTACTGAATATACACTATCGCTCCGTAATATTGTTTTCATTCATCAGATCTTATTGGGTATTATTGAACCATTGCTTTTACACTGTACCCCGATTCGTATCAAACTTTTGACTGAATGTCTTTCTCATATGCTCCGTTTGTCTAATAGCTGTGGTTGTTTTGAATTATGTATGTTACTCAAAGTCTAGACTTCGCACCCTTTTTCTCAAAGCCTCTTTTACCTTCCTCTACCATCCTTAAATTAATGGGTGTTCTGCCCTCCACGAATTTCAAATTAAATTAAAATCCAAATTAAATTAAATTAAGCAATATATCCAACTGGAATATGATACATATTCAAATCTTAACTCTGTTCCGAAGATCTAACCGGCATTGCAATTTTTTTCCCGAAAACTACGTCGTTATATATCTATCCTGCCTTTAGCACCCAAACCACCCTTACATTGAATCGAAATCCACTTAAAGGTAAACCAAAGCCACAAATAGTGGCAGTTTGCTCAGAATTACACGGAATCGTTGTTTAGCTTTGGGCCACTTTGAAGGCTGCCACCACTGCAGCTATTGTTGACAAATTAAATGGACACAAACGAATCCGGGCGTGATCCACCGTTGTACAGGGCTTAGAGATGGATTTCTGGATGTCCGAGGGTTTTCTCATATATATATATAGGAACATATATCTTTTTTGCCGCTGTTGTTCAGAATGTATGTATGTCCAGTGAGATGGTCAGCTGGGGGTGAATGTGACAGAGGACCGATTTGTCATTTAGAATTCAGTAGCTGTCCTGGAATGGGACTTTTCTTTTTCTGCAATTCCATTTGAATAGGACCTACGATTGTTATAACATGTGTGTTCAGATGGGGATGGGTGTATAGGTAAGCCCGGGGAGTGTGGATCCTTTGTTGTGTTTTGAGCCCTGCGGATAGATTAGTTTTTACCATGTTCCATGTTCTTTCTCGTGTGGGGTGCTTTATTGTTGATGATTGAATGTCAGAGCGTTGATTTGGTTTGGATTAGATTTTGATTGTTGTTTGTCACTTAATCAGAATTGTTTGGCGTCTTTTTATTTTTGTTGGACACTCCTTGTCCTGAAGGTGAATATATGTATGCTGGAAATGGGGAGTTTTCTTTTACTGCGAAAGTTGTCAAGAATGTGTGATTTGGGTTTAAGTCATTTACTTCAAAGGAAGAGTGAATGAAATAAACGACACCTGCCTGTATACACGTGGGGATATACTTATTTTCTTTTCCTTTTATTTTGCATTCATTTTCATTTTTTCGAAACTGTTGGCTGTTGGATGACATATATCCATACATCAGTTATATATCGTGGCTGCCGAGGTACGATGCTCAATTATTGCGACTCAGACGCTCAAGGCCCCAGGTTCCATTCTGGGCCAGAACAGCTCGCATTTTTTCAGGACGACTTTTGAATTTCCGAAAACACTCTAAGTGTATTAGCTTTCTTTAAAAAGTTTCCAAAATCTCGCCGTTCGGATAACCCATAAAATTAAGGTCTCTTCTACTTGCTATAGAACAAGTAGTTACCGTAGAAACTAGATCCATGTACGGTGTGGGATATAGTGCTTCTCAATTCATTCATTTGACTTAGCAATTATGGGAGGTGTTTCGCTTTTAAGACGCATGTGTCATCCTTGTAAAATGAGTTATTAAAAACACTTGTATGATAGTAGACAGCATTGAGTAAATCAATTGGCTTTAGACTTTATTGGCTTTAGACCATTTGATTACACTGTCAATGTCGGAATTCAATGTGAAAAAGGTACGCAGCGGTCCCAACACTACGACTGAAGAGGAGGACGTGATTCCAAAATCAAAAAATCTGAGCGTACCATCGTCAGCTAAAAAGTATATTCGATTGGAAGTAGCAAACAAGATATCATTTAAAAAAAAAAAGAGAAAGAGCGTCGTATGAGGAAAAATTTACATTAATTTGAGTCTATCAGATTAAAACCAATCCAAATCCACGCTTAATAAACGGTTTAAAAGGGAAATTCTAATCTATTGAAGGTGAGACTCATGGATATCTTATACACGCAATTTCGATAAGAGAGTCTAATGCCAGCCTCGGTCAAATGCCTTTGAAATATCAAGCACAACAATCTTGCTTTCTCCTCCATTGGGCAAAGGTTGAATTCTCTTTTTTGCGCGATATAAACATGCCATCAGATCGCGAATCAAAATATTAAATAAGCTCCATGCCCATGTTTCCATTTTTTTAGTAAGCATCTCCTCTTTTTAAGTGATATGGGTCGGTAGGAGATAGACAGGTTGGGCAAATGTTATTTTCCACTTACCCCGAAAGACCCGTTAAGGTTAGGACAAAAGGAAAAGTTTTCGCAGTGGTTTTGCCAGTGTAGAATAACACCTTTTCACAAAATTAGTATACAATACAAACACTCGTGGTTTTGTGTAAGTTAAGATTTTAAGAGATTTTGCCACTGTACGATTACGAAAGTTGGTTGTCCCATAGTAAAATTGAAGCTCACAAGTACAGTCAGAAACAAAGTGGAAAATGTGCAACAAGCAGATTTTGTGTTGTCTAAAGAGCAGAAAAATGAAATGTCATTGTAAATGAGTTCTGGAATCAAAAAACAGACTGATTGTGTAAACGTTAAGTTTCTACTGCTCTAGGGACTTTGTGGTATTTTGATTTTCACCAGTCTGAATAAAGAATTGCAATGATCAACAACGTCAGGTATTTACAAGTGCTGACCTTAGCGAAGTTGTTAACCTTTCTTTGGGTGATGTCTAGTCTGAATGTCCTAGCCAATTAGAATTGTGTTCATTGAAAACGACCTCACAATCAATTTCAGTGCAAGGAAACAGCGATATAATTTTTTAATTGAAATTAGAAAGCGCATCACTCTTGTTGAACATTGATTTTCTTCCAGGCTTAAACTTCTATCAATAAACCAGTAGTCTACTACATGTTTATAGTAATAACAAAAAACATAAAATAACATACTATTCTGGGCGGACAAAATAAGGAAACTGGAAAAAACGTTTGGTACTGTAGCACTTCTTTATCTAAATAAATATTTTGTGGGGCCTCCCCTGTTTCTTAAAACTGCTTGGCATCGTCTTGGCACAGATTCTATAAGATTGTTTACAAAGGTTTGTGGGGTTTTTATACATTCTTCGTGAAAAACATCAAAAAGTTGCTGTTGGTTTTTGAAATGTTGCCTCTTCAGTTTTCTTTTTACTATTTTCCATAGATTTTCAATGGGGTTAATGTCAGGAGATTGAGATGGCCACTTAATAACATCAATACCTTTCATCAGAAACCAATTTTGGATGTTTATTGCTGTGTGCTTTGGATCATTATCTTGCTGAGATCTCCAACGGAGGGGCATGTGATCCTCGGCATACGGCAACATTGTCTCTTCCAAATTATTTTGATATTGAAAACCGTCCATTCGTCCCTCTATTTTTCGCAGAGGTCCCATCCCTTTGAATGAAAAACATCCCCACACCATTATGGAGCCGCCACCATGCTTCACAGTTTTATTACAATAGCGTGAATCGAGTCTTTTTCCAGCGGGTCGTTTTACGCGCATCATTCCATCAGAATGAATTAAGTTAATTTTTGATTGATCAGAGAAAAGTACAGTTTTCCTTTTTTCCGTGCTCCAACTTCCAAAAATTAAATTCTTTTACGAGTGCCCTTGCGGAAACATCAGGCTCAGCTTTTATTTTCCGGATCAGCAGATGGTCTTGCTTTGATGTAGTTTTCCTGGGCCTGCCTCCTCTATGGACAACTTCAACCGAACCAGTATCATTATATTTTTTTATAAGTTTAGAAATAACTGATTTTGGATTCGAATATTTACTACTTATTTTTTTTTTTTTTTTTTGAGAAACACCTCTCTTATAATAATTATGATAAACAAATTTATTATAACAAGTTTGAAAAAGTTGTGTTTTGTTGCTTTTACATGCGTCCAAATGTTTCATTCATTTCAGTTTCCTTAGTTTTGTCCGATACTGTACATACGCACTCACCAAAAAAGCACAACGTTTGAGGAGCTACTTTTCGGCAGCTAGTACTTCCTGGGTAATTCGTTTGAAATTTAAATATATATTAAAGAAATAACATTTCAGTTCTTACTTTATAGGCAAAATAATGGCTATTTGTGCATAACAATATTAACTATGACTGATAACAAATTAAAGTATCCTTCATATACCAAAGCAAACAACAAGAAACTGCAAGAGTTTCTGAGTTTCATTGAAGCAAACTATTGCGGCTAAAATGGGTCTGGTAATTAATGAGGGCGAAACGAAATACATGCTGTCATCAAAGAAAGACGTTGTGTGTCTTCGACGTCTTGGACTAAGCTTGACATTTAGCTGCAGATACTTTGAGGTAGTCAAGGACTTCGTCTACCTCGACTCCACGGTAAATAGGAACACAACACCAGTAGCGAAATCAAAGGCAGAATCACTCTTGCCAATCTTTGCTTCTTTGCGCTCAAGAGGCAATTGAGTAATAAAGCCCTCTCCCGAAGGACTAAGCTTGCTTAATATAACACCTTGATCATCCCAGTCCTACTTTATGGCGCAGAAACCTGGACGTTACTAAAAGCGGATGACGAAGCCTTTAGTCTTTTCAAAAGAAAAGTTTTGCGTTCAATTTTTGTTCTTGTGTGCGTTGATGGCATCTGGAGTAGAAGACTTAACGGCCAACTCTATGGGCTGTACAGCGGTATGCACCTGGGCAAGCGTCTTTGGATACAACGCTTAAGAAGGCTGGGCCATGTAAAGTGTATGGACACCACTACTTCGGCCCGAAAAGTATTCGAATCTGAGCCAATGGGACAACGCAACAGAGGAGGGCCTAGGCTAAGATGGCGCAAACAAGTGGAGAAGGACATCAACCAACTTGAATGCGCAACGCTTTTTGGTTGAGGTCCAGTTCATCTCGCACTCTAGCGTCACCTTAAGTAAGAAAGTAAGTTATTTGTGTCTTAGATGAAAGTACGGGGCATACCAATTTTCGGGTGCATATATACAAAAGCCGTAAGCATTATATAAATATGTAGATCGCAACAGAATAGACAGTTTGCTACTAGTTCTCAACAATTTTAATGCCAAAATAAAGTTCACAGTGGAATATGAGAATCTGAACGCAATAGCATTTCTTGGCATAAAAGTTCATCGGGAACTTGACCATCTTTGTTTCGACTGGTACAGCGAGACTAGTAAACTATCGTTCTAACCAAGCCAAGCACATTTAATCAGCACAGCTTCTAACTTGGCTAAAAAGTATTCATGTTAAGAGACAGAAAGCTCCATCAAAAAAAAAACCTTATAAAGAACTTAATAAGATAACACAAACATAATATTAATTCGGAAACACCGAGAAATACCAGAGCGGATTATGTCTAGAGAAGCATGGTGTGCATCCCAACATTGTCGACAAATTTTAAGATCATAATTAGTTGTCGATGCAACAATATAAAAGTAGCGTTCAAGTGGTCGCCGTGGCGCAGTGGTAAGTGCATCGACTGCGGCGCAGAAAGTCTGGGTTCGATTCCCGGATGGGACACCTAGCATTTTTCACGACACCACCTCTTTCGAGTTGCTGACAACACTCAAAGAGTATTAATTGTCTATGGAAAGCTTCTCAAATCTCGCCGTTCGGAATCGGCAACTGTAGGAAACTGTAGGTCCCTTCTACTCGTGAAGAACAATAGCATGCACAACACGAGTAGTTGTTGTAGAAGCTAGGCCCTGGTCCGTTATGGGCTGTAGTGCCACTCAATTATTATTATTATTATTATTATTCAAGTCTTCGACTACACTGGCATCGGTTTTCACCGAACTTAAACTTAAAACAGACAAAGGAAGCAAAACTGACGTTGTCTACAAAATCAACTGCAAGGGCAAGGAAAATGAATCCTGTGATTTATGTTACATAAGTCCCACCACAGTTTCTTCGTCAAGGACTAGCTGGTCATAAATCGGACATCAGTAACAAGAACTGAGTGAAAACAGCATTAGCTAATCATTGCGTTCAGACCAACTATCTAATCGACCTGCAAACGGAAAAACATACTAGCAAAAGGTACACTCTGGAAACCCTACACATAATCAAGACCTACAACAACATGAATAGGAAACAGGACATATCTACCGTATATTCAGCGCTTGAAACGGCTTAGACGTATTGCATTAATTTTAAGTTTCAAATTTCCGATCATTCGATCAAAGAAGTGGTCAATACTTATGATTAATCACTCTCTGCTATAATCTAGTTTAAAAATTGTCTCTTCTTTTCATAACAATAATTTGAAATAACATCTGCGAATCATACATTTTTATAACATCAACGCAATTAATGTAAATCAATTGTACATTTGTTTAATTGTATTTTTAATATGTATGCATGTAAAAAATTTTTGTTTTATTGTTTCAATAAAAATAGATCCCCTGCCGAAAAGTTGGTTTAAAAGGCTTGTTTCATTCAATATCAACAGTGACGAAAAAAGCAGACGAAGGAAAAAAAAATAGTTTCCCCGCATAATAATAATTGATTTGGTCAATTTCAACAAACAGTTACTATTTTTTCAGCCCATATGAATTCAAAAATAGTCTCTGTTGGGTAAAAGGCACCGTCAGCCAAATATTAAAGCAACAAATTCCAAGCCAAATGCAGTACGGTGTTTTAAAATGTCCATGAGCTATCTTTCCAGTATTATATACAGTAGGCGTTACAAAGAGAAGGAGTTGTCTTTTAGAATAATTTTGGCCGCCTCGCTAACGAGCCGATTACAACGATTAACAACCACTACTCCATTTTCAAGTTGCTCAAATCAACTAATCAATGTTAAAATGAAAATTTTACACTTTTTAAATAAACTCCATAAGCCCGAAAATCACTTTGAGCCAAATATTTGCAAAGGACTAACTCATTTATAAATCACATTAATCACTGAGATACATGAACGTAAGTACATAATAACGGCTATAGTTATTTATAGCAATTCTTAGAAAATATCCGGTTAAATGTCAATCTTAAACTGAGAAACTTAATACTCCACGTACTCACCATATTGTTAATGAAGTTCTTCTACAGAACGCTTTAACTTCACAAAGAACCTAATCTTCACAATTCTTCAAAGGCGACCCAAGTTTGAGAGTTCAAAACAAGTACATACATAAGTGCACCCAAGTATTTCATTTATTATTGCCAAAGCAATTAAGTTGAACCCGTTTCTAAATGGGAATAGCTGATGAAGGCCCAAGGAATTTCAACCTCAAATCCCCCACACCGACAATTAAACTCAAATTTCCACAGAACCGCTTGTGAAACATCTTCAATTACAATAGTTTCACCTCAATAAATTGCTTCCGAGTCTGCACAACATTAGCCGAGCATAGTTTTCAATTAAATATTTCAGCACTTTACCTCCAGTCTCCATTCTCTCAGCATAACGCAATTAAATACATGTATGTATGTATGTATGTATGAATGTATAGAGTGTATGTTACCAACAGTCAGAGCAGAAACAACACCTAAATCAATTCCATTAGTTTCAGACCCGGCAGAATTTTGAGGAGTATTCGAAATCGGAAGGCAATAGTTGAGGAAGCACTCGAGTGGTGGTAATCGCCCACACATCGTTTGTCGTAAAACTATTTGACACAGTTTCGAAGTTTCGAGACCGAGAGCATTCCTGGTAACCTGCACAATTTCATAAATTTTAAATTCCGATTGAACCAACAGCGCTATGTACTGTACTACTGGCGACGCAAATCAACAATGGCTTAGGTAGAGCTACCCAGTTGGCCATTGTGGCTTGACATTTTTTGGTCAGAAATGCTGGGCCGTTGCTTGGGCGTTCTCGTTTGTGAGATTAAATTGGTTAGGAGGGAATTATTTGTATGACGTAAACCCACGTCTTCGTAGGTCCTCCTGGGGCGGCAAACAAATGACAATACACTTTGTAATAACGGTGTGTGAGTAGCTTCGTACGAACATCCTCGAGGCCAACACATTAGTGATGTACGAGTATGTACGTGGGTGAAATGAAATTCCAAAATCCCGAACGAACGATATACTCACTGGTAATAATTTCATTTGTTTCTTAGTCACTCCCGGGTTCCTTCAGAGTTTCTCGCCCAATGATCAGTCCTTCAAGGAATACACTCCTTCATTCATACAGGTAGGTGTAATGTTTTAGTAGCAAACCCGCAGGGAAAATTTTTGGACACGAATGGGTAGGTTATTTCTTATGAAATAGATATATGTACATAAATTCCCAACACGATATTATTTTCTTAATGAGTTGTAGAATTCAGTTGAATATACGTATCCAAGGAATACTCTGAATGTTTTATTTAAAAGCATTTCGCATTTTCGTGGGGGTTGTTGAATTATGTCTTGTTTCTACCAAATATCACGAAAACCTCTTTACAATCTTCTTTATTACTTAATGTCTACTGTTCTGTTCTCTAGTAACTTAAGGGATTTGAGATACATTTAGTCCGGCTGCTAGTGAGTATCATAGCCATGAGGGAGATCACAGTGGGACTGTGTTTTAAACTATCTAGTTGAGCGAATATGTGACTATTAACTGAGCCTTTATTTCGGGCTCTAAAGCATAGAGGATGAAGCGTCACCAACCTTTAAATTCTATACTGGAGTGATTCCTTGCAATTGTTTTAAAAGTGGTGTGGATAGTTATATAGGAAGTTCGGTGCATTTTTTAAACTTACCACTACTTTCACCTACATCCGGAAGTTAAAGTTCTCCTTATTTGATTAAGAGCGTGATCTACTTGACCCAAGTCACTCGTTGATGTTGCATCATTATTCAGCGCCGAAGGTCACCCCACAAACCTACGAACAACAATTTTTTCTTATATGGATATTTTCATAGCCAATTAGATCCAACTTCATAATCAACAAGGTTTACCAATGTCAAATTGCGCTATTACTCTTAGTTTCATTATTATGACCCAACGACGAGCCCGGATCAAATCGCACTCAAACAATCGCTCAGTGTTAAACAAACCTCGCACACTTATGCAGATGAAATGGGGGTGGCCACGCAACCAGATCAATTCCATCAGTTTATCTCTATTCTAATCGCCGGGACAAGCAAAGCGTGTGAAGAGCTGCACACTGACTAATGACGTTTTGGGAGCTTAGCTGAACCGACACACCCAAGCACACATTATGGCCAACGCACACAATCAATTTGTGGCCAACTCATTAATCCCACCTGAGCAATCAAATTAAGGTGAGAAATTGTGGGGGAGTATTGCTTCTGGAGAATAATGAGCCTCTCCACCTCTGCGGATACCAACTACGACACTGATTTCAGTTGTCTCTGACGAATTACATAAATGATGGTACTTTGGTTTGAGGCAAAACCCCTGGCGGAAGGTATCAAAATACGTACTTCGAAAGATGAATTGCCATAAAGTTTTGACCGACTAACTTAACCTGAAAGGTTGTCTGTCAATCCTTTCAACCCACCCCCACCAGAAAAGTTCGAGATTTGTTTTTTTTTTTCCTTGCACCAATCGATTCCGTCTTTAATTTATTTTGCGGCCTAGAAATTTCAGGGCTGTGGGGCAAACACTAGAAATTCAAAATATCCTCCGTCATCATCCCTAGCATCCCACACCATGTTCTAGTGCCGTGATTCATGTCATGCCCAGCAAACCCTTTTCCAAAAAAATGCCATTGACAGACAGAATATCCCTTGATATTTCTGAGTCAAACGAAAAGGCATACCAGGTGGACGTCGGGTGCCGGGTGCCGGTGAGATGATTGAACCCCAACAGGAACAGCATAACACAAGGACTCAACAATTTCTGACTCGGCCAAATACCCAATTTAAACCACAAGATTGATGATTTCTTCTCTGGTGTCACTGGAAGGCAAAACACAAAAAGGAATTCCTGACTGGCCTCCTCTAACATTGCTTTGAGGTGTATGTGTTTGTGAGTCATGGTGAACAGGGAAAGGAATTCCCTCTTATCATTGAGAGAAAATTCTGTTAAGTCAGCCAGCCAGCCAGGCAGCAACACGCCGGTCAAACGGTCCCCTTGGTCTCTGTGCTCTGTGTTATACCCGTTATGTTAAAGGAAGAAAATTAAGGTAAAGGATAAACTTGGTGTACCCCACAAAGGAATTTCTGCTCTTACGGTTGAGTTAGATCCTTTATGGTAATCATTTGGGGTCGAGATTGCCTATGATACGGCGGTGGTCCCTGTTTCGTTTTGCTTCTTCTAACTGTCATTTCCCGTAGTGGGAGCAAGATGGTCTAGGGTAGTCAGAAGGAATATAAAATCAAAATATTAAATCTCTTCGCCACTACACATGATGCATAAAGAAGTGACCTGAGAGGATTATCTCTTGTGTCTCTTATTCCCTTTGTTCCCGATGGAGGAAATGTCATGGTGTCATACAACTGTGTTCACTCTTGACTGGAGCAGAGTTGGGTGATTAGCTTTGTCATGGATTAATTCGTGTGATACATGCGACACCAGTTCACCTGTTAATTGCGTATGGATTGCTCTCCTTTCAAGTATTGTAGAGTGATTTGCAGTTTTTATACAAAAACCCATACAAATTAAAATGAACTGGCAGCTAAACTAATGAGCTCATCCATATGGTTTACAAATGTCTTGTTGCTAATAGTGAAAATTTCAAATAAAAAAAAAATGTCTTAAAAAGACTATAATCTCTCAATACTTTGTTGGAAAATGTCATCATTTAAAGTACAGACTGAAGTCTCTGTGGCATTGAATGTACTAACTTCGTACTACTCCGCCTATACTATATAGGCGTATATATAGTATATACTCCTATATACTGTACTATAAGCTTTCTTAATTGCACGTATAGTTTTTCCCACAAGTGCTCTATAGGGTTCAAATCAGGGCTCTGGGACGGTGTTTGCAATCTTCTTGTGCTATAGAGAATCCACAATCGTACCCTATGAACGGTTTGCTTTGCGTTGTGGTCTTGCTGGAATAAGGAATTAGTTAGCATTCCAAGCTAATCTAAGCCACAATGGACCAGGGCCTATCTTCTACAACAACTACTAGTGGGACCTACAGTTTTCTACCGACTCCGAACGGCGAGATTTGAGAAGCTTTTCATAGAAAATTGATACTCTTTGAGTTTTGTCAGCAACTCGAAAGAGGTGGTGAAAAAATGTGGTACACCTCGTCCGGGAATCAAACCTAGACCTTCTGCGTGTGGGCGTCGCACATACCCACTACGCCACTGCGACCATATACATATGTGTTTATCAATTGTTTTTTCAGTGAATACTAGATTTCCCACTGCAGCGCCTGACATACACCTCAAACTATCAGTCCACAACCACCATGTTTCACAGTCTTAATCGAATGAATTGAAGGAATCTCCTCCTTTTCTCCACACTTTTAGGCGGCCGTTTGATCCAAATATGCAAGATTTAATTTTAGTCCAATTCTCTGTAAACCAATGAAGATAATGTTCAGCAGACTAAATTGTTTTTTTCTTTTTAGTTGCAGATATGTGTGGTTTTGTCCTTGGTGTTCGGTAGAATAGTCCGGTTTCTACAATGGCGCTACGCACACTCTCGGAATGAACTTGTGTTGTGTTAAGATTGTTCAGGTCTTTTGCAATTTTTGAGGCACTTTGAAATTAATTTTTCTTTACCATACGGACAATTCGTCTTTCATCTTTGTCGCTTAGCTTGGCGTATCCCACTCTATTCTATATATAATGCTGCAACAGTTTTTGGGAAAAACGAGATAGAAATACTGTCACAGCTGTTTCAAAGTACGACTTTTCTTGCTTGATTTGCAAGTCAAGTTCCATTGTTCGGTAGTCTGTAGATACTAATAAAACAATAACTCAAAGCACTAAATTCATATAAAAACAAAACAAAATTTTGATGTCAGGGATTCCCCTAATCAAAACTAACTAAATGAAAAATTGTAAAAGGCTTAGCTATTTGGCTTTTTAAATGCCAAATGGCGATCTATTCTTATAAATCATATGTTCTGTATCTAAACTTTCGCGGTAAGTATGCATATTATTTCGAATAGTTTTTTGCACAAGCAGGTTAAGCAAATGTCAACTAGGCTTAACTAAATCAGACCGGCTGCCCATATATGGCCTCAGCCTGATCCAGGACAGTTTCTCATCATTGATGTCTTAAGAATACTGTTTTCAGTAATTAATACCATGGTTTGCATCCGCAGTGACCTAGTCCTTGTACCGGAGGTCTTTGAATTTGTTGGTTTGGATTCCAAGTCTCTTTCGTTCGATATGGCCAAGGCATTGTAGTCGACGAAATTTTGCCTTCGCGACATCATACTCAATTCTCTCTCGTTGCTATAGCATGAAGAGTTCA
Source organism: Eristalinus sepulchralis (assembly GCA_944738645.1). Lineage (NCBI taxonomy): Eukaryota > Metazoa > Arthropoda > Insecta > Diptera > Syrphidae > Eristalinus > Eristalinus sepulchralis. The sequence goes on along the minus strand of OX122885.1, from coordinate 17,719,095 downwards.
GATTAAAGCATTCTATGCAGACAACATCGTTCATCGCACGCATAAAACGACCTCTGGATATTTTTCTTGGTTTCCTTCTTTAGAAAAAAACAATAATGATATCCAGCCATCGTCCTGTCTTCTAGCCCTGTAATCCTTCCGCGCTGTCCTAGTTTTTTATTCTGCCTTGTTGCATGCTGTTGTTGTTTCACTTGCATGCTTGCCATAATACCGTGAATTTCGCGTCGCATTGTCATTGCAACCACATATTATTGACCTTTGTGTTAAACGTAGACATACTAAAGGGTGTCTCGTTTAGTTAGTATTTGTAAGCTCTCGCAATCCCTGGCGTCTTGTCTTAATATTCCTTCTTGTTGGCAGATGGAGCACCTTGACATCCAATACATTTGACGCATGTCTTACTTACAAGCAGATTATCATTTTATTTGTAGGATCGACCAATCAAAGAACCATGTTACTGTGTTGATTCTTTTGCGAGGAAACGTCCTACATAACCTGCTGTCGTCAAGCCTATAAATCGGAAGTCGAGTCGTGGACGCTTTACTTTACAAGACGTTCTCCTTATCCACTTTGGCATTAAAGTAAAATGACAATCCGAATACTCTTTTGATGTCCTGCTAAGGTCACGAAAATCTTCTTTGAAGTCTTCAATGTTGTCGGCAGGTGTTCTAGCATGAGGGAATTTCCCGGTTAATAGTTCATTCTGGGAATAAAAGGATTTAAATTCAAATAGCAAACTTGGCAATGGTATTCCCTTTAAATGCCGTGTTGTCAATATGGGACCGACTGTAAATTTGATTTGGGTGAATTGTCTGTGGATGGTGGTTAACCTTCCGCGCATTTGTCGAACTGAACGAAGCAAAAATAAGTTCTCTTGCCTAGAACTTTTGGTGAATGAATATAATTATTGTTTTCATATTCTACACAACGACTGTTGTGATGGCTATTCAGGGGGTTCGCGAAGAAGCTGTATGTAAACTTTATTTGTGCAGGGTCTTTTTTGTGGCCATTACATCAGACCAGGGCACAAACGTGTGCCCCCAAATCGACTAAGCTACAAGTTCGAAAATAAGTATTTAATCGGAAGAGATTATTGTTATGAATCGATTGGAAATAAAGTTAAAGTAAAAAGTAAAAAAAGTAAAAGTAAAGATTGCATATGTAAGTGACCACGCAAAAAAGAAACGCAGATCAAATATAAACAAATGCACATGTATGTATGTATGTACATATACAGAATGAATGACTAGAACTCCAACTTTTTAAAATGCTATCATTTTCATTTTTTTATTATTTTATATTGTGCTAAAGCGAAAAAAATAGATTAATTTTCGAATTGTATCAGTAGTTTTCAAATTGTCCTTGACACGGCCGAAGAAAGCATCGCACGCTGCTTGCCAGTGGCTCTGCAGGATTTTGAGCAATTCCTATCAAATGGCTTGATTGAGGTGGTTCAAACATTGATTACTCTTATCGACTACTCTTTGCCTTCAAAATACTCCAGAGAGAGAGAGAGAGAGAGAGAGAGAGAGAGAGAGAGAGAGAGAGAGAGGGAGAGAGAGAGAGAGAGAGAGAAAAATCCAATGGACTTGTGTCCGGAGAATTTGCAATTCATTGTGTGGAACATTGTTTTTAAACAAACCTTTGTTGTCAACCGCTTTGTGATACGGCGCCAAGCCTTGTTGAAATGCCCACGCCCTCCATCTAAAATATTTGTCTGCCCAAGGCCTCAATACTGCCTCTACGATAGTTTTATCGTAAACGGTCGCAAAAATGTGAACGCCACGGTCCAAAAATACGAACGGAAAGCGACCATCGGTGGTTATGGCGGCACAAGCTACCACCACTGGTGCTGTCTGCTTTCTGGTGACCGTCCGAATGCGAGAGTTTCCGAAGGACATATTTGGCAAAATAAATCGGTCATTCTGTTTGTTGACATACTGCTCAACTCATCGGAAAAAAATTTAATTCGGCAACTGATCGGAAAAAAATAAATTCGGCAACTCACCAGTCACCACCTTCGTGCAAGTTTAGCAACTTCTTCGCTCTAACCTTTTTTTGTTGCGGTGTCAGTGCACTCAATTCGAGTTTTTGCTTTCCAAAACAATGAAATGACGTTTTGCAAAAGTTGTCATTAACAAGAATGTCCTGGAGGGAGGGGCGAATTATTTAAGCCCTAAAACTTCTGTAATTGTATGTTGGACCAATATTGAGAAGGGAGTTCCAAATGTATATTTTTTGGAAGATCTGGTACCACGAGCAGTAAATTCCACTTCACAGATAACAATTAGGTATGTACACACAAACATACATATTTTCGTCGGTAACACCTCCTGGCGATTTGTAGCGAAGTGTGTTGCTCAATTCCCGTAGCATCATCCCGATAGGATTCTGTACGGAAGTACTAATACCAGCGGCCATGAATGAGAGAATTTCACTGTTTTGTCACATGTTTAATGTGCAACAACTGTTGTCTTCTCATTATACGGGCGCAACAGTTAAAACTGTGTATGCATACATTGTTCCTCTTTTCTCAGTTAAAGTGAATACAACAGCTGTGCTTGCCTTCTTGATACAAATTATTTTTACGCACATACATACATATATATGCCTGGAGGCCGTAGACTCTTATGCCCTATGTACTATGAACATCTCTCTGTCAGGCCACATAACTCTCTATTTCATCTATCCGCTACGAAACAAAGATGCAATCAAATAAATCTCACGGGATAAGTGGTGTAAGCTTGATACGAATGTGTGTGGGAGGGTGCGTGTGACATTGTTGTTGCGTTGTTGCAACGCGCAACACTTATTTCACGGTGTGAGATGGCAGGGGACCTTCATCTGATGGATCCATTTGTGAGCATAAAGCGCGGCATCATTGAACGTTTCTCGATGATAATGTCGCCGCTACTGTTGATGATGATGTTTAATGGAGTGCACGTAATGCACTACATCGCGGCCCACCCCCATCCATCGATAACGAGAACGACGATGGTGATGCACAGACACTTAGGGTTGCCCTTAAGGCGATGATATGTAATGCTCTGCGCGCCAGCATGTCATCTCGTCACGAATATCGCTCCAGGCGGTGAGGAAACTGCTGCGACACCGACTGTTGCGATTCCCATTACACGACGTGCGTATTAGAATTTCATGACGTTCACACCTAACCCTAGGGAATTCAGGACGGTGTTTATGTTGCCTATGTAGTGCAGGCACCGCCATTAAAAAAAATCATCATATTTGCTGGCGTCTACACCGTCATCGCTTTTGTTGTCAGATTGCACAAAAGTTTGCTTTGGTGGTGGTAACGGTGGATGGTAACGTAAAAAATTATGTAAATTCTCGAGAATCCTATGAGAAGCAAAACAAACAAACACGGCGATTTGTCACGGATGGTGCTTCAATGTTGACAATATGCACTTAGCGAACGTTTAACCCATCAATGCTCAGGATAAGTGTCAACAACACATGGAATACTAGTTTTTAAAAAGAGCGACTTAAAGAAAACCAATCAAGTGGGAGTGGTTCTAGATTTCATACACAATGAACCTGATGTTAAACAATTTAAGTTTATGATTAAGTTGAAATAACGTTTTGTGGTGACATATCATGCTTTTCAACGGCAATATGTATCAGTAACTAACATAAGTTCCAGTGAACTATTAATATGGGACTTGATTTGACGTGATAACCTGCCTTTACGGCTTATATCCATCCATTTCCATTTTCCCAAGAGTCGTAGATAAAGCAAGACAAGTCACCTTAGTTATACAACTCCATATGACTCCAACTTCACTTTGCCTAAGAGCGAAGCCTTTCTAAAACCTCTGCCGCTGTCTGGGTCGCAGCACCCATTTGAGAATGCAACTCCACTCTCGTCGGGAATTCCCCTAACCGCCTGGCCTAACTGGCCTAACTCAGTAGGCCTGACCTGATTCAAACCAGTCAGCACAGTACACTAACCTCGACCCCCCACAACCACAACCACCATAAAACTCCCACAAGGGGGCTCACGGACAAGACAGATGGAAGAGACGTTACAGGAACTCCTGACCTCCCGTGGTACCAGAATATAGCCTAACCGAGCTGTTCCTACCTTTGGAATGGTGAACTGGAATTTTATTTTGTTTTGATTATTAACACTGCAAAAGGTTTTTAAGCAAGCCGAGATATGGAGCAGTGAAAAAAAATCAATGGTCCAAAATTTAACCTAACAGACACAGAGTTGAGTTTCAAACATTTAGCAACACGTAATGTAGGCAATAGAGTTAATAATTTTCTCTACAGAAAACTTATAAACTCTACTTATAAAAGATTGAAGATGTTTTGATAGAAATCGTTTAAATATGTTTTTTTTTTTTTCATTTTCACCTTTTAAGTCTAATTTTGTAATAGGGGACGACGAATCTTCAACAACAATCGGTGAAGTACTACTTCCGCCCAGTCTTGAAGAAGTCGGCTTAGCCATTTAAAGGAAAAAGAACAACAAAACTTCAGGTTTTTGTAGTTGGGGGCATTGTTCTAGTGAGGCGCATGCACACAGAATTTTGGAGGATGAAAGAATGCCCGACGATTGGAATACCAGCTCTATATGTCTAATCCACAAAAAAGGTGATCCTACCTCGGTTGAAAACTTTTTAGATACTTTTCTGCTGTAGTTCCTTTTAAACATACTGTGTTAACGCTTAAAGCCGTTTTGCACCGCACTAATCCGGCTTCCGGCCTGGCAAATCAACTATAGACCAGATCTTCACACTAAGGCAAATCCTGGAAAAAAACCGACGAGTTTCAAATCATACGACAGCATTCCTCGCAATTTGGGATTCAGGGAAAACCGATCCGGTTTTGTCGCACCACGCTAACACTAACACGATGCACAGTTCAGTTTATTTCGAAAACGTCTGAAATATTTCAATCCTACACCGGATTTCAGCAATGAGATACGCTGACGTGTGACTTTTTCAATACGGTACTAGAGAGGATAGCGCTGAGGTCAGGTGTAAACACGGAAGGCAAGATCTTCTACAAATCAGTATAGTTTCTGGGATACGCTGATAACATCAATATCATCGCCCGTTCCCAGCAAGCTGTTGCAGAAGCATTCACCGCTATTGAAGAACAGGTGAAACGAGCTGATCTTAGAGTGAACGAGGAGAAGACAAAATATATGCTGTCGACAAAGAATCAATCTGTCGAACATCAGCCAGGTATGCGACAATAGCTACAACTTTAAGGTAGTTAAGGAGTTTACCTCAAAGTTGTTACTTCGAAGCAAGCCTAGACTCCACAAATGACAGTCCTATTCGAAATATCAAGATTATGCCCTTCGAGACGCTTATTCTGCCCGTACTGAGACGAGTGCTGCGATAAGCAAAACAGCAGAGTAGATTCTTAGTGCCGTTAAAAGGAAAATTTTGCGTTAAATGTATTGTCCAGTCTTTGAGGGAGGGCACAACCACGATCTATACCTGCTGTACCAAGGTGTGGATTTAGACCGGTAGGCAAGAAAAAGACGACTGCAGTAACTCGGCCACATCAGGCGAATGGGCAATAATACTCTAGGCAAGAGCGTCTTCGAGTGCCAGCTTCCGCATTCGAGAAGAAGAGGAAGACCGAACGTCCGGTATAGATCGCGGACGCTAATGAACTTGATAATGTTAACTGAAAGCAGCTTGCCCGGGACCATCAGGAATGGAAGGCAGCTTTAGCTCAGGTTCAGACCATTGGTGGGTAGCTGGTCTGATGAGAAGAAGAGAGAAAAATATTCAGCCTTTAGCGTCCCTCGCAAACAATTTCGTTTGTTTTTTTTGTTTTGTTTTGGGGACGAGACAAGAGTATAGCTCGCCTTCTCTGTTACTACCAAGCCTTTGCAATAAGATAAAAGATAGACCTTCCTTGATAGCATAGGCGAACTCTGTGATATAAGTGTAGAACACCTATTCATAGCATCGCTTCTAAAAGCATGTTTCAAAGAAATGTATCCGCGTCATTTCACAATGGACCCAATAGCTGAACCTGTTGTAACCTTCCTTTCTATTCTTAACTATGTGCATTCAGAGTCAAATATTACTACTTATAAAATTAAAAATAGGTTAACTCTTCATCCCATCCGTTTCACCCTCATACATAAATTCCTCTCAATTTTTCCCCCTCATCATGATGCTCCGCTTTTTCATATCCCACCTTAACACATCATACCACCTTCTGCAAATCATCATTTTCTTTATGAATATGGACCTCAATGGTTTTTTTTTTCTTTTTTTACCTAGCCCCACGATTCCCAAAAAAACTTTTTATCAATACAGAAGTTAAGGGTAAACAAGAAAGTAACTCACACCACTCAGGGTAGTGTACACAGTTCTTATGAATACGCACTGCAGGAAGTAAATATTTCATATGAAAGGGATGCAACACTCATAAAGTATTCAAATATGAGATGATTCATTCATTCAAGCTTTTAGTGGAGCAGGAATAAAATTAATATCTTGCAGCTGCTTTCAAAAAATACACCGTATGCATCAATTCTCTCTTGGCTTAACTGGAAGACCTATATTTGCTTACATTTGGGAATCTTTATTATTTCTATTATTAACCCAAATTTAAAAAAACTCATAACTTCTAATCGTAGGGACACTTTTAAGTCCGTATATGTTAATACAGTTGATAATAAAGTCTTTGAAAACTGGAAGAGGGCATCGTTTGAATTAATTTTGTAGCATACGCAGAAATTTTGCTTCCTTCCCATAGCAAGAACATCCACTATGTTCCAAATATGTACTCCTCATTCCAAATATTGGTGGTGCGAACTTTGTTCATGTATTTCAAATAATGTGTGCAATACTGTTTTCGAAGCAAATTAAAAAAAAAAATAAGAATGTATATTTTTTTCTAAACATTGATTTAGTGCCCTACTTAGAAGTGCTGTATGAAGTAAATAGTGTTGTTTGCATGTGTAAAATTATAATACGGAGAGATTGAATGTTCTTGTCAATTTCAAAAGGAGGACTAACTGTCCTATGTTAACACCATTTAATGCTATCTGTCCACCAATGTTCAGTGTTTTCCAAATAAACGTAAATATGATACAAAATTGCGTAACGTAATGATTCTTTTAAAGAAGACAAAGTTTCCATGAGTTTCACTTTCTGTTTTCGTTCGTAACATAACTGAGATGCTTTATATTTTTTTAGTAATCAGGCTTTGTTTTTCAGGTGGACATTCAGTCAACATTCGGCTTCTGCCAAATGAAGCCGAAGATTTTGCCGAAACCGAATGTTGAATTTTCTGTGAATTACGGCCGTATTTGTTTGATATTACAATATTTGCTTTACTTCGATTTGTTTGAAAGCTTTAAAATCAACATAATGTGCATTTGGAAGTTGGAAAGTTATAAACTGGTCTGCATTCTTATGCATGCAATTCATTTGTACTGGTTTCATGTAGAAAGAACACAAAGTTACGCTCACTCTCTATATGGTAGAACGTGGCGGAATTCAAGTGCCGATTATGGAAGAGTGGATTCTGATGAACAACTTGACAACCATTTAAAAATGTATCTATCAAGCTAAACTTGATATTTCTGCTGATTCTGCATCCGTGTCACTTATCATAACATTGATAGTTATTTTGAACATAAAACTCGCAGTAAAACAAAACGATTCAGAAGAGATAAATATTTTGAAAACCCGCTTTTGTGAGTCTGTCACTAAACGCTTTTCCTTCAAAAAAAGATTTTCTGACTTAATTATTGGAATGGTTCCATGTTTCAAAACCAAATATTTGACCAATGATGAACATGTTGTTCCTTAAATTTTTTTAAATCATAATCCTGGAATCGAAAGTCTGTGGATTTCGCATGACAATATGTCTCCAATAAATAAATCTTCCAATTCAGAAGATGTTTCACCTTTAGAAAAACACATCAAATCTTATTTAAATGAACCGCTGCTTACAAGGAACGCTGACATTTTTTATTACTTAAAAAAGGTAACAATAATATATTTATCATCTTCTCCAACTAGTGCAGCGAGCGAGCACCAATTTAATGTTGCTGAACACTTTTATACTGATGACGGGTTAATTTCCACGAAGACAATTTTGTTAAGCTTTTATTTCTTGCGTACTATATCAAGTTTTTTAATTTTCATTATTAATTAATTTAATTATTAATTTTCTTCATTTGTATTTGTATTGCTTAATTTTTTAATTGACGAAGCCTATTGAGTTACTTTGCTGACTAAGTTCTTTTTCATGACTCTATAATAAAATATAAAGTGATTCTTATTAAATTTTTATATTCCTAAGTATTTTCTTACGCCATCATTTTCGGCTTTGGCTTCGGCCTCGGTCGGACTCTAACTGCAATATAAATATAATTTATAAGAAAATAATATATTTAAATATGAAAAACACGTGTTAATGTTGTACATGTTGTTCTTCACGTGTAGATAAAATATAAAGCGTTTTCAAATGGATGAAAACGCAAAACTCGCTGCACACTGACCATTGTCCATTGTCCTAAAAGCAGTTTTTTATTCAAAATGCGAAACGACGCGTCAATTGAAACACGAAAGATTTTTTTAGATATACGTCAAAATGTAAATAGCTTACATGAAATTGGTAAAGCAATAAGCACATATCATAAAAAATTAACTATATATGAAACTACATACTGTAAAAAGTACGGAACGGTCAGGACGGGCAAAACGACTGAATAGTACAGAAATGCGAACATATCTGAAATCCAGTGTTGTTCAAATTGCAGAAACAATAACTTTAAACAATAGAAATAAGCGCCAAATGCTATCTCAAAGTGGCTCACATGGCAGAGTGATTCGGAGAAAGGCTTTGATATTAAAGATTGGAATTCACAGATAAATGCAGAGGCTTCAGTGATTCTTTTTGGCAATATGTAGTGTTTTGTGATAAATCTAAATCATTTTAGTTCAAAGAGAAATGGAAAAGCATTGAGAAGAAAAATACACAAATGGAACCTTAAGAGTTTTAGCAGCAGGACAGCAGTTCCGTGATGTTGTGGCGGCTTCTCATGTTTGAATTTGGTTTTTGTCGATTTGACAATAGATAAAACAGGATGTATGAATATTTTAAAGGAAAGGTGGGTCTTCGCAAATGTCAATGATTCTTTGACACTGAACTTAATCCTATTGAACATCTATGGGATCATTTAGACAGATATGTATACAAAGAAACCCCCGATAACATATCCAATTATTACCGGATGCTCTAGAAAGAGAAGGAATTAAAATTCGGATAAACGAAAGCTTGTTAAATCGATGCTTCAAAGATTAAAAGTAGTGATAAAGGAAGCACTTTTTAATAGAAGACAAGTGTACACTTACTTTTGCCGCTTATTTTTTTCTTTAGTATGAATTTTCTTTTAGTATGAATTGCACTCTTTAATTTAAAGTGACGGTGTCCACCATTTATGCTGCTGGTTTATTTAATTTTTGAAACTGACTGTAGGTCTATAAACAGGTTGCACATTAAACTTATTAAGCTTCCGTTTTGTAGCAAAATTTAGATATTGATTTCGTCGGAGGAATCGACGCCGAAACTATATATTTGAATATAAATATAAATTTAAACGTCCTATGGAAACGAAACCTTAAGAACTATCTGCCATTGGAAGAATAAATTCCCGCGGTATACAAGATAAGATAAGATGCTCTAAAAGATAAATTTTCTTGTAAAAATATCACGAGATTGTCAAACATTATGCTAAGCTTTTTTATGTTGGCAATACAAACATTAGTACGAATTTTCATTTCGAACAGATTGTAGAATTCCATTAATCAATGCTACTCATAAATTTGTTTTTTATTTATATCCTCCTTGTACGGAGTATATATTTTAGTTATCCACATTTATTCAGAATTTAATATTTTTATTGGCAACTACCTCAAATCAATCAGTTCGTACTGGTTCAATTTCTTATAGACGGTATTACAAGATATACCATCTTTACAAATACACATCACAACAAAGTAACGTTCTAATCCACTCTAATGTGGGCGCTTTCTATTTTGCATACAGTATTCAGTTGACCGCTACTTCAAAAATTGTTATACATTACCAACTTCACACCAATCACTTATTAAATGGTCAAACAATCAACTGACAAGGACCCCATTATGTGCGCATAAATTTTGCTTCACAGTTTGCCATCATCAAAGGAAATAATTTCACTCATCGATACGCCACAAAACGCCTCGGTTACTTGCCGTCCGCACCATGACACAGCATCGGGCCGTCACATGGCCCTCAAGTACAGAGATTGATTTATTCGCCCGGTTGGCTTGCACTTAGGCAGCAACATCTGTCGTTTGGATGCATCCTCCCTCTTCCGCGCGTAACGTCATATAAAACAAAAACTCTAGACCACAGATGGTCTATCATGCTGGTACGTTAGTCGCCCCATGTCACCCAATAACCCGGGTAAGTCACGAAACTGAGAAGACCTCGATCAAAGTAATTTTACGGTAATTAAAAAATACGCAGTCAGTTAGTGGTATGTTTGTCAATACATGGGGGCTACTTACGTTAAAGACTGACTTCCACTTGGTAGCACCAGTTAGCCTGGTCAGCGAACACATCAGGTAATCGCCTCATCCTTTGACAGAAGCCTGTCGGTCACAGACATTCAAGTACTTTTGCGCTTGGACATTGAAGACCAGAAGCGTAGGGTTCTGGGAAAAGTTTTGAATTACGCAGCGACACTAAAGGGTTCTGCAAAACAGGATTTCTCATGTGTGAAATTGCTATGCAGATTTCTTTTTCCGTAGTTCTTTTGCACTCTTGGTGTTTTGAAATCCGATCCGGACTAGGGTGCACATACGAAACATAATTAAAAAGAATTTAAACACACACCCGTGTCGATCTTACACGTCGTTTGACTTGAAGAGTCCTTCGGTACATTTGAGCGCACTTACCAATTAACATTTCGAGGGCCATTTAGAAAAAGAGCATATACACCACAAATTATACGGCGACAAGGGCTCCACTTGTCGTCGTTTGTGATATGTTGTCAGGGCCGCGTGTCGTACTACATGCACTCCTAGGCCGTCGACATTCCGTCAGAAGTTGTTGAGGGAAAATAGTTTTAGATTACATCAAGTGGAGTGTTAATATTTCTCCTTAGAGTTGGAGGATATCAATTTTCTCTATCATTAGGCTAAGAACCCTCCGCTTGTAGTGTAGAAATGCTAAAAAATAACGACTCGTTATTTGTCAGTCAGTTTGCGGATGAATAGGAACGTATGCGGAATATGGCACTGGTTGCGCTGGTATATTTTTTTGCAAGTAGATTCTCCTCAATACGAGTGTACTCGAAAATTGCCTGAAAGGCGTGGAGTGTACAAATCTCTAAAAATGAGTTCTATAGGAATATTGTAGCACTTTCGGGAAATGCTTTAACCTTACAATTACCTTCATCTTCACTTTTACGTCTTAGGTTTGAATGAATTTGCCAACAAGTTACTTGTGTTTCTCTTGAGCACGTGAAGGTTCAATAATATGCAGGTTTTTGTTGGAGATGTTATTATAGCTATCACGAGTACTTTTACTGATTGATGCGTCGATATACGCGCAGAAGGTTCCAGTTTCCTTTCCCGAATGACCATCTCGTGTTTTTGGCGCTGTCAGTTGTTCACAACACTGAACACACTTCCAGTGTACATATTGAATTTCGCCGTTCAAAGTCGGCAATAAACTGTAGGTCCATTCTACTGGTACGAGAACAATAGCATGCACAAGCCAGGCCCTGGCCCTGGCCCTTGTGGATTAAAGATCCACCCAATAAATTGATCCACTTTCTTTTTATTTATTTAAGTAATTAAGAAAAGATAAGTAAACAAATTTAAATAAGAAAATATGATCATAATATAAATCGCGTCAGTCCGCATCTGTCTGCCTGTCGGAACAATAATGAATTTCTTCATTAGTCGGTTGAAAAGCGAAAAGAACTATTTCCCGCAACAAATTTGCTTAGATCACAAAGTTCTGATACGTAGACTAAATTTATAGCCGGCATTTTGCATCATTGCATAAGAAATTTCATTCACAAAGCTGCACAAAATTATGAGCGAATTTCCTGTCATCGTCTGTCATACATCGTAACCAGCAGCAGTGTAATTTGTTGTGTATTTTGTCCATAGACCATCATAAATCATGCGACAGCAAGGACCTTCGTTGAAAGATTCCCTCGTACTCATTTCTCTGTACAAGTTAACGAATGTAGCATGTACACAACCAAGGGATGTCCTCGAGGCCGCTGGCCAAGATCAAAGGGATAACAACTTTGTGTTTGTACAATGCCAGCTATGATGATAGGGTGCTAATGAACATGACCACTTTAAGTTTGCCCAAAGTCTCGACATCCGGCACATTGGATATTTGCCAAGAAGAGAAAAAAAAACGAAAGTGGATGGAGTCTAAGGACCGGAATGAAAATGCAAAACATGCAGGAATGAAGAAACAGCAAACGACAAACGACCTAGCTAAACTCAACGCAATCGTCCACAGGCTGAACAGTCGTTCATACTTAAGGCGTACAGTGGAAAATTATCTTAGCATGGGCATCCGTCAGATTACTTCTTTGGAATTCCCTCTTAAATACTTAATGTGGGGTCATTACTTCATTCGAAAGTTGTAAGTATTTTTCGAAAACTCCCATGTCGGAAGAATTAAAAGAAATGGCTACACCGATACGGACAAGCAAGGCGCACCCCGATGGTGGTAATTAGTAAAGTTTTTCCACCCCATTTCTGACAACATTAGCATTAATTGCATTTTATCATAGAAGCAGTTCTTGCCAACAGACTCTAGAGGAGAGGAAGTTGATTATTTATTTATTAGCTTCTTCTTGACAGCCGAATATTGTTGGTAAGTAAAACTCGTGTGAGCTCTGGGTGGGGTGTTGCTTCATTTAACTTATTTTAAGTACAGAAATTGCTAAAAGTCTTTAATGGACTTTTGGAGCAAGTGTGATAAATTCCTTAACAAAATATCCAAAATAACTTTGGCTTCGATGTTGATGGGACCATGACAACTGAAATGAAAGGGTCAAGTTTCAAACACCCTCGTAACTATTCTGCTGGGAAGTTGACATCCGTTTGATAAACTTCCGATTGGGCAAATGAAATGTGACCCAAACATCAAAAGGATTTGGCGGCAGTAAGCTGTGTTATGGTTGCTTTAAAAGATTTTATGATGCCAAGCCGGAATGTTTAGGGGATGTAAAAAAACAGTTCTACTATGTGGTTAAGTTTATATTACCGATGGCTTTAAAAAGCTCTGTTTTCTCATAATATTCATAAATCCTTAACTTAGTAAAGAAAGATTTTCGTTGTTAGTAACAGTGGCACACGTTTCGAAATACAACAATAGAACAGGAAGTTTAACACATTATGTTTATTTTTATATACATCTCTTAATAAAATCTTGCGAAGTACGCGCAACACCAATTTTACTTTAATTTACTGATAATGGAGAGTGGCCAGTTAGCAATTGCATATAACAACGGATCATATCTTCAGATCTTAGAAATTTCAATGAGCAACAAATTCAAATCTATTCTCACCCAGGGGCCTTAATATAATATATATTATTTATTTTATTGATTCTATGGAAAATAAATAAAAAATGTATTTCTTAAGAATTTTCATTATTTAATTTTTATGTTAAAAAGAAACGGTGATGTACATCCAACAGTGTTCATGAGTTCCATTTGCGCTTTTCTAGCTGCAAAACATCCTGATGATAGTATTATCCTTTGTAAAGAAGGAGGCTCGATTCTTAATCTGGAAGGAAATAGTCCAACCTTATCCAAAATAAGCCAACAACGACTCGCAATGACACCCCCTGTAATTGCCACCCTTATGATCACATAGAACATTTTAAACAACTGGCTTGAAATGTATCCTAAGACTTCTATTTTGGCAGACTTAAATACCAAAGAAAGCGTGTGACAACTTAAAATATTTGCTAAGAGATTCACTAATAGAAGAGTATTTCACGAATTGCGTTCAAAGAACCGAACTTCGTGGTTGTTAATTTTATTTAAAGACAAGATAATAACGAACCTGTTTACTTAAAATGCACACAAATTCTCTTCTGTAATGAGGAAAAGTATATACCTCAATAATTATAAAGGATGACTCTCGTGCATTTAAGAATTTAAGAAGAACATTTCAGGCCAAGTATTGAAATAAATATAAAATGCGTCTACAAAAATTCTAAAAACTGATTGGACGTAGGACCAAAGTGCCTAGAAATATCTTTTGTTAATAGAAACAATGATATCTCTACAGATCTTGGAATTTTATTTGCCCATGATGAAACAATTAACTCTTTTTATGCAAATAAGCACCGACGAGAAGAACAAGAAAAAACTCTGCCATAAATTCGATCTTTAAAGAAACAAACGCCTGTCGTCAAATTCAGAGAACTTATGCTCTTGATCTATTGCGACAAACTTAACCTAACATATTTATATTTGCGATGTAAGCACGAAATGGAGGGATGTTATGATTCTCTATATTAAAGGTGCAAGTATGACTTGCACAGGCCAGTTTTTACTATATAATTATGTACTATAAGTAATGCACATACGACTTAGCCATATAATAAGATCGACTATTAAAATACGGTTCCATAGTTTTGAATGCCTGCACGAGTCTCACCAAACACCTGAGACAGATAAGTGCGTAGAATATATCGATACAGTCAACGTGTATCGGTATTTTGGAGTAGAATTAGACTGCAACTTTAAGTGAGACTTTCATATAAAATATCTTTGCGAGCGACTTCGGCAGTCAACGTATGCTCTCTATCATCTGAGCAATTACACATCGTTTGAGGTTCTGAAACAGGTATACTTCTCGCTAGTGGAGTCGATACTGCAGTATGAAATAACGGCGTGGGAAAATGTAGCGCAATACAGAAAAATGAAACTTCAACGTTTTCAAAATATCACGAAGTCAACACTAGGCAAAGGGCGAATCGACTGAAGATATCGGGGACTTACAACTCCTATGGACGACAGCAACTGTCCTTTGTGGTACCAACAGCTTTCAACCAACTCCTCATTATTGAATATTTGGCCAGTATATAGCAGAAAAAGATCTCTAAAGAAATATATGAACATCATAAATTTGAACTTTGTTTGTTCTTACATAGATTCCCTTAACCGCTTCAAGGCTATATCCAGCACGGGAGGGATAACTCTATGGGGATGTTGAAAGGCACTTAGGGTATTTATTTTTGTATCTCAAGCTCACTTATATATTTATTTGGGACAATAAAACACAAACTCAAACTCAAATATAATTTTTTAAGTTTCTTTCACATTTTTTAAGTTAGTAACATAGAAATAGTAATCCTGATAGTTTTGCTCGCCTAAATTCATGGGTAACATAATTATTTAAAATGTTGGCTTTGTTTATATGTCAGGATCATTGCCACATTTTTTTAGATATAAATTTAACTATTACGGACAAATGTTGCGTTAAAATTGATTTTTTCACCCTTAAAAGTATGTTTTTATGAAACATTTCATCCCCTAGACAACTTTATGTCATAAGTTTACATCTTCAACAATCTAGAATTCAAAAATTTAGATTTCTAAAAATTTTAAAAATCTAAAAACAAAGAATTAGAATAAAGGATACAAATTGTGAATATCAAAGTTTCTTGTAGCTACACAGGTTACACAGCTGGAAGGGATTTATCAAAAAAATTGTATTATTATTAGTTCAGGGTTGAATTTTGACAGTAATGAAAACTTGAATACTTCCAAATTTCGCGTAAAGGTCCACACTAAATTCTTTACAATGAATACCAAGATTTAAACGCAATTATATAAAGTAAATACAGGTTTTAAAAAATTCGCTGTTTCGGCGACTTTTTATGGAGGTCCTAAAGTTAGTAAGAAAGTTCAATTGTTAGCCACACTTAAAATGATGTTTGTGGTCACCGTCACATTATAGGTAAATGCGACGGCTCACACACCGAAGGTCCTAGGCACGATTTATCGACTGCACATTTCATATTTTTCTCACGGAACCACCTCTTTCGCGTTTTCACGTTTCAACACAAAAAAAATACTTATTGTCAGCGAAAAGTTTCTAGAATTTAACCATTCGATGACGGCATTAGGCTCTCGATCCCCTTTATTTGTGAGAAACAATAGAACGCAAAACGTAAGTAATTGCTGAAGTCAGAATTTGCTGCCTTGTAGTACTACTTAATTTATTATTTCGAATTGTGATACATATTGAATTATTTTTTGTGGAGGAGTGGAAAAAAGCGACTACTCACATACCCAAAGGCCCCAAATAATATATATTTCGCAACTGAATGTTCATCGCGCATTTCTTCGCTGATCGAATCTCGCCGTTTGACGTCGGCATTAAACTGTCGGTCCGCTTTACTTGTGAATAAACAGCACAAGTTGATTCTGCGACAATATTTGCATAATTAGTACAAGTAATTATTTATCAAAGCTAGTGTCTGTATATAATTCGTATTCACCTCTCTAACGGGACATTGCACGACTGCAATTCCTTCCTAAGCCTAAAAAAACAATAGTACTCCCACGTTGCACTGTTTAAGAAGACCGTTTTTCCTGTATAAATTTATTGTTTGTAAGGACCAAATAGTTCATATAACATAGTTTCATATAGCTGCTAAGTGTTCATTTAAATCATATTGTTGTTGGAATTAAACAAACTGTAGCCAGATGTTGAATATAAAGTTACTTATCCCAACACACACATTAATGCAAGGCTTGGGCTCGAAGAAATAATTTGTTTTCACATTGCTTGATTTTTAGGTAAACTAGGCTAACAAGCTGTGATGACATTACTTATAGGATGTAAGGAGACACGACTGGTTTCTAAGAACATTGATGTTACAACCCAATGTGAGGGAAACTATACGAATTTCGCTGTTATAAATTTTACTAAAAACACAACAAAATCTTCTTCATAAAAATATTTCTCAGACTTTAAGTTATCGAAAGAATAGCGTTGGCAATAAGTTTTTACAATCATTACGCCAATACTTTTCTTTCCACATGGCTACTCTTTGTAACCACTGGATGATAGTTTGAGTCTGAGTTTACTTTTGTAAATTAATTATCGGTACTATTTCTGTTAACCCCACTGGACGGAGTCCTTCGTCAATCGTAGGACTTTGACTCGGTGGCCCATGCGAGAACTTTTATGATTCGGTGGCCCATGCGAGAACTTTCAACATTAAAGTTCAAAAATCGGATTTCAATCATTAGGTTATGCCCAAACGTCAATGCCATATCGATATCCAGATAATCTCTAACCTTCATTCAATTATTCATCCGTCCTTCTATATCCCGTCAGTAACCTATCATGCTTTATACGATCGGGGCAACTTTGCATATCTCCCTTGTCATCAGTCTGGGACTTTCAACCCACAAAAACATTTCGCAGTAACATTAACTCGCTTAAAGATGTAACAATAAAAAAGGCAATCGTATCCCAGTTTCTTCATATAAGTATTTCGGTCAATTTACGGTTCATTTCATATGTAGGCACATACTCCCCATGTATAAACGAGTACAATGGTACAAAAAGTGTCTCCTAATGGAATCCTGCAGATGGGCGTATAAATTCTCCAGTTTTTTCGTTCGTGTTCCTTTTCAGAGATCATCCCTCCGCCCACTGCCCCCCACCGCTGTCGAAAAATCCGCACAAAAAGTCTATTTCAGTGCACACTTTTGTCATTTTTTATAGCCACCACTCACATTACTCTCGTTTGCCCAATCAAAGGATTCCAACTGGGCTCACAGTGAGATATGCGATGTCCCTTATTTTCACCGAAATAAAACGAAAAAAAAAAGAGATAACTCCTGGTGTCTCTATTTCATGCACTGCCTCACCGAACATGTGTGGTGTTTGCAAAAACTAGGCGATGCATGGAAAGTGGACCCAACTAATGACTGAAGTGCTTTTATGATTTCACTCTCTTATGCCCATAACCGTGAGAAAGTAGGAATAAATGGGCACACAACTGCCTTTCAACTGCGGTTTAGGGAAGTATTCGAGTTGTCAATGAAGTATGACAGCTGTCGAGCAAGCTTAATGGGGTAATTGGTCACTTCACTGTGAACAGACATGTCAGCGGGTAGATTTTGTGAAATTAGTTAGCTGTGGGCAATCGACATCACCATAGTAAAATGGGACCGTTTCAAATAATTAACCACATGCACAGAATGCTTGAATTCTGTCCGTTACAAGAACGAATTGCTTCGTGCTGAAGATGTCAGTTTTCATATACACTGCGACAGGTTTGATTGACGGACTTAACGCTCAATACAGGCTGTTTAGAACCATGTGTGGTTATCGCAGACACATCTCATTAAATGTGTCTTATTTCCATCTATGTCGTCGTTATCGTCTTATAAACCGAAGTGCGAAATGAGAATATGATTCAAAGTTTATTTCTCTTTAGTGATAGAAATAATTAAAAACCGTTCCACCAACGGATACGAAGGAATATGAGAAAGCGCTCCGCCTAAATTACGTAATATAATATAATAGCCAGTAATTGTTGCCGTTTGCAATCCGTAAACCACCCTAATTCGTTCAACTACCCCATTGGTATTATTGGAAGAAGAAAAAACCTTCAACGATCATCGTTGTCATTCTGCCGCCCGCCTTGGGGGTGGTTGCGGACCAACTGCTAAATCCTCGTCATGTGTAATTCCAGTTGTCAGTTTGATTATGACGTTGTAATGCCTTAATTGAAGCCAACGGGGAAAAAATCCATCAAACGTTTGTCAGTGGCCTATCGAACGCCATTTCCCAATAACACATACATTCGTATGTACAATATCTAAATCCCGCCGGCCAGGCCGAGAGTAACCCTACTCACATATGCAGTTGACAACTTTTTCCTCGGCAATGTAATGCCAACCGGATTACACGACGTCGAATATTTGTTTAATGTTTTTCAACTCACCCCAGCGTGGGTTTGTCTGTGTAATTTTAGCCTGCATTAACGGTAGTTTCGATTAAACTTGTTTGATTTGTGTTCATGTATTATTCAAGGGGGTTGATTGTAGCTGCTAAGAAGTGCTCCTTCTGTGTGCTCAATGACTTTGCACACATTTGGCCATATGGCATGGGTCAATTGCTGTTGCATGCTGCCCTCCCAGAATAGTGTCGCCTAGTTAGATGAGGAAGCCGAAGTTGAAGCGAATATGTTTTCTGTTTGAACATGTTGAGGAGGCAATTATTTGTTCGGCATTGGATATCGTGGGAAGAATTCTATGAAGGGATAGAAATCTGGTGATTTATTCATCATTAGTAATGTTAAGATGTTTCTGAAAGTATAGCTGGTTCAGACGTCTTCATTTGCCTAGTCGTTTTTGGGAGCAGCTTTAGTTAAGGAAATGCACCTACCCAAATATTTATACTTCTGACAAAAAAAGGAATCTCTTATAGAGAGACGGACATCTTCATGTACAGTACACACGAAGCAGAGAATTTCAAAGAAACACGTTGATGATACAATCGAAAAAAAAAACAATAAAAAACAAAATATCGGTCTTTTCTTTCCTCAATTATTCAAAAAAAAAATCAGCAAAAATTCTTGTATTCTTTAATAAGTGTATCAAAGCAAGAACCACTTTAACGCAAAGTTCACACGACCATGGCACATCATCCACTCACCACCAGCCGTGCAAATCTCAAGAAAGTCATTTCTACTCTAATAAATTTCTGTGCTAATTAGCTTCGCATACCTTATTTCCGCGAATCTGTGGAAACACCTCACTATCGCATTCCCAAAGCAAAACTCGTTGAATCAGCTATGAACACGCAAGCTGAGTTGAGTTTAGCTCTCTGCTCAGAATGTTGCAAGATATTGCTCGTGAAATGCGCTTGGGCTTAGGGTAAATCCCTGCAACAGCATCTTATGATTTCGCGAAAAACCATGCATTTTGAATGCGCATAGGACTGTTGACAGGTGTGCATGTTTAACGCTGCATCAACCACCATATCTTGTGGGAAGAAGAATTGTGTTCCAAGTAATTTCTTGGCCCCCGACGGGTGGGACGTTGTTACACGAGCATCTGCTTACTACTTACATACGAGTACCATTGGGAGTTAAGATCGTTACCTGCATTCAAAGCTTGAAGCAATGCATATGAGCTGTACAAAACGCATGGTTCCTTGGATAGGCATATGCTGCATTAATTAATAAACAAAAGTGTCTCCTTTAAGCGGTCGTAAAGATTCCTGACGTCCAGTCTTGGACGGAGCTAGACGTTGGTATTTTGATGGCGATTTATGGAATTTACGATGTCATCCATGTTGATGAGTTTCCCTGGGTGGAGATGTATGGGGTGGACATAGTTTATGGATGGTTGATGTTGCTTTAGGTAAGGTGAAATGAAACATATAATGTTTATGGGTTATGTCGTTAAGATTACATTGTGAGCGGCCATTTGCCACAATTTGATATCTTATGGGGCGGTAATGTGAGAACTTGTTGGTAGTTTATTGGTTTAAATGCGTAGTGTGATAGAGATAGTGATGGTGTGATGGAATAAGAAAAATTAGGTTCAAGTAATTGAAAATCCGAATATTTATATTGTCCAACAAAACCAACAAATGGCATTCCCAGCAAAACTTGTTAGCCTCTCTGGACTTGAATGGATTTGAAGTATCTAGGAGATTTTTGCTATGCACAGTGCTATGCGCATTCATACCGTTGCTAAACCGTTGCACTTTCAAATGTCTATAAAATTGGTCTTCGAAAGTGGAAAAATGACGTACATTACATTTTCATCTACACAACTTCAGCAATTATGACTACGGCAAGCAGTTATCTAACTTTCTTTCACCTGTTTAAGCATCTGAAAGCTGACCTTAGGCCAAAAAATCTTATTCAGGCACAACTGTTTTAAATAGATGACAGTTTTAACGAACAAATAAACTGGTCAAGTTAAAATCACACTCGAACTAAAGGTTCCGTTTCTTAATTGATACCAGCAGTTTAAGTATGTATGCTTAGCTGGAACATTTTAAGGTTTTTACATTCAACTTTAACATGACATAAACTTCAAATCTAAGTCAATCCAATCACGTTCGATGCCGTACTCTTTGAAATAGAATTTTCATATGCATACAAATTTGCACACTGGTATGTAAGTTAAGTCTTCTTTTTCTTCTTCGCTAAAGTCCGGGGTGGACCTGGGCCTCAACCAACATGTCTCTCCAGCCAGCACGGTCTTTCGGCTGCTGCCGCCAGTTGCGCCCTTCAAGTTGGTTGAGGTCCTTCTCCACTTGTGTGCGCCACCTTAGCCTGGGCCGTCCTCTGTTGCATTGTCCCAATGGCTCAGATTCGAAAATGTAAGTGAAGTCGCAAATTTTTTTTCCTTCTTCACCTTCGTTCATTATTTCCCCATTGGATCCAATAAGTGACAAAGTCGCTGATTTAGCGCCTGGTGAACCTAAGATGTCAATATCGCTTCCCCTTTTTGTAAGTCGTGCGAAA
Organism: Eristalinus sepulchralis; assembly: GCA_944738645.1. Lineage (NCBI taxonomy): Eukaryota > Metazoa > Arthropoda > Insecta > Diptera > Syrphidae > Eristalinus > Eristalinus sepulchralis. The sequence continues at coordinate 17,697,534 of OX122885.1, read as the reverse complement.
ATCGAAGTAGCCTTGTGAGAAAGTGATATCGCTTCAAAACTTGCTTAGACAGTAGTATTTAACTAAATTGTAAGGAAAATATTTTCTGAGTTGTTAACATAAGTTTTCCTGTAAGAGTAACCTACGCCAAAATATGTTATATAACTTTTAAGCGAACAACATGCAGTGATTTGTACATGTCTTCCAAAAGCATTAATTTTCTAATGTTCCACATCAGACCTCCACTCATATACACTCGGTCCAAACCAGACATAAAGAATGACCTATTGAGTTAGCAAGTCTGCTGAACAAGACAACGACCGGCCAAATGCATCGTCCGCAGCCTTTCCAAAGTCGACTCTTAACTGGATAGTGTCCTTAGGTATTTGAGCCAGTTAGGTAGGGAGTTAGTTCTCGTTAATAGGCAGAATGCTGCCAGAAAAACTTTGAAGTTTTAAATTTATATCAAACACTGGGGTATGATGCAATTAACATCAATGTCGCAAATTCACGTTTACGGAAGCCAGCCCCAATTGTGCCCAAAACTAAATTTGGTAGGTCAAATGGAAATCAAATTTTACTAAAATCGTTTCATAAGTTCGGGAGAGTTTGTATTAACAGTGTGTTAGACATGATGGACGGATACAAAAAACCTGATAAACATGATATTAACGCTAGTGTAATGTTTTTGTACACTACTCCCAATCCCACTTCTTGTCATATTCCCTCCTTGGTTCACGCGCCTTTGGTTAAAATTTTGGAAAGTTTGCGTAGGAGCCGCGTATGACAGTAAACTGAAGTGGGAAGGCAATAAAGTGTAATTGAATAAATCCAAAACTTAATCCTGTCTATTGGCATTCAAGCGTTCTAAAAATTAGAAGCCATTATCTGTGGATAGCCCTTGTGTCATTGAAACCGGAAAACTTAAGACTTTGTTTTAACAATCACATAGTCGAGTTCACCAAAAATGCTGCAAGATATCTTCAAACGATACAAGAATTACTACAGCTTTTCATGTTAAGTCCCAAGCTTTTCTCTTAATCTATTAAATAGGATTCGAATTCGGGCTCTTTAGAACACCGCCTCTTTAGAACACCGCCTCTTTAGAACACCGACGAAATATCTGGCTTTTTTCACTCACGACGCTAAAATAAATTAGCCAGTTCCACTTTAAGAATTTTCCCCTTATCAAACGCCTGACCCGGAATTCCCATCAGTATCCGTATTTTAAACCCCACTTTTGGACGTGGCATATTCTCTCAAAATAAATCCAACCCTCAAATTTCAATTCACAGGCATTTGAGACGAATGTGCGTTGGCACATTCTCTCCCTGTGTGCGAGTGCTATTGAAATTACAACAGTAATTCTCTGGATACACTAGGAACACAAAATGGCAGTTCATTAAGAAAAATGCAGTGCTTGGTGTAAACTTTGAGTTAACTGCAGAATTGATCTCTTTCTCAAATCGACCAATGTCTCCAAAATTTAACTCACTCAAGTACACGTAAACTTACACATTACATTCTTTTCTTCCTTCTCACTTTCAAAGGTCTTCAAAAAAGCGTATGACGCCATTATATTCCCATTGCTAGAAATGTGTGCAGATGTGAGGGCGAGGTCTGAATGTCAGAGTGCTGTAGGAATAATCAACTCAAACCGACGAAAGTCCGCTTTAAAGTAAATTGCAAAAATAAAATAACCTTTCTGGCAAATTTAAACACGACCACCTTGTGATTGCCCAAAAGTTGACTGGTATTGAAATTTTATTCTTTCAGGCATGATATACCGCCCAAAATACCCCCACAAATCATTGTAATGCACGAGGCCATTAAATCCAGTTCCGCCTGCAAACAGAAACCAAATTCCGTCCACCCACCAGACACTCAACCGCCCTCAGTTTTCTCGAAATTGCCAATTGATTCACCTTCATAAATTGCTCCATCCCCCATCTCCAAGAAGTCCGTATGCAAGGACGTGATCCTTTGTGTTTTTGTTGATGTGGCAGGACATTCTGTAGGCAATACCCATCCCTCTCTCTGCGAGAAAAACACCCACTCATATTCGTATCTCTGCCTCCTATCGATACCCACCGCTTGGCTTGGCCATTGTCCAGAAACTCATTTCAAATAGACCGAAGAAAGTTAACGCCCGACTTGGATCATCATCACACACTTTGAACCTCAAATATCCGACCATTTCATCCATGTATGTACGGCATCCAATCTTGCCAAGGCCCATTGCAAAGGGGAACCCGTTAAAAATCCATTTGCAGATAACAAACCGAGACTCTGTGGTGGTGGGCTTGCGGGAGTTGCTGGACCGCCTTGAGCTTCGCAAAAATGTAATTTATCTTTATACATTGTCCAGGATCTGTATATAAGCGTGTACAGCTATATGTGTCTGTTGTCCATTTGGGGCACGTGCTTAACTCGTTTTTCAATAGAGCCTCCAGATCTTTAAAAGCAAAGAGGACTCGCTGCTACGACTCTACCCATCACCACCTGGAACGAAAATTTTATTCCATTAGCTGACGCAGTTGGGGTTACAACGCCGCTAGGCTGCCTCTCATCCACCGGACTTTATTGTTTTAAATGAAAAAAAAAACAAAAAAAAAAACTGAAGCTTAAGATGGTCGACAGCAGAGGGTGGTAGCCGGTGTCTGTTTTTTATTGTCTTCCCAGAACCGAACGGGTCAGCTTAACAGTGTTCATTACTTAATAATGAGACACTGGCAGATACATAGGGTGTTGACAACTTTCAATGGAACCGGGCACCGCAAGCTAGCGAGGGGGAAAGGGGTTGATAACGGTTTGATTATTATTCACTGTGCTATGGGTAAGTGGAAATGGAATAAACATTTCGACAGGGGTGTGATGGTCTGACTGGAGGTTGGCCGGGTGATGATTTCATTTTGATGGAGTAATAATTGCTTGCACATCTGGGACGAGAAGAGTACTGGTTTTGGTGTTGATTGGGTTGGTAAGGTCTGGGAGATTAAATAGGTACTGAAAATTTAAATAACTTTGAAATGATTATATAGTTTGAGTGTAAGTGAACTTTTCTTTTGAATAGTTGACTACCAAATAAGTAAGAAATTTATGTTGCTTATCTATAATGCTATTGCTTTGTACCAACTGTGATCAAAATGTAAATGGGATTCAATTACGTATTGAATTTATAATAAGGAATCTTGCATTCTAAGCAAGGATTCCAACTGCAGTTCGGTCGGATTCTAAACCTCTTAAAAGAAGTCCATCATTCGTTTATCGTTAATATTTTCCTTTTGGTACCACCTTCATGTTAGGGACAGTGCTTAATCTATAAAAACCGTTAGCAGTAGCATTTTCCGGTTTTAGCACTTTAGCTGCTGACGTGCGAGTTCTGTTCAAAAAATAAGATACATTTTCAAATTTCGCGGGCTACATACATTCAATTATCGATTTTTTTTATTTTGTTATGTTGGTACACGTGCCTCGAACATACATATGCTTGCAGTTTCATTATATTATATTTTTGTGTAAGGCATAAAATTAAGACGTGTTTTGTTTGTTTAGCGACTTCCTGCTGACGAAAAAAGGATCAAGGAATTAGCATTCAATTTTGTGTAAATTTAAATTAGATTAAGTGCTCAAAAGAACTTGAAATTTTGACAGTGACATACGGTATCTGTGACAAGAAAAATATATACAAGTGGTACAAGCTTTTCAAAGAAGATGGAGATGATGTGAATGACGACGCTCGCCCTGGACATCAACAACCGATATAAATTTTGAGAAAGTGAAAAATTGTTATGGAGAATGGTCGAATCACTATTAGAGAAGTTGCTGAAGATGTAGGCATATCGGTTTGCTCATGCCATGAAATTTTTAGTGTTGGTAATTTTTTGACCAAGAAAAACATCGTAGTCATGCCTCAGTCAACGTGTTCACAAAATTTGGCCCCCTGATACTTTTTTCTGTTCCCAAGATTGAAGATTGAAGACCCATGAAAGGGCGGCATTTTGCGACAATTGAGGAGATATAAACCGAATCGCTCAAGGACCTCAAGGGCACACCAAAAATTGCATATCAGAACTGCTTCGAAGATTGAAAAAAAAAACACTGGCACTATTAAATTATAAAAGGACTACTTTGCGAGGGGCAAATAAAATACTTGTGCTCAGACTGTAACTGAATTCCTTCATTACAGAATGTCTGTGAATTTAAAAAAAATAAAAAAGCAGCTTAAGATTCAACGCTTTTACATATATTGTTGTGTTACCGACTAGGTCTTTCTTAGTGTCTTTGATAATGGAAGTTCGTTGTTCTTAATTCCTATGTAGTAGACATCCTTCAAAGGAAAAAATGGGGTTATTTCCTCATTTGTATTCCAGATATTATTCAAACACTACTTTTAAGAATATGTCACCAATAGAAATATCTCATTGCAGGATTTATTGAGACACTGTTAATAGACCAATTGCCAGAGTTGTCGCTAAAAAGTCCTTTCCTTTCCCGGAAATCTAAAAATATAAACATTCTTTTAAACATAACTATATGTGTGTAAAATATAAAATTTATAAAATCCGATCAATATATGACTAGACAATCATTCGAATCTTAGCTTCGATTTTTTAGGTCAGACAGATGGATGTGAAGTGCCGTGCAGATATCGTCACTGCGTACTGGGCACATGATATAAAGCTGGACATTTGACAAAGTATATATTGAAGGGATTTTTTTAGAGGATCTGGCATTATAATTTATAAATAATTTCCGGCATATAACCGTTTCGACACTATAGTCTAGATATCTAATTTTCGTTGACTTTGTTGCCGTATAATGGAACAAAATCATTTGCTGCCGTATAATGTTTCATTTTTTCGAGCTTAGCGGCGTCGACTAACGTTTTCACATAACCCCTGATAATTTAGTACAGCGGTGTTAAATCGCACAATTCATGCGTCCGTGGCGTAGAAATATGCGGTTAGTAAACGTTTCCTTAAATAAATCAATTGCGGCACGACCTGTTTGATATGTTACACCGTCTTGTTAAAACCGCAGCTCCTTAAGTTAGTGATTGTTCAATTGATGAACTAAAAATTCAGTTATCATGGCGGTCATCAAGAAGTACGAATCTATTGTTCCACCAACCCATAAAGCACTGCTATTAATCAGTTTTTGTGGATTTAACGGTATCTCGATAAGAACTTAAGAATTACCATCACTTCAACCGAAAGTAAGATTTTGAGCAAATGAAATCACCAGCCTAGCCGGTGTAGAGGCCATGTAGAGCGCATGGATTGCTCAGCTCGAGTCATTAAGAACACGCAGCAGAGGACGGTCGAGGTTGAGATGGCTCACAAAAGTGGAAAAGGACTTCAACCAACATGGAGTGCACAACTGAAGGCAGCCGGCAAGAGATCGTGCTGCTGGCAAGGCATGTTGGTTGAGCACCAGGTCCACCTCGGACTGTAACGCCATTAAAGGATCACAGGCAATCTGGTTTTTGGTTGAATTTACACAATTTGATCAATGCATGTCAATGCATGTTAAATACTATCTTGCGACTCTTCGGCTCCGATGAGCAGCATCAACTTTTAAGTAGTCTAATGAGTCCCATTTTTAAGTCACATCTATGTCGATACATAAGACGATGAAATATGTGAATAGGATGGCGCTACAGTAGAAAGAACGACCACCCTCTTCGGGAATTACTCGAGCTGTACGTGCTATTCTCCTCGCAATAGAATATGAGCGGCAGTTTATTTACCGCCTCCGAATGGCTTAAATTTCAGCAGCCACATACATATATCGGGAATAAGCTCCACATTCAAGGACATGTGCAATGTATGTTCTAGATACAAAATAGCCTCGAAATGTTCCAGAAGGAATGAACAATTGCTCAAAAAGCCTTGTCAAATTGCGTCTAAAGTCCCGGGAACATTTAAATAAGACTTCAGTCAGATCTTCATTTAACATGTTGTTAGTCAATATGCGAACCTTCCCACTGCACTCATGAGCTCCACATGCAGTTCAAATTTTTTCACCAGCGAGTTCACACATCTTTAACGTCAGACTCATCGTGTGTGTGATGTGATTCGAATTAAAGCGTATTTCAGTTGGTCTGAAATGCCGGCAGGTGATAGGAATATATTTCAGAATGTCCTTAATTATGTCATGTTTGTGAAATTTTTTATGAATATTTCGATTCAATTCAATAAATCCTGTGGTTGCAAAAGAAAAAACGAACAATAAGGGTACCATCTCTCGAAGTCTACCAATCGATCCAATGAATTTTCGATGAAGAGGTGAGTGAATGCATGTGCAAACAACGAGACCAGGAATGCATATCGAGACACTTCATGAGCCATCATCAGTCCCCCATCACCATGATTTCATGTCCAGCAGTGGCCGCATCGAAGCGGAATTTGCGTTTGGATTTTAAGCAATTTACAAATACTTTCACTGCACACACACGAACTTACTCATGCATCTGGCAACAATGAAAGGATTCTCTGCTCTAAGCCTTTTGGGTTCGGCCGACAGTGCGAATGTTAAATGCGTTCTCGTTAGCATGAGTACGAACGTGGGGATTTGTTTGACATTCGATATGGTGATGGTTTTGTGTTCTGTGTATGCATGCGAATTTTCAAAATCATAGAACACAAATCAAAAAGGACACAAATGCTCCGCTCTGAATGTGGTAAATCCGTTTTCATCCTTTCCTCCAATTGATACTATTTTAATATCCTTACCTGTACTTTGCCGATGTATGGTATCCATCTTAATGTGCAGTGTACCTCGGACTGGGGTGACCACCTGCAAATTTTGGTATGACAATCGGATGTGATTTAGCCTTTGTTTTCTTTTCGAAAATCCTCCCATTATTCGCTGGATAACAATGGATAGGTGACTTGTTCGGATTGGGATCATGGTTTTGCAGGTGTGCGGTATGAAACCATGGAAAGGAGTTAAATTGTTTGACATCTGTGTATGCAGATCGTTTGTTATGATTGATTAAAACGGAATTCAGTGTTCTCTGTGAAAGGGATAACATTTTGGAAAGGCAGATAGCATTGGAAGATAGGAGTAAAAAGTTTAAAAGGAGAAATATCCGACAGATGCATGTCTGCAGGAATGTATTTGTACTATTATTCGTGGATATTTATAACTTGCAAATGATTATGATATTGTAGATATCATCAAGATTTGAAAGTGGCCAGACAAATTTCCTCTGATAAATGACAATTACTGGATTAATTACGGTCCTCCGCATTCTTTGAAATTGCCTATAGTTCCATTACATCATTCATAAAAATAAAATTGAATGCTTGTCTCCTTGATATTTTTGCGGAGGTTCCGGATGGATTTCGTGGCCAATGTTTGTAACCGTAACCATAATAATTTGTTGTTGTTTTGATTGGATTGCCCTGTTCTTTTATAGATTAAATAGACGAATAATAAGTCCGAAAGGGTAGCCATAATTTTAACATTTTTAATGGTCTGTACTTCTGAGTGTAACGTTGTCCATAATCGAGCAGGGTTTATCTTGTTTAGCAGCAATAAGTGGTGTGCATGCTATTGTACTCTCAGCATCAAGGGACGGGGCTATGGCTTATTGCCGATTCGAAAATTTTGCAGTTAGTACTGTGCCATCAACTCCAGAGACATGGTACCGTGAAAAATGCGATGAGTTCAGTCCAGGAATCGAACCTGGAACTTCCGGCTTGTGATCCGTCGCATTTACCCATTACGCAACGTCGGTCAATTTTTTTTACTTAAATCATCCTACTCACAAAGTTTAAAAATTTAAAATAAGACCACCCTGTCTCAAGACAAGACCACTTGGTCTCAAAAGTATTTAAAACTTGTGTTTTCATATAATTAAAATATTGAAAAAATTTTATGAATTTATTTTTTTTTATTTTTAAAAATTTTGAAATTTGCTCAATGAACAAGTGGTGGCTGCAATTTTATATTCCAAATGCAAACATTTTCGAAAATGCACACTTCTATGATTGCAGTACACCACGACAAAGCGAATTATCCTGAATGGCGAATGGAAACCAATTTGGTTTGAATTTTAATTTTTTTGATTGCTGGTATTTATTCACAACACTGAAGCACGTCCAAAACGTGAGATGTTCACATTCTGCATAAATCGGCATCCCTCATCTGGGCGATAAGCTGTGTTCATATTTCTTAAACTTCTTTCCTTGTACTAAGAACACTAATAAAAATTTGAAAGTATGTGAGAGTACAACAAAACGTCCACTGGCAGCATTATCAGATGCACGATTTTGAAGTAAAGTTTCAGATATGAATACGTTGTCGTGCCTGGTATATGAAGTGTAACACGTCCAGCACATATCCATGGCATGCAGCACTTATGTATGTGGCACTTGTTATCGTTGGGGAAGTTTCCTCCCCAAAACTGTGCGTGTTTAAACTAATCTCTATGCATCCTGCCTTTGCGGTTGAGCAAAGTATCCTTGAGTTGGATGGTATCTTCCCAACTCCGACACATTTGCACTTCTCGATGTGCTTAGAGGGAATGCGAAAGGTCAAGGGAGATGTATTTTGGTTTACAACAAGGAGTTCATTGTAGTAGTATCTGTAAGTGCATTTGTATCTATCAATTATTAAGTGAATACACATTTAATCCGTTTTACGTGCACTAAATGTGGGCCAAAGTGGATATGTTGGATCATAGAAACAGATGACTCTCAATGCGGGTGGTTGAGAAGTTATTGTGGTCTCATCCGCACGTAAGAAATTAGTAGACAGAGGTTTTCGATATCGATGGAAGTATGCAATTTCTAGTGCATATATTGCCTATAGGTGAAAATCCGGAGGAAGGATTTACTTTGTAATTCAGTTAAAGGGAACTACCCATGAGAGCAGTTTTGATGAAGTTTCTGAACACTGTAGTGCATTATATGGTGAATTCATTCTGAAGTTTATTAGGTTTCATACCGATGGCAAGATGGGAGAATAAAGTTACCTTTGGAACAATGATATGTGCTTGACAGTTTCTCAGTTTCAAGCTTGTTGATAGCCTAAAAGCGTTACACAGTTAAAAAGGCTTGGTAATTGTATTTATCGAAGTAACATCACCCTTATTTTTATTATTTTTTTCTGTACTTTTTATCTTAATGTAAAACATTCAAAAAATGTTTCTGTCTTTGGAAATTCACAGTTGTGGGAGTATAACTTACGCGAAGAAATCTTTGGGTTCAATACAAGATGAAAGAAAGCCCGACGATTGAAGTAGGAGCTCCATCTGCCCGCCAACAACGAAGGAGACTCTACCGCTTGCAGAAACTATGGAGGTATATTCCTGCTTGACGTCACCTACTATTGTAGATCCTGTACCATGTACTGCGTGAACATCCATCGCGGTTTGTCACCGCACTAATAGGCACGTTCTTACGCGGCGCAGTAACTATAAATACTAATACAAATCCTATAGAAAACTAGCGAGTTTCAGGTAGAAACGCATCACCTTTTAATCAATCTTGAAGCCGCACACATCAAATTCTTCCAGAAAAGCTATACAATGCGATGGTCCAATCCGGAATCCTGTAAACAAGGAAGATACTTAATATCTTCAACAAGCGAGTTGAATTGTTGTTCTTCGTCTCCATATGGAGCTTCAGTTCGGGGTGGAAATGGGCCCGAAGCAAGAAACCGCTCCAGCTGGCACGATCATTGGCCAGCTACCTAAGATTTTGCACCCCAAGTTGGTAGAGGTCCTCCTTCATTTGTGTTTATTCAGCTCCATAGACATCATCTATTGTGTTGCAATACTGTTTCAGAGACGCTGATATCCGGGCTGAAGCAGTATTATCCATGCACTCCACATGGCCTAGCCATCTCAGGGGTTGAATCCGTAAGCTCATGTGCCTTTATATTTCGTGCTGTTTGTGGTTGAATCTTCTTCTTCAAAAATCATTAACGCAAGCAAGACTAAACAGATAAACGCTTCGCCTTGCCCTCGTACGCCGTTAAACCAATTCTGGCCGCGTTTGCTTCAATACCAGGGAACATTTGATTAACGACTCGCTGCATACGACCAATCACGTTAATTTAAATTAGTTCGCTTATCAAATATAAGCTTCACAAACGATACAACAGTACAGACCCGAATTCGAACAGTCATTGTTAACCGGAATTCCTTTGGTTTGTCGAAATAAATGAACTCAAATATCCTGACTCGAACGGCCAAAATCATTCTCAACAGAACTCTTATATAGCGAATCATGCCAGGTAAAGGATAAATAAAATTGCGGAACCGATACAAGGCTTCCAAAAGAAAACATGGTTCCGTCTGCGAGGAATGCGAACAAAGGAGAAGACGCAACTGCGAACGATGTGAATGTTATTCTCAAGGTGAAAGTCCATACAGGCTCGGCCACATCGAGCGTTTGGACTTGGACTGGAGGGAGGCCAAAACTCCAGTATAAAGACCAAGTAACCGCAAATGCAAACAGCACAAGCATCGTCAGAAATTGAAAGCAGATATTGGTCATGATCGGACCCACTATGAGTCGCCGGCCTGATAAGTAAATATGCAAACACTGAAGGGATTTGCACGTAGATGGCATCTTCGATTTTAAGGTTTTTGATAGACACTGACTAACTTCACCTCTTTTGAGTTTGTAAAACCTTGTAACATGCATCCGTGGTTTTGAGCAAACGTAAATAAAACTTCTGCAAAATAAAATAGGAATTATATACAATATTTACAGCACTCATCAACCTGCAAACATCAATCTAAAACTGAATGCTTTTTGCAACTTATAAACATAAAATATCTGATGCAGAAAAAATTAAATTTGAGCTGTGCCACAATGTAAAAACCGGATGAAAGTCCAAATATTATTATTCGTAGTAAGAGAGCGTTTTCTTTGTGATCCCAGAGTGCAGTGCATAACACGCAGAAAAGAAAGCAACTTAATTTAATTCCACCCCGACGATATTTACTCAAATGTCCAAAGAACATATTCCAACCACCTTCCTGCAGTACACACCCACTATCAGACATCCTCCTTAAGTTCATGTTGAATGGAAAAAAGTGAAAGAAGGCACTTGCACGTTGAACTTCTCTCAATCCCTCACGCAGCGTTTGAGTCAATATGAACGCTGCCCCTATTTGCCTTCTCTCACTTTATCTAGAGGGGAGGGCTTCGTCGGTAGCTTCATAACAAAGTAAGTGAACAAAGTTAAGAAGAAGAATAGAAAAGGTATATCAAAACCATCATCATCCCTCAGGAACATTTGCACTTCATTTTTAATGATCAACTGAGGGTTAGGTTACTGTACTTGGTGTGCGCCTAGCTTCGCTGTTGTCGTAGCATGCCTTCATTAGAGGTACACCAGCATACGACGTGCTTCAATCTAGACAGGTAAACAAGGCGTTAATTAGTCTGTGTTGTTGTTATTCTCCTTGTTCACTATATCTATGGGTTTCTTTTTCGTGTTACTCGTGCTTGACTCGGTCCGTGCGCTTAAGGGATGCTGTGTGGCATTCTCAAGATATGTAAGTGTGGTACGTTTTCCATCTTCGGGGCATTTTTACCTTGTGCTTGACAATTCACTACTCTGCGTAGTTGTTACGACCAATTTACCTAAGGTAATTAAATAATAAGGGAGGACCATGGAATTTCAAGCAGTAGCTGACATGTAATGAAAGCTTAAGATTCACCAACAAGTATAAATGTAAAATAACGTTTTCATGATCTAATCTCTATGCCTTCAAATTTTGGTAACATTTTTCTGATAATATTTGTCGTTATGCACAAAAATTCTGGGAAGTGAAATGTGTGAAAGATTCACCAGATATAACTTAACACCAGCAGTAGGGCGAAGTACACCTGCACGCGAGTTACGTACAACGTAGCCCACCAAATTGTTAAACTGCAAGATGGCACTTTTGCATTAACAGAATGCCGGAAAGCAGAAACTGAAAATTGATAAGAAACCAAATGAGAAATGCTTGGCTCAGCGATTATGTAATATAAAACCAACCGAATGCTAAAAATCGGTTGGATTGTTTGTTGGACATCCAAGTGTGCAGCCAAGCTATTAACAGCGGCACTTGTAGCTTTTAAGTTGATTAATAAAAACAATTTCTTAAGAGTGTGCAGCCTAGCTGAAGACAGCGGCACTCAAAAAATGAATTCTAGTTTTTTATTATTTCTTTGTTAAATTTCCAACAGATAATTTAAGTCTCGTGAACACCGGAATGAGGAACCGCTGACCAAGCGTCTGGCGAAATCGCTGCACGGTGCATCGTTTCCCATGACAGCGAACAACAACAGAAAGCTGAGCCAGCGAATATAGGGAATAAATGTAGGTGATCGAATGTTTGTTATTTTAGTTTTAAGACTCGATTGGACGAATAAAGTTGAAAAGGCATTCGGCTTTTGATAATCTGTGCAACATATTTGTTTAACTTATACAAATTTTACAAATTCGGTCTTTGGAAATGTAATGTAATACAAAAAAGATTACATTTGGTTTGTTTTAATTAATTGCAATCGGTAAAATCCGAAAAAACTATTCTTAACAATTTTTTAATTTCACGCGCTGACTACGTGTTCACCTTGATAAACATACCTCTAAAGATGTTTTTAAGAAATTGTACAAATATGAGGTCCATCAGAGATCATGGAGTAGGAGACTTTATCGCATGCGCCTTATAGCACTCAATGGCACTTGGTTACATTTTGCCAAGTAAAATTGCAAAACTTTATTAAATTGAAATTAACTTCATTTGTGTAACATAAATAGACTATAGACTTAACACATGCTCAAAAACAAAGGATACTACTTCAAGTAGCACGCTTTTCTTTTTAGTTCTTAAAAGTCTTTTTCTTCAATATTTCGTGGCGAATCCATTATTTTGAATAACTGCTTAATCAGGAAATTAGGAAATCATTCGTATCCTTGTGCAAACCTAAAAACTGCATGTGGTAATCAGTAGCAAATTAAGAGTAACTTAGAACGAAATTGTAGTAGAGGCGAGAAAGGAGTAATATCGAATAAATATGCAAATATTCATAGATATGTATTTGCATATTCAACATTAAGATTCAGTTCACCGCAGCAAGGTTAGATCTAATTAAATATTTGAGTCTGCAAGTCAATATCTGATTTTCTTTTTGATTGATTTTGTGGCAATTTCCAGCCACATATAGAAGATTACTGAAGTACGCGTGAAGGGTGGGACAAATACAAGAGTTATTATTTAAAACCTAATTTTTGAAAATGCCACCAAATTAACAAAATTAAAATTTTTTCCGTGTATCATAAGATGGATTTATAAATAACAACAAACATTTTCATTGATTATCAAATACACGGCCGAGTATTCTGACACCCCCAATCTTCAAAGACCTTGTTAATATTTTCGGGATGTTGTTCACGGATCATTTCTATGATATTAGCCTTAAGTGCTTATATAGTTTCCGCATTATTAGCATTGGATTGTTCTTTCAGTTTTTCTCACAAAAAAAAAAAATGCCTGATGAGTGAAATCTCAGAGTTGTCTGTCCAGTCCACATGAAAGAAAACCCCTTCGACTGCGACAACTATCGAGGGATAACTCTCCTTACCATTGCGTACAAGACCCATACTACCGTATTGTGTGAACACCTGAAACCGTTCGTCAACAACCTGATAGGTCCTTATCAGTTTGGTTTCAGGCCAGGGAATTCCACTATCGACCAAAACTTCACTCTACGACGGATCCTGGAAAATAATCAAGAAGTGCAATCGACACGTACCATCTATTTCTAGATTTTACCTCGATTTACGTACCATCTATTTATATGACGATGTGCATAGAGACGAGCTATACAGTTCCATGGATAGTTTTTAGTTTTTGGATGCAATATTCTTCTATTTCCGCAAATTCCACATTTCCCCCTTTTTTAATTAAATATTAAATAAAAAAAGCGTAAGCGAATCCAAATTCTTTCCCGAGACACTAGTGTAACGATGATTTTACCTCACTCATCACCCCCAAAACATTGGACGATTCTCCAAAGCATTGTTAGGTGGTTCGCCAAAAGTGTCTCTTACTCCATTTTGAATGCACTTAGAGATACTTCTTCTATAGCAGTAACACAAAAGGATAACTCCTTCGTACTGTAACTCAGTGTGCCGGTACCATTCTTTCAGTCTCACACTATTGACACATCCTCGCATGTGTCTCCTGGCAATAGTACTTGAAGCGTGATGTTAGCTTTGTTATGTTTCACCAACAGAAAGGCAGCAGCAAAAAAAAAAAATCAACGAAAAATCGTCCCGGCACTTTTATATGTGCAAACACATACTGCCGGCTGTATGTATGGATGTTGAATGGAGAATGGTATGAAAGAAAGTATACGTCACTCCAACACATTCCGAGTTCAGCTTTGGAGTGTTTTGTTTCTCCTGGGCTATCTACTTGCAATGTATGCAATGCAATTTATTGCTTCAAGGACTGCATTACACGTCTCTTGTCACGAACGTAAAAACAGAGGAAATCAAAGAATAATGGCGGGATATACTCAGCAGCTAGACGAGAATTTGTTGGCGTCGGTGATGACACGTCGTAAAAGTTGCAACGTGTAAAAAAATCATTCAATTCCAAGAAGCTCTTAAGAAACAATTAAAAGGATTAACGTATACACTGCAATCATTGATTGTCTGGTCGCTGGCAGTATGGCTTAAAAGCAACGATCTGCCATGTATCCGTGAACACTTATTCATTTGTCTTGACTTGTACCCAAGGATACAGCATGTGCGGCTTCGTGTTGGACATGGCCATGCCCTGAATGTTATCAACCCCAAGATCTTTGAGGTGAAATAGTTAGCGTGCGTCAAAGGGATTGCCCCTTAGGTTACGCGAATTTTACAACCAAGAACCCAGCGGTCGTAAAGGGATCTGCATTTCTTTTTTCTTTGTGAATATTTTATGAATATTTTATGGCCGCTCCAATTTGTATGTAGCAACGCGTATTGCTGGGTTTCATAGTTCGTAGATGAGTGGGTGTTCTGTGTTCTGTGTTCCGCGAGTACGCCCTTTCCATGTTGTTGTGGCCGTACTCGGTTTGCTTTCGATGGCTTGTAGTTTTACGACGTTGCTTGATGGCGAATGCCAATCGACTTTGGACTTATGACGTGCGTAGTTGGTACTTACTTACAGGCAAATCCATGCAAAAGCAATACAAAAATGTTTTTTTCATATGCAGTCAGGATGTCCGTCATCTTAGTTTAGTTTACCTATATCATTAAGAAATAGCTTTTTAACTTGTTGATACAGCAGCTGTATTCGATTTAACGGTAGTAAATCAATACCTTTCACCATGAGGTTGGACCAGATGGATTGTATGTTGCAGCGCAGCCGAGGCGAAGAATATTTCACACTCGGATATTCGAGGCTAAGTCATCATCTTTCACAGACGACTTACTTGTCCTTACATCTTCCCAGACGGAACTTCAGCGCGCTCGATAGATTTGTGGCCGTATGTGCTGAAGCTGGAATGAAGGTGAATTTAAACAAGTCTGAGGTAATGATAATTTCCAAAACGCCTATCCAATGCACTCTACATGTTAATGAAGTTCCATTGAAGAAGATGAAGAAGTTAAAGTATCTCGGTTTCTTTCTCACGAGCAATTGGAGGAGCAACACTGAGCTTTCTCGTAGGATTGGTCAGGCTGGATCAATTTTTAAGCAGCTTGGTAGATCAGTAATAAAAAAGGCCGAGATAAGATAAGAGATTTTTCTGAGAAATTCGACGGTTCGGGGGGAGCTCAATGTTGAGCAGCTACTTCTTCGGACGGAAAGGGCCTTATTTCGTTGGTTTGACCACCTTGTACGAATGTTTCCTTCATCACGACTGCCCATCAGGTAAACGATCGCTGGGCAGCCCCCGGGGCAAGGTGGCTGGATCAAGTCCATAAACTCGCTTGGTTGCGCTTCGGAATAGCTCCTGATGAGTTAGAGGCGGAGGATCGAGCTGTTTGGAGGCCTCTTCTGCGTGCATTGGCCCCGCGACGACCTTAGTGAAAAATGCGAGTAAAGAAGAAGATGGTGTTAATGATGACAAATTATTTGCTTATTATGTTCTTGATGTTTATGACTGGATATCTTAAGTATGCTAATGAAGTAAATGTATGTGAGAAATTCCGATGTTTTTTAAATAAATATATTAGTAATTGCATAAATCAAAAAAAAACAGCAGAATGCAAGATATATTGTGATTGTGAGTGATTTTATGTTTGGCTTATATAGATTTTCACTTACACTCCACAGTTAAAAAAAATATTAAGTAGATTATAAATGATTGGAATTTGTGGTTCTATAACTCCTTAACTATCTTCTATCTTCTTAAACGTTTTGACTTCATTTTCAAACTCAGTTAGCTGCTGAACTCAATGACGACAACTATGGTTACCATTACTCAACAACAAAACTGTAACTTCTACGTCGTGGGTGTATTGTAATTCTATTAACCTTTTGCAACCCACCTATGATCTGTTTCCATGTTCTGTTGAAAAAATCAAGCCAAGCAGTGTAGCAAGTAAATATAAATAAGTTTGTTTATTATTTTCTTTAATTGATCTTTATTTATAGTTTTTGGCTGAGGTAAATGGAATTGTTTGTTTATGTAAAAACGCTATCAACCCTCATAACATGTGGTTCTAAAAAATGGGGTGGACCTGAGCCTTAACGACTAACCGTCTTAAGTCACCGTGATTTTACACTACCTTTGACGAATTTTCGAACCTGAACAGAGTTTTCCAAATACCCTGAATGGTCCTTAGCGTTTTGGTAACAAAGCCATAAATTTACAGACGCCAACGGTTAGACGATATGTCAACTCTATATTAACAATTCACATAAGCTGAACGAACTCTCTTAACTTGTGCTCAAATTGTAGGAAATATAGTTTCTTATAAATAAAAGCACCAATAGCTTGAACGTAGCTTTAGAATGGCTTTCATTGATTATGTTTGTTTCGTCATTCTTCAAACTGAACTTTTTCCTACTAGAACACAAACTGAATATGTTACCTGGAAGATTAAGTTCGAAGTATACATTGCCATAAGTTTCACAATAATATGTTGTTTGATAGTGTTTTTTTTTTTTTTTGCTTGATTCAAAACGCTTATGGAGTAATTAAATATTTCAAAATCCAGGAGAGAAAACAGAGAAAACCATGGCAAACAACCAGTTCCATATATCCCAGCTACACCGCTTGAAGAAGGCTTGCGAAGAAAATCGGACTAGTACAGGTTACAATCACTCACGAAAGGTTTCGTTTCTTAAAGTTTACTTTGTTTTGAATTATTAAATATGTAGGTTATAAGTTGAATATCTTCATACCATAATACCCATAGTAAAAATAAAAATCGTAATTGAGGGGCATCACAGCCCATAAGTGACTGTTATCTTACAAGTAGTCCCTCTACTCTAAAATTTTTGGACGATTCCAAACGGCGTGATTTGAGAGGATTTTTTTTGACAATTAGTACTCATTAAGTGTTATTGTTCTCATCAATTAAACTCAAAATATCGCTATACGAAGTATGTACATCCGAAATTACATGAAAAGATGATATAAGGGCTGATTGTGAGCAGACCCCATCACAGTCGTGAATGTGTGAATACGAAATAAAGAATCTTATTGTTCAGTTTGATGTTAAAGAAAACTTAATAGATTGAACACTACGAACTTATTCCTACTAAATTTTTCTATTATGTAGACAGAATTTAGATAGTTGTACGATTATGGAAAAATCCTGCACTTACAAAAATGGCAACTCAATTAAATGTTTTAATAATCTTATATTAATCATTTTGACTTATATACTCCCGAAGTAAGAACTTAATATAGTACTTAAGTCATCAAGAGATCATCTTTCTATTTAATTATTTGTCATCAATTACATGACTCTAGCCCTCAAGAGATCATCTTTATCTTTAATCATTCCTCATCACTGCACAAAACAGTACTCAAAATGCTTAATTAATTATCGTCAAACTACATCTGCAAAATAGTATTAACCCTATCCATCGACCAATATAACAATGCACCAAATATACACACATGTATGTGCAGCTAATAAGTCATTTAAAAACGAATACAGGACGAACCACTTAGATAACATCTACGTGTGTATGAACAGCACAATCATCCTTCAAAATCCTCAAAGAAAAGCCTTTGAAATAATTCTTTTTGTCTCACATGAACAAACCTTAACCCACTTTTCGATTGAAACTAAGTCCACAAAGAGACTCTCATTATTGCCCCATGCTCCCTCTATCAACCATCAGTCATTTAAAGTAGGCGGCACACCGGGTGGGTTTGTGCTGATCACAATTGAAATATTGATTTTTATTGCAGTCTGTCTACTTAGTGATATGAAGGGGAAAGTAATAACTGCCCCATAAAGGGATGTTAAATAACCGGAAAAGGATAATTGCCCACCTTCTTCCCCACTCCATTTTCAGATTATATGTCCCTCAGTTATCATTACAAGCAATCTTTTTCGTTCAGAAACGTTAACAAGTGTACATTATGTAGAAGCATTCCCCCGTTCGTCTTTTCTTCATTGCATATGCACCGCTCTTCAGTGCGCCCCCGACAACAATGATACATAACGTGTGTCTCATATCGTACGGCAAAATCACGGCGGTGAATGATGCTCAGCTCGTCAGTGTTCAAAGATGTCGGAGGTATGAGTTCTCGAACATCACCTCAGATAGGCTGAGGCGTATTAGAGGAGTCGGAAGAATAATCCTTATTATGTCACTGAACTCGTTCACCCAGATTCATTGCAATGGAATTCAAATCTTCGTACTGAGTGTTTATTTTATTTTCCCCTCGGTGCACGTCTGCTTCATGCCGAGCAGACGCTAGTATTTTCGCGCATCTTGGGGGAGTATTTTCATTCATCAGTCGGCTTCCAAATGCTTAAATAATCAGAAGAAGATAAATGTGATCGTGTGCTTTATGATTTCGACCGTTAATGAAAAAAGGAATTATTCTGAAGAAGGACGCAAACATATACTATATACTATAGAGAAGCAAATAACCTTCGACTTCAACAAATAGCAAAATTGTCCTTCAGACTTCACTCTTGTGAGTATACTGGCGTTATGATGCGACCTACTTCTGTGGTATCCACTGCAATATGGGGAGAGTCTAGATTATTATTTTTGTATGTTTTCAGCATAGCAAAATATAATACCTCAAAAGAAGAACTCCAGAAGGTAGTTCATGATGATAATGATGAGTTCTTGAACCAATTTTCTGCATCCGCCGGACATCGACCCACTATTTAAGTTACAGGCATATACAAACTCAGTTATTTCGTGGTTTTACGTTAGCAGAACTGGCACTTGACTCCTGTCAAGTGTTGTTGATGTTTCTAATTTATCAATTTGCCATTGTTTGCAGCAATTAAACGAGTATTTATTGTGTGAGAAATTTTCTGTCTTAGCCACGTAAAGTGGTCATTGAAAGCATGTGATAATTTTTTTGTGGTACTGTCCAAAAGATTGTGTTTGCACGAATAATCTCCGAAGAATAATGCTCAAGTTTTTATCGACATACCGCCCGAAAATTTAAAAACAAACACAACATACTGCGAATCATCTTGAAAGGGTCATCTGAATGCTTTATCTTAATGGCCAAACATATGTTTATGCAAGATAAAGGACCCTTAATAAGAACAAGTCTTCGTCGAGAACAAACGGAGATTAAATCCGAATCCAAGCTTTCATATATTAAAAGTGGCTGATGGTCGATATCATATTGTGATTGCCTGTTTAAGTGATGTCAAATTGCACAGTATCTCGATTTGTTTTGATGTTTGTTTTTTCTATCCACGAGACTTTTGGTAGTTTTAAAAACATATTCCATTAACTTCAAATTTACAATTGGAAATCTACCCTTAGAGAAGAGTCAAAATATAATAACAGTAATTTTAAATAAAATTTACCTTAAAACAACGTAAAACTGTAGAGAAGTTCACACAACATGACAAAATACCAGTGATCTTTTTTCAAAATTGTAAAGATTACGCATTCTCCGATTTCAAAATCTTTGCTCCTACAACAACGCCAGGTCTGAATTGGGAAGCCTACACTCAGCAGCTGTTTTTAACCGTTTGAGTCTCTGGACCCATGGACTTATTTTCAAAATTTATATTCGTATACACAACTAAGTGTATAAGCGACTTATTTAATATCTGTGTTTTTACATGATTTTTGTTGTATGTATAACTCTGAAACGGATTCCCTGCTATGTGGAAAAAAGAGAGAGTTCACTGTAGTAATAATAATATTAATTAAGTGGCTCTATAGCCCACAAGGGACCTACAATCAATACTCGGGTTGTACGTGTCACTGCTCTTTCATTCTAGAAGAAGGGGCCTACAGTTTTTTACCGACTCCGAACGGCGAAATTTGAGAACCTTTTCATAAACAATTAGTACTCTTTGAAGTGGTGCCGTGAAAAATTGCGAGGTGTTCCGTCCGGGAATCGAATCTAGACGTTCTGCGTGTGCGTCTACGCACTTATTTATTACGCCACGGCGACCACAGTTCACTGCACTGTGAAAACAAGAAATAAAAGCAAATTATACCAATGTTCGGTGATTGGGGTAGCAGAATCCCGGTACAAAAATATTCTTTTCGCGAATACACTTTGACCACGAAATCTAAAATAAATTCTGACAATATGCCTTATAACCAAATAGTTTCTTAAAGAAATCAAAGCTCTATAAGTGAACGCTTTCTAACTCGAATACGTTTTTTTAAACTCTTGGTTTGTTTTCACTACATCCATTGCTTTTTAGATAAACAAAAAATTTCCGCTCACAACTTGTATTGCATGGTCTGACTCTCTCTTAACAATGGCACTGGGCGACGAACACCTTTAATTTCATGTTGATTTTTTAATGCCAAGAAGTAGGAAGAATAAGGATTTGCATGGCGACGAACCCAAAGAACATAAGAAAATCGAAACTATTCGCCAATGGTTCGGGAGAGCGAAAATCGTCTCTGCTTTAAAAAGTTAAATCTTTGCCGGTAGATGACGTAGTTAACCAACGTTCTAAGCCCGAGACATGGGACAAAAAAAATGAGATTCCACTTGACTTACTCATGGGTTGAAAAAAAAAATTCTAAAGAAATCGAATGAATCTAGAACAAGCTTGAAACTGATTACAATGTTGATGCCGTGAGTTGGAAAGATTGTGTTAAAGTCAATGATAGTATCGTTATCGCAGAAGTACCTGATCACAATTTTGAAAGAAATTTTACATTCTGCTGATGTTAAGAAGCCATGATGGAGAAGTCGAAAAAATAACATTTAATTCCCGGGAAAGAATTGCACTTAAAACGCGAATAGAAATATTGCAATCTGCAATTGAAATGGTAGATGATGTACCGGAGTCCAAAACTGCTTTTCTAAATTTTAAATTAAAAAAAAAAACTTCACTCTCCAAATTTAAAGAATCAATCGAAAATTACAATCTTTTTTAAGTAATTTCCTGTATTTTTTCTTACTCTTTTAAATAAAAAGAAAGATTTTTAAATAAAAAAATATATTAATCTCTAGCTGGAATTTTTCGAAAAATCTCTCTGAAAATTCGACTAAGAGAGCTTCGACTGCATTCTCAAAACAAAATCATGCCATACTTGAAGAGGACGTGATTCAAATGAACCTGTAACAATTAACT
Source organism: Eristalinus sepulchralis (assembly GCA_944738645.1). NCBI lineage: Eukaryota > Metazoa > Arthropoda > Insecta > Diptera > Syrphidae > Eristalinus > Eristalinus sepulchralis. Next base: position 17,675,829 of record OX122885.1, on the reverse strand, counting down.
GAATGAGTATTTTAGTTCTTAGATCTAAACAGTTTACTGCTCAACCTCTTCACAGTTACCGCTATTTTTTTTTTTGGTATCGGTGGTCGTTTTGAGTCGGCATTAACTACACGTCTTTAATTCCTATGAAAACAGTAGGGGATCCAATGCGATTGAGTCAGATAAGCCATGGTTACTAGAGACATGTAAAAAAACTTAATTAAACACGAACATGAACAAGCTCTTAGAGGACAGAAGTATTGTATCGATTCGGTAAATTTACCTTAATTTCTGATTCTCTTAAATCTGAAATAAAGTAATAATTTTATATATTATCTAGATCCAATCTTATTTAGTATTTTCCCATAAATTTCAAAATCAGTATACATACATCTTACTTACCCAATAATTACCTTCATAATGCAATAAAACGGAACTAACCATACCACGGTCAGAACAATAATCAAAAGGAGGTTACTTAAGTAATAAAAGAACTCAGAACCTTTTTAAAATAATTTTAATTAAAAGGCCCCACCGCTAGCATTTAGAGGAGATCTACCGACACCGGTAAAGCCCACAAGAAGCATATTAATGCTGATCTGTAGATGTATCCGTGTTCGTTTTATCTGTTATCCGTACAATTGGAAATAATTTTCTCATTTTATTTCACCCTTCCAACGAGACCAGAATCAAAAGGTGTGCAGTACAAATGGCCAAAGCAACAACAGATACACGAAAACAATTAAAACCGTGCTCGAGTACGATGAAAGTGGGTCAACGAACGGACTATGCAGTCCTTTAAGGGTGAAAGCAACAGAAAATATAAAACAAAATAAAGAAAGGACCCGAGATGTGGCTGTCCTTTGCCAAGATGCGCTTTCTATGGCCGGATGGCAATGGTAAAACAGATGAAAAATGTATTTTAGTGTGTTTTTTATAAGTTTATTCCTTCGCCGCCACCATCACGGATTCCTTCTCCCAACAACTGTAATAAACTCATAATGAGGTCGTAAAAAGTTTACTTGTTAAATAACTTTACCGAACTGGAAAGGAGGCGAAGGCGGCTAGAAATAGCCAGGGAACCGCGGAAGCACAGGAGAAGCGTGAGAATTATGCACTGGTATTTGTTAAGTTATATTTTTGCTTACGCTTCCAGGGCAGGGCTTACAGTTGTCGTTGGTGCAGGTCTTTTTAGATGACGTAGTGACTCTTGCGAATGCAAAAATGCATTCTTAACTTACATGTACAGTAATACCACAGATAGAAATCTTCATCACTCCAGGTTTTCAAACCTGGTATTAAGGACAGGTTTATTAATTATATACTTAGTTTTAATTAATCCAGATTCACATAATATCGAGACAAGAAGCGAAACACTTTCCTACCACGATCCTTTAGATCGCTGTCTAGGAAATCAGTAATTCATATTTACGTTTTAGGGCTCTTTTAGGGTTTTAAAATTATTCCGGTGGTAAGAACCGACAAATATGGATGTTCACGAAAAAAGCTGAAACTAATGAATTAGCCAAACTTATAATACAAATTAACCTAAATGTCTAAGTCTAAGGGTGGACAAGGAAAGGAAGGGTGTAATTAAGAAAAAAGGTGCTAGTCAAAGATTTACTCATCTTTTTATAAATATGTTTTTTTGAGTTTTTGGAAAATCTCAATACAATTAATTTTCAAGAACATCAAACTGTTCTATTTCCACTTATAATTACTAAACTCACTGCTGGAAGTCTAACTCTGTGGTACTATATTCGGAAATCGTTGGAAAGAATAACTTGGCAGGAAATGTGGTGGGGAATCTTTGAGCAACGGAGAAACTGGTCAATTATTGGATTCATAGTTATTATATATTTTACGACCAATTATTACATTATTGATCTAAGTAAAAATATATTTGCGTACTCACAAAACCACTGAGCCTTACTTCTTAATTTATTATTTTCAAAAAAAAATGGAGAGCTCTTGAACGTACTTTCGACGTTTAACTGAATAAAACATTATTTGGACATTGATATTTGATATAACCAAAAAATGTTTGTTTATTTCGGGAATTATGATCAAAATTTATTTACTCATGCAAGAAATGCAAAACTTACCTAATCTTAACCATTTAATTCGCAGCGAGGGATACTGTTAAGATAACACGACAAAATCCAACACCCGCATGATCAAATACAAAACTCCAACATCAAATACAAAAAACAAAAGCAAGTAAGACTCGGAATCAATTGATTAGATTTATAAGATTTTTGTAAGTATTTTCTGTCTAGCATATAGATATCTGGCGTCTACAAATCTCCAACTCTGACACCTTCGATTGCAATATTCTTATTGATTTTATTGAAAAGTAAATTCTGCGAAGATCAGTCTGAAACTACTTTACAAATTACACATTGAATGCATTTTAATCCTCCTTTCCATGGCCGCCGTGGCGTATGTATGTAGTAGGATAGTACATTCGCTTAAAGTCCCAGCTTCGGTTTCGCGACTAAACATCTCGCATTTTTTACCGCACTTCCTCTTTCGAGTTCTGACAAATTTAAACTTTTGAAGTCGATAAAGAACTTTAGCCTCATTATAATTTGTTTAATATTAAACCAACAATATATTTAATGCCGTTAGATCGAAGACTGCAGTACAGTTCAGTGCACCCGCCAACACCGAAGTTAGTTCATATAATAGGAATTAAGATAATGGGTGAGACTCAATAATGTCTGAATCCCAAACCAAGAAATTGTCACAATGCAACGGCGCTAAATATTTTATGCAAGCTTTCCATAAACCGTCTATACTACACCTGGATCGAAACCTACAAATCTGGGTTTACACTTCTGAGTTGTTCTCAAGTATCTAGAAATTTCTCTCAATTATACTGAAATTTTAACGCCTTTGGACGGTTAAAACTCATCCAAAGGAGGAAGGTTAAAAATCATCCAAGGGTGTTAGAGCAAATAATACGACATCAAAAATACCAAAGTCCAGAAGTGCAGAACCATGAAAGAGAAATACCGAAAAATCCCCTCAGAGACGTTTTCGTATGAGGGGACATAAGACGTACAGTGGCGAGCAAAACCGGTCGAATAAATGAAAGAATTCAAGAAAACTTTAATAACATACTTATTTATGCTCCTGCTAAGGTTTATTTTGACTTATTTTATTTGTTGATATTTGCAGAACCGTAATAAAAACAAAGCAAAATTGAATTGTTTTTAAAAACAATATTAACTCTTTTTGGCTTTCTACCAATTGTTCAATCGTAGAGTGAGGAATACGTTGTCATTCAGCCTGCGGTCTAGACCACAGTTAATTGTGATTTTTTGGTGCACCCTCGTACTGTGACAATCTTTTTTCACAAACGCTAACATATTTTCAATGGGGTTCAAATCGGGGCTTTGTTCCGGCCAACGTACGGCCAACGTTTTAGCAGATCGTCATGCGTTTTCATCTCAAAATAATAAAGCTGCCCAAAAGTCTGCAAATTCAAGAAAATAGTTTCTGAAATTAACATTGAAAATATAGGACACAAATTTCATCTGTCCATACAATTTCAAATAAGTATGAGTTTTATAAGGATAAAAATATTTTTTTCTCTTGCCCGCACATGCTTCAAATTTCAATGTTCATGCCACAGTTGGGATAAAGAAAAACTAAAATTCAGTTGACTGCGAATTGAATGAGCTCATGATGATTTTAAATACTTCCTGGTGTTTGTTATTGTTGAAAATATCATTCATTGAAGTGGCTGCCAAAGGCCAGAAAATGAAACTTGATTCAGAAAAAAAAGCCTGGGGATACACAGTTGAGGTGTGCTTCCATCCTTCTCTTCATAGCATTTCACGAAAATACCAAATTATTTACGCGTATGTATTAAGGCTCTTAATTCAAGAAAGTGCGACCCTGTACGTTTTCCATCCATCATAAACAACAAAAAACAAAAGAGAAATAAAAAATTTAAACACATTGTTGAAAATGTAGAGCAGGACAGAGAGCAGTAAGGGAATCCATTTTGTCAGATACTTCTGCCTGACCCAGAACTACTCTACGAGTCGGAGATGATTATGAAATAAAATGATGAGCATGGGTTCTTTTATTTTTATGCAAATTTTTAATGAGTTGCCATTCGAAAGCAAAACTACACTCAGTTTTCGTGGAAAATTTCGTCTTCGCTATTTCTTTCGTTTCCATTTCCGCCAACTTCAGAATACGAAACTTTATGTCTTTATAAATGATTTGCGAGTACAAGGATGAGCTATGAGTTTGGCTTTAGAATAATTTTGGTGATGGCTTTTAAAAACAAATTTAAAGAATATCTATAAGAGCTGAAGAGTTGCTGCTTAATGTCACGTGCATCCTAAAAGAAAATCGCGTAAGTGGAACTCTCTCTGCAGAATTGATATTCATAGACATACAATTTGGATAGACTATTCACATTTTTTATTATATATCTAAACATGTTACTACCGACGTCTCCGGATTCGAATCCCATAGGAAATAAGTGGTTATTTTTGGAACATAATATATAATTACAAGCAGTGGGATAAATATTCCACTAAAGAGATTGAAGACAAGTTTATAAGTCTCATGCTAAAAAGGCTCAGAGTAGTCCTTAACTCATTATTAATAAATATTTACTGAAAATAAATGTAAAATACTTTATATTTTTTAACATTTGTAGTTTTAATGTATGACGCTCTTTTAGGCGTTCAATTTTAAAAGTCAAAACCATATATGTTTTTTCTCAATAAGCTTCTCCTTCCTCTTCTTGTTGTGCTACAGTCCGGGGTGGACCTGGGCCTCAACCAATATGCCTCTACAGCCAGCACGTTCTTTCGTTAGCTGCGCACTCCAAGTTCGCTGAGGTCCTTCTCCACTTGTGTGTGCCACCTTAGCCTAGGCCGTCCTCTGTTGCGTTGTCCCAATGATGTCCATACGCTCTACATGGCCTAGCCATCTTAATCGTCGTATCCGAAAACGCTTGACTAGGCGCATGTCGCTGTACAGCCCATAGAGTTCATCGTTAAATCTTCTCCTCCAGATGCCATCAACGCAAACAGGACCAAAAAGAAACAGCGATTGCCAAGAGTGATTCTGCGTTTGATTTCGGTACTGGTGTTGTTTTCTTCTTCACCGCGGAGCTGAGGTAGACGAAGTGCTTGTCTACCTCGAAGTTTCTGCTGCCTAGTGCGACGCTCTGTCCGAGACGTCGATATTATGCGTCCTTATTTGATGACAGCATGTACTTCGTTTTGCCTTCATTAACCAAAAGACTCATTTTTTGGTAGGAATGCAGATTTGAACTTCATGGGTCTTTTACAGGATCTGCTGTAGTGTGAAGATTTTTCAAAAAACACTGTATATAATAAAAATGATGTATTTGTTATTAAGTAAGTAAGTCAATTCGAATAAATTTTTACTTACTTATTAAACGAAAAACCCTAGAAAAATAGTTATTTATTAATTATTTATTATTTTTTAAAATAAGTTATTTTATTAACGATTTTATACACGAACATGAGCGAAGACTTATGTAAACTAATTTTGTCTCCTTGTCTTTGTCTGTCTTTGATAAATAAATCATAAGAACTGTGAGGAAAGTATGTGCTAGAAGGTTGGAATTAGGTATCAATTGGGTGTACATACAATGTCTTTCTTTGGTTGACGCAATAAACTTAAGTAATTAGTATGCATTTATACCAGAATTGAAACATTTCTAGCTAAAAAAAATAATGCAAAGAAATTAAATTCTGATGATTAAACATAAAATGCATTTGAGGTGCCTTCAAATTGCATTATTATTGTTTTATTGTATGTCTTGAGGCAACCTGTAAAAAGTACCGAAAAACCATCTAAGGCAAATGAGAAATTGAGACGTACTCCTTTTAAATAATATTCTTATTACTGAGTTGATACATTTAATTTTAATTAAGCCACAATCTATGCTAAAGTTGAGTTAGAACATCAGACGGCGAAAGGAAGAAAACATTGTTTCTTGTCTTATTTGTGTAACGTTTTCATAAAGCCGCCCATTCCGATGTGTCTCGAACAGTTTACTTAAGAAAAAATTAAAATAATTACTTGCCAGCCGGAAATTTAATTTGATAATAATATTAATAACAGAAACTTTGGTGATCGCGTAGCGCTATTATTTATTTTCGAAAAAAAAATTGTTTTACATAATTCATGTGTTTGTACATGTGCATTATTTGCAATTTAGCGATGTCTTAACATCGGTTGTTTACAAAATGAGACAATGCAAAACTTAATCTATGTTACTATTGAATAACTATAACCGCTTCCCGAATTACAGATTCGTTAAAAAGCCGTTATATTTGGAATACATCTTAAGTCTTAGTACCACGTGAGGAAAAATACGTCACCCCTTTTAAAGAAGGTACTTATTATTTTATAACCACCCATTGGCTATCAATTTGAATTAAATATGTATAGAATCAAACACGATGAAAGCCACACCCTAATTACATCAAAAATCACCCCTTGACACTATTTATTTATTACAGGATCCCTGGAAATAATTGAAGTCCTACGATTGTCATAACTACAATTATATTTCAATTAAACCGATCCATATAATTTTACCCACGTAGCTCTTTAAAAAGCCAAAATAAGAGAAATTTGTTGAAAAGAAAAGAAAAACATCAACACCTTCACTTTAAACCAACGCACTAAAACCAACCAAAACCAAATAATTCTTGCTCAACCCTACTATGTAATGCACACAAGGTTCGCAGTTCATTACAAAATTCGCTTTCAACCTGGAATACTTCTCTTAAATGATTCCTAGAATAATCTGACTACACTCCTATCCTGTGTGATGAGCGATATTTCAAAACAAAAGTTAATTCAAAAGTAGAGGCAAAACAGAGGGATGAGACAAACACAGTTTTTACACATTACTGTGTTACATTACTTCTAACTTACTGACTCTTCACGAATACTCTAGGATTCTTTCTCTTTTTTATGCCTTTAGACCTCTTATATGTTTGAAATTTAATAATTAAAACTATGTACATATTTTTTGAATTCCTCCAAGAAAATTTTGACATTCGGCACCGACGTATTTGGTAATGCATTTACATTTTTAGTTAGCATTGGCTGTAAATGTCAATGTAAGTATAGTGAAGAAAAAAATATTAAGCAAAACTTTCGTTGATCGTTCTAATTTCCAACCTCTTTCCACGAAACTTTTAAAATTAATTGTATAATGTGTACGTATGAATGATGAATAAGCCTACAGTAAATGCATTGGCAAATAGGTATTTCCAAGAATGAGAACCCAAATAATTTTTTTCTTAATTCCGAAATGACAACAGGTTTTGTTATTTTGATTTTTTTAAATGAAGTATATTTAAGATACATGCATATATTTTTTGTTTTGCTGTTGGCGTGTAAAGTTCCCTGAGAATCCATACGACGAATTGTGTTTCATTCTATATGCGTCAAGTATATTAAAGATTAAATGAAATATTTCCTTAAAAAAGTGCAATAAAATGAACAAAATAACTTTTTTCATTCTATTTGACTATGAAATACAATGTCCTTCAAATGGCTGCCACGACAGCCTTCGCAGTAGCGTATTCTGTAACCTCAGTTTTGCAAAACTTCGTTGATGATTTGGATTGCTTTAAACGCTTGTGTTTACAAATTCAAGACGGCTTATAACACTTTTTGTGAATTTGTTGCGGAAAAGATAATAGCATGAGCATTTTGGCATGAGTCAGAGGTCGTCCATGCCCATGTTATTAATTTCAGTAAAAAATGTCAATTGGTAGGTTTGTAGCTCCCACCGTTCACAGACTCACTTTCGAGGCAATATGCCCACTGATGCAGTCACTTTGCAACCCTCAGAATTCCGGAATGCTTTTAAAGAAAAACGTCAGTCAGACCTGGTAAGGATTCTAGGAAAATACTTAAAAATAGCTTATTGAATCTTAACAATAGCTTAAAATCTAACTTACTAACCCTACTCAGGTGCTCTAAGCTAATATATATTTATTCTAGTTACAAGTGCCCTTGGACATAATGTGCGCTAAATTACTTATTTTTGTACATATATTCATATATTTTAATTTTGTCCCAAGAAAAGACAGAATAAGAACTTTGTAGTCTTGTTTTTATGAGATAAACTTAACCTAGCTTAAAGTAAAACTAAACTAAGAGCTACGTTACTATGAAAACTAAGACTTAAAACTACTTAACTATATCCGTTGCGTACGGACATGTGCTCCATAGCGTATACGGCATTTGTATACGTGACATATATATTTTATATGCTATGCTTCACCTTCTTTTTGTTTTTTTTTTTTGCTACATTATTGGTCATAGTTCATCTGTGCGCAGCACACTCACTTCTCATATACTTTTTGCACAAACAATAGTCGCAATTAGCCAAAACCTGCATTGACATTTTGTCAAGATTTCGAGCGGGAAACAACTGGCAGTAAAAAAATTAAATATAGTTTTAACAACAAATCAAGTGGTCCACCCTGTGCATACATGGACGTAGGTACTCTATTAAAAATCATTTGCTGCAAATGTTGAAAATCTTGTGCATATGTTAGACCGGAAGAAGGACAAATGTTCTACCGAATAAACTGACCTCCACCACGCTTCTAACCACAAGCTGCGATTTTACGATAAAAACGCTGTCAATTCTCGACTTTCCCTGGAGCAAAAAAACGTAAAGGCCCTGTTACTTCAAATCAAAGAGTGACTTCTACAAGTGTACTCTGTACCGAAAAACCTCAGTAAAATAGGAATTTGCGCTTCTTTGAGTGAAGCATGCAAAATTGTATATTAACAATTTTCACCTAAATTTCAAAAACTCGCGAAGAATGTTTACCGTCGCTTCCTATACAAACGAAAAACAGGATTGAATGTTAAGTTGTTTTCATTTTCGTTTATTTTGACATATTTCTTTCGTTTTTCTTATTTTACTCATAGAGCGAAAAATGTGAGAGAGAAGCAAAGGTAAACGAAAAAATGAAAACAGAGAGCAAAACGATCTCTTATACTCCTTTCTCTCAAGGAGAAATCTCTTCCTACCGCTTTGGGCGCCACTCTGCGGTAGGTATAGGGTCTAACAGAACAACACCCATTATTTAAAGAGAAGAGAATGCACTCTGAAGTCACTCATGAGGAAAGAGAAGAGAAGAGAACTTATGTTTTTCGATTTCGGTTTTCATCGGTGACGAGTTCCTTTCGATTTGTAAATTCATTTAGTAGGTGGTTTCAATCGAAGACCGCATTTGGATTTTCTTGTGGTGCTGTGGGGCATTGTCGCAAAACGAAAACTGCAACTTTCGTGAAATAACAGAATTGTATTTAACATTATATTTGAAAACTTATACTACACTAGTTGCAAAATAATTGAGCATTTCAGATTAATATTAAAACATCATTTAATCATTTGCGATTCTACTTAAAGTTTACTATCTTCAATAACGTGGATCATATACAAATTACAAACGCTTCAAATCCTTTCTTTTTTGATGTCAAAAAAAAAAATATGTTTATTATTTCGCCACAACTGCCGTGCCCAAATGAAATATTTACAGTTTATAACTCCATTTTTTCTTTTAAATTATTCTAAAAAGATATAACTACCAAAAATTTGTTTAAATGAAACACCCCGAAAATTGGGATAAGTTTCACATCCTTTGCTTCTATAAAATATAATGTATTTAAATAAAAGTTTGGAACCAGTAAATGTTCACGTTTTTATAAAAGCCAATGTTTATGCCAGAGGCGATTCAAATCTTAATGAAAAAGTAATCTGCTGCAAGGAAACTAAATAAATTATTAATCAAAAATGAAAGAATCAAGTAAATATCATTTGAGTGTCTTTCAAAGTTGCTATCAACACTCAAAATATTTTATACTCGTACGTCATTATTCTTTAAAATTTGAGGTTCTCTGTGGGACACCTTCGAAAAGATTAGTAATTACTTTTTCCAGCTGTATAGCTCGGGAATCCAATCTTCTGTTCGTTGAACAGCCTTTTATAACCGTTCTAAAACGAATGTGACCGTGTGGACTCACACGCCGAAGGTCCCAGGTTCGGTATCTAAACTGCACATCTCACATTTTTCATTGCACCACATCTTCGGAGTTACTGACAACATTGCAAAAATACTTGTTGTTAATGAAAAGCTTCTCCAATCTAGCCATTCATAATCGACAGTAAACTGTGTGTCCCCTCTACACTAGCACGCACTACACGACCATTTCTTGAAGAAGCTAGACCTTAGTACCTTGCGCAATTTATTTATTTATTTATTCTTCAGCAGTATTCCCTACGCTTCTAGCTTGTCTCCACCATCTCGCACTCTTCTTAAACCTACAGGGTCAGATTTGAAGACCGTACTCGCAGGAGCAACACATTTTGTTTAATTGTGTGTAGTGGCTGAACCAGAGTTGTAGGATTTTGCAGGGTACAGTTCGCAGAGTTCAAAGTTTTGTTCGATAGACAGATTTCTGATCCCCAAATTTATTTTAAGCTTCTCTACATAGTTTGTATAGCATTAATATAAAGTCAGCGTCAAAAGTGAACGTACAACCATCAGGAGAGAGTTCATGCTCAAAATAATATACCAGTAAGAGACACGGTGGACAAAGGCACAACAAATCGAAGGTTTAAACTCATACTTCAATAAAAACTATTTTTCATTTTAATAAAAAAAAAATAATTAAATCAATTTTTTAAAAATAGTCAAAAATCAAGCGTCAAAAGTGAGTGTACATTGTGGCACTTCCATGATTGTCTTCCATGTTTGTAAAATATGACGGATCGTTTTCGATTTAAAGTGTAACGGCATAAGTATGAGCTAATTATTTGTACTAGTTTTAAGAAGAGAGAAGAAGAAGAATGCTTCGATCTGCATTTTTTTTTTCAAAATGTGAACCGATTCTTCCATTGGTTCGGTGCCACGTGTTTTTTTATTACTGCATAGATGAATATTATCTTAAGTGTCTTAATCTTGACCAACAAAAACGTCAATGAATTAGTATAAGAAGCCATAACCGGGCACACACTGATGTTAGACGTCTTTTTATGGACTATAGAAGTGAAGACGGGACACCTTGCATTTTTTCATGGCACCACCTCTTTCGAGTTGCTGACAACACTCAAAGAGTATCAATTGTGTTTGAAAAGCTTCTCAAATCTCGCCGTTCGGAGTCGGCAAAAAACTGTAGGTCCCTTCTACACGTGAGAGAACAATAGCATGCACGACACGAGTAGTTGTTGTAGAACCTAGGCCCTGGTCCGTTGTAGGCTGTAGTGCCACTCAATTGTTATGGAATTGAAGTGACTATAAATTGTTACACAATTCTCATCGTTCCTAGTAACTTTTACCAGTAAATTTTTTCAACAATCTATGTGATCTTCATTTATTTCAGGCAGTTCTTCAATTCGAAATGGTCACGGGTCTATGTCGCAGAAACTACGATGCGCCCAAGTAGGACCAAGTTGTATATACCGGCGTAAGTTTAAGTGTAAAGAATTAATTGAAATAATGATGTTCGACATTTCACTACAAGATATTGAACGATATAGATATAATACATCGAAGCTGTATATTTCCTCATATATGTTAATTAATAAAAAGTAATAATTAATTAAATAATAATAATAGTATTTTTTATTAAAACAATAACAACAAGACCACGCGAGTTCTTATATGTGGAAAGACGAACAATACCCAAAACATCTACAAAGCTCGTTAATTACTCATTTTACATGGTTATAATCTAAGAACATCATAATGTCGAATGCATTCATATATCTGAAGTCACTGCATTCGTAATATGCTCCTTTGGGAATAGTCAATGCCTGTACCACTTGTTAAGTAAATATGACTTACTCACTCCTCCCACCAGAAACTCTTGCCAATTACTCACCAATTAGGTACACATGCGGATTCCCGAGATCCTCTATTAACATTTAGCCTAATTAAGGCCTAATTCGAATACAAGCATTTAATTTGTGATCTCAGCTCAGCACTAAAGCAAAGCACAAATTCCAGTGCACGACGCCCTTATATGTATACCAAAGCGGGAAGGCATTTAATCGAAAAACAAAAAACTTCTTCATCTAAATGTTGAATAAAATTAAAAATAAAAATGAAACTGGGAAAAGATATTCTAAATTAATTTAGATAAGATATTCATCTCGTTTTTCGACTTTGTGTGGTGCTTGCCTTTTAATAAACGTCTCTCATTCCGTTCTGATTGCTTTAGGAACAATCAGAGCGAGAAGAAAACCGGGTAAAAATAAACAGAAAAGGTAAAAAATAGATATCTCAAGTCTACATCTGTGGTTAGCCACCTGCCGGCACTGGTCCACCCTAATTTGTCAGGTTACTCCAAATTACTATGCACCCTATGGAATTGATTCGCGTTCCGTCGTTATCCCACTCTTTTAGTCGCTCTGCGTATTAGATTCTTCTCCTTCATTACCCCACAGGAATTTACATAACAGTGGAATTGGACAACATAAACGACACTCATGTGACACCCTTGAGGTATGCAACTTCGCGCCAATAAATCAAACTATCGAACCGATTGCAAACAGGCCTTGAATGCATATCGGACACTCTTTGTTTCATTTCTTACACATCGATGGCTGCTACATGCAGAGATACATATATACATGCATTGGTGTGGAGACGAAGGCCTGCTTGTTTTATGATTCAAAATGTTTTAGTGTCGTATATTTTATTGCTTTCGAAGTTCTGTTCTAAAGTTTTCCTAGTTCCTGTTTGTGGATCACTACGCGACGCCAGCCAATATGAATGACGAACTAGGGACTTGGAATTATTTATTTACACGTGTGTGTGCTTCATGGAGACGACATGCTGGAGTAGGGTTCTGTTGTGTTTGAGGGTTCTATTGCGTGGGCTAGTCGCGCATTATGTCACTATTGGTAGTGTCTGGCAAGTGGGCGCGAAACATTCGAAAACGTTTTCAGATTGTTATGCGGCGAAGTTTTATAGGAAATTAATGCCACCTAGTCCATAGACCAGTCGATACTCGGGGGGAGTTAATTAATATCGAAACTTTGTGGCTAGATAAGTCGATGTGCGGTTATGAGCGTTCCTAGTTAATTGTGATTGCTGAGGCTAATGGTTAGTATTTTATGACCATGATGGTGGGGTCAAATTGTCAATCGTTCTTTTATGGTATTTTGATTGGATTCTACCTACTAAGTTACTCAACGGCTATTTCGAACGGATTTTATGGGATGACGCCTACAATTTGACGACTTGCAGCTGAACTCGGCGTACAGACTTGGATGTTTTGTCAATTGATTTGTCATGTCCATCCCTTTGTGTATTTTGTCTAGAAGTAAAGGTATCTATTTCATCTAAATTACTTACTTTTTAATTGCAGTTTTATCTGAGGTCAGTCGTTCGGTCGAAAAGTTTCTTGAGTAAATGTTTTAATTAAATATTAATCTTTTCCATTGGTAGAATCCTTTTGGCTAAATAAATGTAGTGATGTTTCTTGAATTAGGGTGAATTTCTACTTGGTGTCCAGGTTTGAAATATGATTTGACTAATTTAACTGATCCATTGCAGGGAGCCGACTATTTTCACACATGATTGCAGTATTTTCCCTTCGCATGTCAACGTACACTCGTAAATCGTTGTTGCACTTGTCAATTGGAACTAACCACTACACTCATATTGAATATGTGTTTGCTCAAATTTACACTCAAACAGGTCTTTAATTTTTTGCTCTACCTAGCTTTTGAAACGAATCTGTAGGTTTTTGCAAAGGCTGAGAAATCGGTTTGACTCAGTTAAAATCTGTTTCAAATTTTGGAAATACCGAAATAATCGATTTCTCTTTTTCTAACAAATTTTTTTATAACCTATAATTACATAAAATGTTGTCCTTGTTTAAATATTGTTCCAGTCAATGCGACTTTCAAAGACAAACCTACCACACCCAATCGACCCTGACAAAAATTTGAAGACCTTAATTATCTTCTTTTTCATATCCTGCTTCCATGCGCTTCAATGTTTAATAAGCCCGAATGGTAGGAGATAAATCTATGCTACGAAGCCTTCTCACTAACCTCTACGCTCGTATTTGAGCTAAAGTTGAAACATCTGACGTTAGGATTGTTAAATCAATTTTATATAGAGGATACTACTTTGGGAACTTGTTCTTGTTTTTCTCTAATTTCATATATTTTTACTGTTTTCCAATTTGGCATTTATTGCTATCTTTGTCACAAGCAAATACTACACAATGTGATATATTTTAAATTGACCTTTTATATAAATTCAAATCACAATCGGGTTCGCAGCACTGCCAAATTTCAGTTTATCATGCAACGTTATTTGCAGTTTGAAACATGTCTAAATTAATGTTTCCCAAATGAAACTATAATAATTAATTATGATCATTATATTTTGTTTTTCAATTGGGAAAAAAAACTTGATTTTTAAGGTCTGTTAATATATACACCTAATTCTGCTTTTACACGGTAGATTAGTTCCAGAAAAAAATTGATTGTATGCAATTAAAATAGATTGTATGCACAATACGGGAATTCCCAAATTTGTGATATGAACATATGTATGTACATATTTCGCATTAAAATTTGACAAAACAAACTAAGCGAAAATTTTGAATCTCGCTAAATAGGATCAAATCGTATAAAAAGATTTAAATTTGTTTTATTTTTTGTATTTTGAAACCGTGTTAAGCCCAATTTGTTTGAAATAGACCGTGTAAAAATAGAATTAGGTGTACATGTGTACATACATACATTAGGTCAATTTGCATATGTATAGTATTTAGAGATTTGGGGCTTCAATTGATTTTTATTTTTTTATTTGCTATTCAGCAAGAGCATCTTGATATTGATCGATGTTACCGCGCATACAATATTTTGTAGTTGGTGCAAGGTTGGATTCTTTAATAACTGTGCCTAAAATGGCATAAAACAAATAATTTAGTATTACATCCGAGTATTAACATAAATTAACATTACAACTAAGAAATTGAAAAATTTGCTTCATTTTTATTCAAAAATAGCTGAGACTGCGGCTTTACATCAAATGCTAAATTTTATTTGGATACACAAAGTCAAAATTTATTACGAAAAAAGTATAAGTGGGGGTTTTCCCTTGTTTACTAGCATTTGTTGTAACATGCCTTAATTGAATACCTGTTTACTCTGTCAAGAGTCTTATTCAGCCACACGATTTACTACAAAAGTAAACAAACTATGAAATATTCTATACGCGACTTAACGTAAAAATACATATTCAGGAAATTTCCAGACGAAAACTATTATATTATCACACACAGCTACCGTGCCACCAAAGTCAGCCCTTCACGTGCCGTAATTAAGGACAATTAAAAAGGAAACAGCAAAAAAAGTGGCGCCAGACTTACGCTCCGATGCTTGGTTTTTTTTTACACACTTCCTCAGAAATGTAATTTCACAACTTTTCCCACATCCACCCTCTACGAGTCCTTTGTCCAGCATAGCAGTCCCAATGTTCTTTTTTTAATACAAAAATTAAATTCTCAGACTCGCCCTTCACAATCGCCGACACTGTTCAGCCAGCATCCCTTCAACGATGCGTGAAGATGAAAAACTTCCACAGAAAACCGGACGCCTTTGCCATCCCCACAGCAGCGTACGTGACTTTAACGTGAAGTCGACCATTAAGATGTGCGCGCGTTTCTTTTACAAATTAGCGCCTGATTTGGATTCAAGTAGCTAGCACCATACTCGACCGATGGGCAATTTGTTTTGCCTTCAATTTAACCAACGGCCTATTGACCACTTGATCATGGCGTTCGGTATGGACGTTTGTAGTTTTAAAAGAAGATGCTGTTGTCTAGTCAGCGGTTTCTTGGACCGGGAGTCATGGTCAAATGAACATAACCACTTGAGTGTTAAGTGAATAAAAGTGGTGCTTCCTTGCTGTTAGTTGGTAATGTGATTAAGGAGCTATTGGCGGTGAATTGCTGGGCGCTTGTGTTGTTAATTGAAATAAATATGATTTGCTTACCTCCTATATAATGTGGTTGTTTGTTAACCTAATGCTCTTATACAGACATAAATACCAATTCGATTAGTTATGCACTGATTCAAGTAACCAAGTGCAAAAAGTTGTCTTTTTTACCTACATGAAACACATCATCCATGGACTATTCAGTAATAAACTCCTAGTCATGCCTTCAAATGTTCATAAGTATGTGGAGTTAAAACGAAATTAAAACCTGAACCTTTGAATGCAAGTCTAGGTGTTCTTAAATTTAAAACATTTATTCCTTGGCTATTTTCCAATTAGAAACTTTCCCAAAAATTGCTTAGTAACAGTCTGTTTTCTAGAAGTTTTCTGTATTGATGATGATTAGATTATCTTTCACTAAGCCCCTTGTGAATGTTTGCTTAAAGTTTTTAATATTCCTCCACTTTTAACGAAGGCATACAATGCGTTGACAGGTCTAGCACTGACAACCGCCA
The DNA here is from genome assembly GCA_944738645.1 of Eristalinus sepulchralis. Taxonomy (NCBI): domain Eukaryota; kingdom Metazoa; phylum Arthropoda; class Insecta; order Diptera; family Syrphidae; genus Eristalinus; species Eristalinus sepulchralis. The sequence goes on along the minus strand of OX122885.1, from coordinate 17,659,325 downwards.
ACAGCAAATAACAAAAAATGCAATCTATCGACCATACCGGAAACACATGTCACCAGCAGAAAAAAAAAATTGCAAACAATGCAAAAACCACGCCACATTATCATACCCACTCAAAAGTCCCGTCAGTGGCTGCCGCCAAACTTTTCCAAATTGATCGCACATCCATTCTTCCGACCATGTGAGTATCATATTTCACGGCAATAAATTTCTATGGTATTTCATCGAACTCAATTTCCCTACCCCTATAATAGAGCTGCTTCCCCCATGACAGACCCTCCTTCCCGTTTCTCTTGAACAACAAAAAATCTAATTTTACTTTCAAATGTCCGCCACTAAATCATTCGCTCGCGTCACACAACCGCCGAGCGTGTGTGTGCCTCGCGCTTAAATTGACGGAAAGCAATTTCGATGTCACACAGGTAACCAACCACAACCTGAGTATCTGTGGAATAAATTCCACCATCCAGGGAAGAACAACCGGCATGACAACATCAGGCGTCAAAGTGCTAAGGACATAAAAAAATCGGCCCATTCAAAATTGTCCCTACAACCGAAGCCAGTTACTAATTTTATGGAGCCCCCTTCTGCCACCGCGGAAGCCTACTCGGGTTGTCATCTGTGCCGCGGCTCGCTTCTGCGGGACGCGCCATATGCTGAAGAGGTGGCTCTTCCCACGTAGTTACAAAACAAATAAAAAATACAGAAAAAGGAGTTATAACATTCTGTATTCACATCCGCGAAAAGTAAGTCTCTCTGTCTCTCTTAAGCAAAAGACCAAATAGACGAATCTCATTTGGGACAATCGCCCAACGAAAAGGCTCGCGCTCCACTAAAAGTGAAGCCAAGAAGTAACAGCGGCGTCGCTAAATCATGCAGTGCCACTCGCGCGCCCATTTCATCAGAATTGATGTCACTTTTATGCAAATCTTCACTTTTGTGGCTCACTGAGGCATACGATGTTCAACCACGCGATGAATGTCACGAGGGAGAGCAAGTGAAAAAAAAGAAAACGTTAGACGACCGAAGAGGAAGAATGCAAAAGTGTACCAGCGGCGCGATGCCATAGGCGATGAAGATCTCGAGGATAAAAAAATTATCCAATTTGAAGGAAAATTGAATAGGAGCCCAAGGAGACAGACTGGCATTTGTTGGTGTTTCTTATGCGGCTTGAATAAGTGCTGCTTTGCGCGGGATGAAGTGACTCAGATGCAGTCAGAGAAAGTATTATAAACGCTTATCTTAGATCTCTTGAGGGCCATCCTGGTTGTTTTACCCTACACCGCAATGTTTTTGTGTGTTGCGCTTGAAAATAATTTATGTGAGTACGATTGTATTATATTTGGAAAAATGCAGTTCGGTTTTGGCCTACATATTTTGCGAACACTACATACCTGCGGTAGACATGAATATGTGATGTGATGTTCATAAAAAATTTACAATACTCCTGACTTCGGGACACTATTGACTGACTTTGATGTTAGATGAAATTTCACAGTGTGCTCTCTGATGGACCATTTTGCTGTGAATGAGCTGGGCGCATTAAGCGCTCCTGTGACATTAATTTTGTTAAGAGGTCAGTTCTTTTACAGTGATGTTGAGTTCGCAAGCTGTGACTGTTTTTTTTACAGTGCTTTCTTTCGTGATTTAGAATATGACTGTGAAAAACGACGATGACTGTTACTAATTATTTTTTGATCATAGACTGCTTACAGTATTCTTAAATCACACTGATTAAACCACTGTGTAATTTGGTCATGCTTGGCACAACTTTTGTAATTGTTGACGCATCATTAGTATTGGTCCGTGTTGCTCATATGAGCTACAGGCTCCGGTTATCTTAAGTATTCGTATACAATTTTTGACGATGTCCGTTAAGAAAATAGTTTAACACTCTCATTCAGATACCAATTCGTACTACGAAAAGGTCAAACATTTTTATGCAAAGCTTTTCTCTTAAAAGACAAATGAGTTTTTATCTACTTTAGAAGTATGTACGCTACTGCGTAGGTCTTGAACATTAACGATAAGCTAGGATAGTCAGAGAAATAACACTGCCTTGTCTTTCCATTTCCATTTCGGCCGCCTTATCTTGGATGTTCGAAAACTAAAAAAAACTACTTCTATAGTTTTGCGCAAAGCATCTTAAAATATTTTCAATTTTGCTTCCATTTGAAGAGTAAGTGCTTATCAAAAATTCAACAAAATTTATAATTATTTATTCATATACCAATACAATTCATTTCAAAAATACATATAGTTAAGTAAAAAATAAGTAACTACCTTTTTTTGCACAAGCATAAGAAGTTAAACAATACTAAAGCTACCTTAAAAAGTGCAATGTGTTCATGTATACTCTATTTTTTAGTATCAATAACTACTAATCACTTTTACGGAAAATGTTTCCTTAATTTGAATTCCGCTCTAGAATTCGTTTTGCTACCTCTTCTAATACAGATGACGGTTGCGATTTCTATGGATTCCTAAGAGAACAGACAATCACCTAGCTAGAGTCCAAGACTGTGTTTTTTAATCTTATGCCATTCAAATAAGAGGCAAGAAATAGAGGTGGAATCTGTTCACAGCCATAATTTCATCTACCACGTCCAATGGAAACTCTAAAAGCACATGTATAATTACAAAGGCGGAGTACATAAGAGCGGCAACACTACACTACTTCAAATTGTAGAATGTTAACCAAGGACTTAATAAACTGACTGTTGGTCGCAGCATTGCGGAGAATCCTGAATGTACTTTTCCCAAAAAATTACAAAGGCAACTTCGGTGTCGTCAATGTCATCTACGATCGAAATGATGCTGTGAAATGTGCAATGTTACACTTTGTATTGAAAGAAAGCTTTAAGAAATTTCATATGACGGAAAAATGAAATTGACATGCTTGACCCCGTTGTACTATAAAAACTACTCCTAACTAACGTTAAGAGAATTTTTAAAAAATATTTTTGTTTGTTTGTTTTATCTTTTTTTTAAATATTACCACCCTCGGGTGTGAAAAAACTTTTGTTCTGCACTATATCTGAAAATGAGTAATTGTTTAAGATACTTTTTTTTTTTACAAAAGTCTGTGTTGGCCATTAAGTTGTACAACTTTTAAGATACAACATTGCTGAGTAAAATCCAATTTATGTTAACGTTATGTATTATTTTTTGTTGCTTCACTTTATCGAACCCAGCTTGTATGAAAAGAAGGATGGATGAAGTTTTCAAATATAACTCCCAGTTAGTCGAATGTTGATTTTTAATTCAGCAGTTGAGCAGGACCTTTGTTCATGATTCAAATGTTTGTTGGCTTCAAAAATTGTTTTTACTTGAAGAATCTAATTCCTCGCCGGGTGTTTTGGTCATAAAAGAGCAACTTAAACGAGTTTATGTCATTTGTCTTCAGAGGATCTTTGCTTATTGAGACAATAGAAAAAACACAGCATTGGTATACGTTATTAAAAATGGGTTTGATTAACTTACAATTGGAAAATACTATTGGTTTTGATACACATATTAGTTGGCATTTTACATTAAATTTAAGTATTGAAAATAAACTATATAACTACTATAAACTAAAAACTAATATTGCACTTATTGTTGGCACTTTGTTGGGCGAAGATCAGTCTTCATGATATGTTTTGTGTGTCCTGCTCACTGTTCACAATGTTACTGTTGTTAATAATGTGAAGTTTGTGTGTTTTTCTGAATCTTAACATTGTTGAAGTCCGGATGGTGGTTAATCAGTATAATCGGTAGGCAATGGTTGGACAGTGTTGTTTTTGACGCGTTCTTATTTCTTTATATCGGATTTGTGGCCAACCAATATCTGTCGTAAAGATTGTTTTGTTGTACCTACCTAACATAGATTGCATATTTCTTCGTAGTTTCCTTTACAGTTGATTCTGTATATGAGGTCTGTTTTATTTTCTTTGTCAATTCTCGGTTTGAGTTTGATGAAGAGAGGTGTAAACTTCTATTGCGATCCGAAGGTTAGCTTAATGTTGTCACTTTTGTCGGATACGATTTTTTCTGAAATTGACCGACAAAGTTTGTGTGTAAACCAAAGAACTGTCATGTTATTCATTCGTGAAGCAAACTGATTGTCATTTTATTTGTGGTGACGAATGAGCCATCTGGTAAGTTCTTCAGGGTAACCATTTCTTATCAAAATATCTCTCACCATCCCCTCGCTTTTTGGATTAAGCTTTTGTTCACTTATTCTGAACACTTTGGTTATCAAATTCGCCGCAGTGTTGACCAAAATGTTTTTAGTGGTTTTAAGAATTTTTTTGTAACATTTTACCATTTTTAGTTCAGATTCAGGACAAATTTGCAATATTACGTATATGAACTGGGAAAGTTTATATTTAGTTTTAACAACATGAATTGTGAGACATCCAAAAATGTACTAAAGTGCAAGTTATTTAATTACTATTTAACTGAGATATGTTCACCCTAGAATCAAATAAAGGGTGATTTTTTAAAAGCTATAGGGTAGTTTTTCAAAACAAACACATAAGATTCAGAAAAATGCATGAAATCTTTATTTGAATCGATAGTACGGTTCATATAATTTAATGTTTGAAGATTATTTCATGCAAATATTGATCTTGACTGCGCCTCAAATGGTCCATCCGCTTAGTCCAATTTTGGCATACTCTTTTCAACATTTCGGCCGGTATCTCACGAATAAATGCTTTAATGTTGTCTTGCAATGCCTCAATTAAAGCGGGCTTGTCTGTATAAACATGAGCTTTAACATATTCTAAAGGTCCGGTCCGGTCCCAAACGTGAAATAAAATGTTCACCGAACTCGCCCCTCAATAAGTCCATTGTTTCGTGTGCTGTATGACATGTGGCACCGTCTTGATGAAACCACATTTCATGCAAGTCAAGCTCTTTCACACATGTCATGCAAGTCAAGCGCTCACCATTCACAGTTACGTTACGACGGTCCAATGATGCCATCAGCCCATAAACCTCACCAAAGTGTGACTTTTTCTGGATGCATTGGTAGCTCTTGCAATGCTTCTGGCTGATATTAACTCCAAAATCCGCAATTCTGCTTATTTACGTACCCATTGAGCCAAAAATGAACTGACCATAAAAAAAATTCAATAATTTAATAACAAGCGTTGTACGTTTGTAAGGCGATTCATGGTTAAATTAAAGACCAAACTGAAGATGTTTCCAAAAAGATAACAGCTAAAAAATCACCCGTTGTATATAAATAGCACAGAACTCTACCACCGCGCAGCACGTCGAATCTTAATTATCTTCGATAGTACTATAGTGAATAGTATAAATTGTGCTGTAGGATAAATCAGATGAAAGTTTTCAAGTTTAGTTCTATTAGGCATTATAACTTATTGAATACTTTTTGTATCAATTGTGAGCATCTTAAGGCCCTAAACTGTTGACCGAAATTTTCTTATATGTACCATAACTTGAAAGTTTCTTGTAAAACAGCAAAAAATCCACAATTTATAATGACTGAATAACTAAATTAACCAAATCCAAGTTAATTTGAATTTGATCAGAGTCTGTGTATGAGGCTTTCATTTCACTTATCTGATACTGAAACATCTACAGGAATTTCAAATAATGAAATAACTTTTGAAGAAAATTAAACAATTTCTTTTTTGGGATCCTTGATGAGAGATTATAACTGAATCAGAGGTCAAGTAACATGTTATATATTCCTTCATTCTGCTATGGTGCTAGTTCTGAAAAATTTTCTTGTGCGGTTTTCTCTGCTGTCCTTATTTCTCGCTTCTCGTGCCTCAACATTAAGAAGACTAATTGTCAGTAATGCCTTGTTGATAACCTCTGATTAAGATTTTTTGCATTTGCGGCATATAGTAACAGGGATATAAACCGACGAATCTTTAGACAGTGTTATTACGAAAGGCTACATATCCATCAATAGCATTCAAAATCGTTCAAAACGATGATATGAGGTCAACGCTTTGTCCAGTAATTTGTGCTGATTTCTGTGGGTTTTTAAAGAATCAGGGGACCGTGCTTCCATCATTGTTTGTTTCATCATTTGTTTGTTCCTACTCGGTTTAGGAATATCAACAAGTAGCCCTAATTAAATACGAAATTTTGACTGAATTTGTATTTTCCGTATATTTACTTGCAACATTTGATTTTTCCTTGGCGGTCTTCTATTTTTGAATTGATTGCTTGTAAGCAATGTGCAATAACATTCTAAAAGCTTCTTAGCAGTAGCATGTATTTGTGTTAACCTTCTTAGAACTAATTTATTCATTTTCCTCGGAGTAGTCTAGCAAATGAAGCATGTCTGAGAGGAAATATTTGCCAGTGCACCTCACACTTTTCCAACAAACATTGTTAAAATTAGATTGTGAAAAATCTTAACTTTTAGTAATAACTTTAGTTGGTATTAATTCATCGGTTAGAGCCTGCATTCGATCACTTAGATTTTTAGAGAGTTCCATCCAAACTCTTTTTCAGATAAAATTTAAATTTGTCTTCAAAGCCATGTAGATGCTGTAGATATGACCATTTAACAATGTCTGTAAACTTGTTCATTAATTTCAATTAAACAACGGATGCAACAAAAAACTGTATTAATTTTTTAGGACTTTCAATGAGACCCCATTAAAATCATCCAAAAAGAATAAAGTTCACCACCAGATAAGGTATCTGGTATTCTAATTTAAGCAATACCCCGAAAAGTATGGTTTAGCAATGATTGTAGCTCCACTTTTGCTTTAAAGTTAAGCTGCAGTTTCATTATTTTCAGCTAATGGCGCACAACTTCGTGTGCACAAAGGATAATTTATCTTTTTTTTCCGTTTCTGAGGAGTAAACAGCAATCCTTTTGGAGGTCTACCTTTTTGCAAAAATTCCTAATGGTTCCTTTCGTTTGGTTTGATTTGATTGATATTTGGAATTCGATCAAAAGAGGCAACAAAACAAACTCCTTCAAAGATTTTTCATATAGAAATCCCACAATTTTCTATCCAAAACAATGCACAAATTCTTTAATGTTGCTTGAATCGCATTTTTCACTTCAGCTGAAGATGCACAGCTTAATCTATTCAATATTGAGCGTAACATTCCATTATAGTTAAAATAATTTAATTTTGGAAATTTAAGTTTGGTTTAAAAAAAATGGTTAGAAATAGACAGAAAAAGGCTGACAAAATTTGTTACACAACAAGATTATTAACCACATTAAGAGATATATAAAAGCTTATGTTGTCGTTTGATTCTAAAGTTTAACATAATTCAAGAACAGGTTTACAATATCATTCCACTACGACAAGGGATATTTTTTAAAAGAATCGCAAAAATATCTTGTCACAAACTTCATGTCATATAATTCTGTTTTTTTTTTTTCAAATTTCTTACTTTCAGAATGAAATTTCATTTTACAACAAAATTAAGTAACCACACTTAACTTCACTTAACACAAGCAAAAAGTTAACACGTCTCTTATCTCTTGTTTACCTCCGTTTTGCGTCAGCCGCTTTTACAATGTTCACTTTGAGCAAGACCAGAACCGTTTTTTGGATTGTTTTTAGCTGCTCTGTTTTTCTTCTTCTTCCATTGAACTCTGTCGTTTCCTTTCAAAAGAGATTGACCTGTCCTTAATCCGCTTAAGGAGTTCTTCAAACCTGTGTTTTTAAATTTATGAAAATTAAGCTTTACCGCTTTTGGCCAATAACATTCAATATATTTTTTTTGATGTTAAATTGTCAATTACTAGTTCAATCAGACCCACCCTCCAGTTGACAGCAAGTTGAACACTAAAATCGTTATCCGGGATAATATGATATTCTCTGTTAACTCCTAGTTTCAGATCAACTTATTTGAAGTTAGAGATACAACCGCCAACATGCGTGTGTTCTTAAGAGATCTTATTAGTAGTATCTGGGTTAAAGAAGAAACATCACCACTTACGCTTTAAAGCAAACAAAAACAGCTACAATAGCAAGCCAACTAAGCATCTACTCAAATGCGTACTACAAATTGCACTTCAGAAATAACAATGTCAGATTTATAAGTACATCATACGTTCCATCATTCATTCAACCGGTAACCTAAAAATTATCTGAAAGTCCTCCGCTTTGTATATCGTGTTCCTAGATCCGTTTCCGACACACTGAACTAACTCAACCACAGTATTATGTCACACAGAGCACTAGGATTCACATTTTATTTGTTCCAGTCCTTCATTTCAGCCCATTCCACCCACATCACTCTAAACCATTCACACACAGATAGTGTATGCGTTTCATTGCCTGCTTATGCATGATAGTCATGTACCGAGCTAAGCCCATAATGCAAGGATAAATATAAATTATGTCGTCGTGCAGTAACGTTACAATTGGAATGGAAAGGATTGAAAAGGAAGGGTAACCTCTGGCTACACCTACAAAACTACAAGTGTGTTTGTCGTACAGTAAACCTCTGGCATCAGTGCATCAGGGAGAAACAGTACATGTCGGAGCGCCACTCCCAAAAATTAAAAAGGGTTAATTTCTGGGTTGAGTGGTTGTTTTCTTGCTTCGTTGGTTGAATAGAGTGCTGGTATCTGGTTGAAAAGGACATTCTTGGTAGCTAATAAATGCAATTGAAGCGATTAGATACGCAAACGGGGTTGGGGGACGTGTACTGGGACAAAGAACAAATTGTTTCATAATTTAAGGCTCTTGTGCTTTTTGAGGTGTGTGAGGGCATATGTGGGTGTGTGTGTTTGTTGAGGAGAGCGAGAAGGAAGAGGAGACAAAGATAACTACTAAGAGTCTATCATCAGGCGTAACAAACAACGAATTCCGACCATGGAACAAGTCATAGAACAATGAATGAATCTTGTTCACTATCTGAGACTAAGGAAGCGGAAAGGATTTTGTCGGAGAGCGTGAGGTGGTCGACGAACGGGGTGCATACTACAAATGAAAGAAGGATAAGGCAGAGATTAGAGATATTGCAGATTCCTAGCTTAGCAGGATACTGATGACATCAGTTTCTGTTGTGTTTCACTTAGACGTGCACACGCACTCCATGCAATGGCAGTCCTGATGAGTCATTGTTTTCTAAGGCAGCCTGAAGGAATAAAGGAAATCCGTGCACATACGGAATTATTTAGTTGCACATAGATGGGTTTTGCATGAAAAGGCAGGGAATACTGTGGGGGTGTGCCCTGACAGTCAGCAATGTGGGATGCTGAGTGTGCGTTTATATGTGGGGTAGTCAAAGTGGGCGAGCGGAAATGTTGTAAAAGTGATTCTTTACATTTTAATGCAATGCATGCATTACAAGCAACTACCAACTTCTCTACGATGTTCATGTGAGGCAAAATACCAGCGACATAGTCAACTATGATACAGTCTGGTGCAGTCATTGCTGGATGTGTCCTTTAAAGCACTCATCAAGCTCATACCAAGGGGTTTTGGGATGAAAAGGCTTTTCTCGTGCACTCTTTTGTTTTGTTAGAGAATTACAAAATTACGAAATTCACTTGAAAGTAATTAACTGTAAATACGTAAATACGATGTACACACATATACACATGTATGTGGATAAATAAAATCAACCTTCCACAAAGGAGATTTTCTGGATTGTTGTGGAGTGCTAAAGTAATTCCGTAAATAATGAAAATAACTCTCTCTGGCGATGGAAATGATGAACACCGTCCAGAGCGTATGTTTCATTACATGTTCAATTGGCCACAGAAATATGTATATTGATGTTTAACCATGTTGACAGGACGTACATTGAAAACTCCTTAGTACTTTGCAGAAGAGCAAGAACTTGCAGGTCAAATATATAAAAAAATTCAGATGAAGTTCAACATCTGGTTACATTATCCACAGATTGTACAGTGATATAAAAAGTAATTGAAGTGAAGTAATTTAAAATCATTCAAGTAGATATCTCTTGGTCGCTGATGACTTTGCTTTTCCATTTCCCTCACGGAAACGACTCAGAAAACAAAAAAACGATTACACCATTCCACAAAAGTCTGCGAAAGAATTTGTTCATTTTTGTTTGCCCTTCCAACCACCAACCGCCACTAGACAACCGCAAGTGGTCCATACGGAAGGAGTGTGTTTCCGTTTGGAAAAAAATAAAAATACTGTCAAGTGTATCTAAACCAATAGATGAAGTTCGCTTTTTTTAACCATCTCAGCTACTTCTGATCAAAGTACAAAAAAAAAGAAACTTTTGGCTAGACATTCAGTAATCCTGCCTTGTTTTTGGTGAGTGTGTTTGCATGACTTTTTTTGTCGTCATTTTGCTCAAATACACTGCCATTGAACATTTTTAGAGATACTCGTAGCATACAACAGGATCATCGGTATACACGACTGCCATTCGCTAATCAGAATGGATCTGTGGTGTTGGTTGTATAAAAGCCTTCAGTCGGGGATTGAAAATGGATTTAGGTAGAGGTTTAGTGGCAACGCAATTACCAATTGGCTTAGTAATTGATGCGTTAATTGGAGTTGAAGCGGCATGCAGTTGTGTGGATGTTGAAATGTTATACTCCTACTGGATGTCGGTGCTTTTCGGTTCGTAGAGATTAAAAATTTAGAACCTTCAATGGACTTAATTTGAAATCGTTTATTGGATTATCTCAGATTAAACAGTCGGCGCTCATACCCAGTGAGCTGCTAGTTGGATGTGTATTTGCATGACTCTCCGGGGATTTTATTTGACAGCCGGAAATGTAAACATGAGACTGATGAGTATTCGTACACTTGAGTTAAAGAGGGAAACTGATGACGGACAAAATTTGAAAGAAAAATCTGCCGAGAATTATTTTTCAAATATGCAATACGCTGCATTGTTTCAGTTCACTGGCTATATACAAACAAATGAAGGAAGTTTTGATAACCTGTGGCTGGTTTATATAATTTAAGAATTTGACGAAGCACCAAAAAAAGAGAGAGAACTTGTACTGCGAAAGACAAAGCCATTTCGCCACACGTGCCATTCAACACGATGCGGGAGCGCTTCAACAAAAATATGAACAAGTTATAGAAAAATACAAAATGTTGTGTAACTGTGACAATAAACTTAACCCACATTGACGAAGCATTCGCTTTCGAGCGTATTGTCAGAATGATGGACATCATTGCGCTTATTAAAAACTGTAGATCTTAAAACAGCAAGGAATGGTCAAGGACCTCAGCAAGTGTAGGTGGGAAACCACAAATAGGTTGATTTTAGACACATTTTGATGCAGCTCGGATAATCTCCGACGGTGTCTTTAAAGCCAGTATGAAGTATAGCTAGGTGGTGAGTCACATACTAAAACCTCTCCTAGTGTAAAAGAAATATATTCCTTTGTGGCCTGTTTTCTTCACTTTACAAGAGGATGACAGGTGCAAAGGAAGTCATTGTAAGAAATGTTGAGTCTGGATACATATACTACAAGAGATAATGGATCAAGTAGTGGAGATTGTTCATCAATTCTCCATCATCGCCACAGTAGCTGCAAATGCATTCTTTAATGAAAATCATTTTAATTTTGCGATACCTCAGATGATTATGACCTGACAATACTCCGACATCCAAAGCATTTTTTATCTCTTGGTTTTTGTGCTGTCATACCTGTGACGTAGCATTCGTATCACAGGTCGCTCTATAGTGACACCGATTATTTGCTAGAGTCTGAATCTTGGTGTCGCTTTATCAACGCAAATCACTGAGTAGCAGCTTGATTCGTAAGATTATTTTCATGTGGTAAATATTGTCGCCCACCTTAGATGTGCATCAGATGCGTCGTTATGTCTTTATGTCCTGGTAGCCAGAATATGGTCATCGCATTCTGTATGCCAAGAGCCCTAAGTTCTTTCCAACGCATGACGGCTAGCTGTTACTTGATTTCTACAAAAGAGATTGCCTCTTTGACAACCTGACTGTCAAAGTAAGTGCAAATGTCAGCCGAAGGTATTCCTTATATTAAAGCACATTATTGACTACCAGAACCTCCACTCTCTCATCAGGAAGTCTGATGAAGTGGTACAAGTTTCAAAAATCAAAATATGCCCGCTCCTATCCTGCATTATACAATCAACTGGGTACACTTGATAAGAAGTGGGTTTGTGGTTTGAAGGTCTGCTAAACTTAATAAGTGGAATCATGAAATTGGTGCATTTATTTAGGATATTAGTAAGTCGTGTGAGACAGTAACTTACAAGCCACAGTGGTTAATTTACATGGCATTATTATAAGCTGATATTTACACGAATAGATTTACAGGAATAAGGTTGGGAGTGGAGTTAATCGCGCCAGTTATCTCAGTCTCTGAATTTCATTCAATTACTGGAGATGTTTGGTTTTCAGAGTTAAATAAGGCAGCCATACGTAAGATTAGTTTTTAATAATAAGTTTAAGGATAAGGATCCCATCATCTACGGAGAATATTCTGCACAAGAGACATTGACTTTCGGTTTCCAACAAAGTTTAATTCCAATGATAGTAGCTAGATACATATATGAAACATTCACCTAGTGTGAGTGTGTCACAATGACCCCTCTATTGCAAAACAGGGTCCCAAAACTCCTAGTCGAATCTACAATAGTCTTCGAGGCTTTTTCTAGGTGTTCGCTGGAGACTAGAGGGCTTCACTTCCATCTATAACCACAACGTATGGACATTCCTTTCCACACCTAACAAGTTCTTACACATCAGTGACAAGTACTCGCAGAAAGGGAGATATAATAACATCCTGTGATGGTTCTGTAAAAGTATAGGCTCTGAATGCGCTGTCAGGAAATGCTCAACATTCGGATTTCCCAGACCTCTTTGAATTGCGCAGATTTCTACACTATTAAAGGAACCCTCAATGTCTATAAATGCCACTAGGGAATACTCTTTGATATTAACAGTCTCCTCAAGGACGATAACAGCTGCGTGAATTGAGGTTTTAATAGTGTCAATGAGTGGCTTCTTCAAGGGGTTAGAAACTAGCTTTTTGAACCGTGTGGTACAAGCTGTATTGGATGGTTTTATGTCTGATATTCAACACATTAAAGCTGGTGTTCTCAGGGCTTCGTTTTGTCTCTTCCTTACTTTCATAAATTATCTTCTTCGCTGATTACAGTACCCATATTTGATTCCTGTCTCTTGCGCCTCCTGTTTGACTTTGAATAGTAGCGTATAATTGGGTTAAAAGAATAGAGCGGAAGTTAATGCTCCCTAAATCCAGTGATGTCTATATACTGTCACTTAAGCGTTTATTATTGAATTTCTCTTGTTTTGTTGAAATCGATCCTTGATGTGTTTATAAACTCACCACTTAAGTTAAGTTAACATATTAAGCTTGCCAAAAATCCAGCGAAAAACAAGATGAGATGCAAGAAATATATTACCCCTTTCGATCAAGCTACAATATACAAAACAAAGCGTACATTCGTCTTAACCATAAGACCTCCTGGGACCTACTTGATAGAATTCAACAGCGAGGAGCATCGACTTAAGATCACGTCTTTATCACTCAACTACCAATATTTCAACAAGAAATCCTCCACAATGCACGCCTCGCTTGAACCCGTTAATTGAATTACATGAAATCATGGTACTAGTCCGATCTGCATTCGGTTTCACTGCATGATAAGATATTGATCAGTGTACTCATAATAGCAGTCTGAAAGTGAATTTTCCCTTGAGGACACCAATAAAAAATATTGTATATATATTCATTGTTGCAAAAAGACAATTGATGACACGTTTTTGATCTGCAAAGGAATGAAAGCGGTGCGGATTGAGAAATTTTGACTTTCTTCCTAAAATTTTGTCAAATTTGTTGAAATGATTTCATATTTTTCATGAGGAATTGTTTTCCTTTACGATTTTTATCGTTTCATACATTTAGAGTGTTGAAATCTTTTACAGTCACAGAAGCAAAAAATGGCTTGTTGGAAAACTGTTTTTTCAAAGCTGGAATTACTGTATGAAATAAATTTCACACTTCCCAGTTTGGCTATATATCAAGGGGCATTGCCCTCTGGAAAAGTAAATCTGCAAGAGTCACCATAAGGATCCAGCTAAAAGATCTCTTATACATTTTATAGGACTCTGACGCGAACTTCTGCAGCGAGTTTCTATACTAAGAAGTCTAGTATACCTCTTTCATATCCATAGAGATCCATATTTCTGGGTGAAAGGCAGATTGAACTTTGTTTGTTTCAGGTGCTTTGATTCACATTAAGTTACTCTTGATCTTAAAACTATCGTTTTTTTAACTCTCTCTTGGCTCTTGGTTGCCAACTGCGTGTACAGGGCACACTCAGTCTAGGTAACATTTTTCAAACCGCAATGTTTGTTTGAATATATACATATTGTCCTCTATGAGGAATTGTGTACCTTTTATTTTATATCGAAGAAATTCCTTTTAAGAACGATATTTATCTAAAGCAGAACAAACATTTTCTTACTGCAGTGACACTGACATAGTAAAGTGGTACATATGTATTTGTATCGCAGCAAGACCAAGCTCCAGCCAAGAACGTTTAAATTGAACGTTAAAAGCAAACCCTCTGGGTTCAGGAAGGAGAGAAAAAACGAAAGTGCGGTGTAATGACTCCGGTACAATGAGCTTGATCTTGAATAGTAATAGTAAGGGTTCAGGTATTGTTCAATTCCAAATTTGAATAAATCATTAATCAGAAAAATAAAATTCAAGGATCTCTCATCTAAACAACAGCCTTTAGAAAAGTAGTTTACAATTAAAATTTCTGGAAAAGATTAAATAATAACAATAATAATTGAATGGAACTATACCCCACAAGTTACCAGGGCCTAGTTGCTACAACAACTACTCGTGTTTTGCGTGCTTCTGTTCTATCACAAGTAGAAAGAACCTACAGTTTCTTGCCGACTCCGAACGGAGAGATTTGAGAAGCTTTTCATAGACAATTAGTACTCTTTGAGCATTGTTAGCAACTCGAAAGAGGTGGTGTTGTGAAAAAAATGCAAGGGGTCCCGTCCGGGAATTGAACCTTACCTACTTCGCCACAGCGACCACAAAAGAAGAAAAAGCAATCCGTTTTTCTTTGTAGATTTACGCAGCAACGCAGTAGCAAAATCCTAAAAGACACCTCATCCTTCTTTGATCAAGTAATATGCTAAAAATTGTTCATATATTCGTATTAAATCTTGTCCGTTATTGCAAATCTTGTTAAAATTTCTATCCCAACCTGTTTAGTGCCAATCTTTCAAATGCCAACTATATAAAGCAATGCCAAGAAGAGTAGGAAATCAATGAAATTTACTTCACATTCGCTTTCAGTTAAATTCAAATTTCCCCATTAAACTACAACCAAGATTCATTGAATGGCAAACCAAATGTGTATCTACGAGTCAATCGAAACAAATTCCAGCACTCAGATGTTAATCTAAGTATCATTTACCCCAAGTTCGAATCCATTTCCCAAAGCAAATTGGATTACCATTTCAATTCTAGAACAAACACATCCGAATTCTACAAAATAAACCACAAAAAAGGATTCGATACTAATATGGATTTTACATTTAATTAATCGCTTTTTGATAGTCACCCAATCAATGACGGTCCGGCAATTCCATTCCGTGAAATGGCATTGTTGCGAAGTTCGAACCATGGATAGTGAAATTTCAAAATGAGTTTTATTTAAATTCCAATTGCAGTAGTCTTTAGCCAACTATCATCCCAAAAAAAAATTGTACACTCGTAGCATTCACCATAACCCTTTAGATTTTATCAGCATCAATTTCGAAACCGAAAAAAAGAGTAATCTGGAGTCTGCTAGCACTGCCACGGCCATGGACAGTCTGTTATTAGTATGCAAAATGGCAATCAAAGAACGCATTGAAACCAACCCGCCTCAAATGATGTATGACTTCGGGTGGAGAGCAGCAATTGTGCAGGGGGATGTGTTTTTCTTCTTCTCTTATTCTGATTTCGTTTAAAATGCTATAGTGTGTAGCACAAGAACAATTCACATCTCAGAATTTTTACTGTTAAGGGATTTTAAGTTAAGGATGATCTATTCAATTCAAATTTGGTAATTTGCAGACAAAAAATATATGCGATTGCAATCCGCTCTTTTAAGCAGCTGGAGATAATCTAGTTGGGCAGATGTAGGAGCTTGTTCGTAAGATATTTGCGGAAAAAAGCATACCCAACAAGTGGAATCTTATTGTCGTTTATCCGGTTCATGGGAAAAGAGACCCCTTACATTGCTCCAATTACCAAAGAATCTTCCAAGCTTCGCATATAAGGTGATGTCTTCTGTTTTGTCTGACTGTTATTATTAGAGTGTTTAAGGCCGAGTCGTTCACTATATAACAGATATTGAAGCTGCGGCAGATGCTAAAAAGGGGCCAAGTCTTGTTTGCGGTGGCGATGTCTGAAAGAAAAGATTCAACAAAGAACTCTATAACCAGTGCTGCGGCTTGCGCCTGTTCCTGGACAGCCATTTATTATTAAAAAGTCCTTTCCGCTGGCTTGCTTTCGTCTCTTAACAATCAAACCAATCTCAGCTAACTTTTAAAGCGAGCCAAATTTGATGAACTAATGGTAGAGGGACAAAAAATTTACAGCTACATACATACGTAGTGTACAACGATACAAAAAGGTGAGAGGTTGATTAGCGTTGTAGGAAATGACACTAAAAACAAAGAGATTCAATAAAACAGTTTGTTGCTCCGTTTCTAGTGACTTTGTTGCCTTAGATACCAATTGTTGAGCTGTATCAATAAATTACAAACTATGACAAATGCCCGCAGCCTGATGTCTAGAAAACCAGAGATAACTGCTCAGTTGACAGAATCCAGCATAGGGCTTTCCTTGTTACGTTGTCTCAACGGGTGATCTTTCGGACCAAATTTGCATTGTATGCACTTTACATAGGTAAAATTGTAACTAACTTATATCCCTAGACAGCAAAATTTTCTTTTTTAATATTCTCCTCTCGGCGCTATTAATTCAAGTTCCAAATATCGTGCTCACGACTTATTTCTTGCTATTGGCATCAATTGGGTACAAAATGTCTCTTCAGACCAGAATTGCTTCTATTACACACTTAGTCTGCAACTTATGGTTTGAAGACGAGTGAGGGCAACTGTATGAAGCCACAAAGATAAAAAAGGAGAACTGTTCTTCAGCTGTATGAACAGATAAAAAAGAGAACCATCATTCGCTAGTTACGGACGCCGCAATTATACCTACCAGGGAGAGAAACTTGTCATGTAACACGATTGAACTTTTTTTATCACTACAGTTTTAAAAACCGAAAGTCCAAGGTCCGTAGAGCATTAATCTTCTAAAAGTCACAGTTACACTGTGAGGTGACAATATGTAAGTAACAATAATCCAACCACTCCTTTGAAATTAAACCTCACTCGATAATAGTATTCGAAACTCCAGTCAGACCAGCTGTAGAGAATTATTAATTATTTATATTATTATTGTATTTTAGCCTTGTTGAGAATTATTTAATTTCAAATTTATTCTATGTAGGACAATCAACTAATGGGGTTTCCTTTCTTTTCAAACATACTGCCTTAACAGTTGAAGAAAATCAACACATGGAAAAGGGTTAAACGATTCCGCGTTTAAAACGTCAGCCACAAACATGGTCTGTGTTGCGACTGTCTTTGACATATGAAGTCAGAAGAATAGGGGGAGGACAAGACCCCGTGTACAATAGAACATGAAAGCCTGAAAGAAAGGAGAATCCCACATAACAAAAGATCTTATCGGGGTCATGATTTAGGTATCCTGCTAAGTTTGAGGTTTCGAATTTCTGCATGCAAGTTACTACTGCTCTATCTCTATGTATTGGTCCTCAAAGTATCTCCCTCCAGAGACCACTTGCGAACCACGTTCTGATTCATTTTACTTTTGCGAAGTCTGCTCAGCTCGGGGAAGGGAAGCAAAATACACATCGATTTCACTTGCCAGTCGCAAGTGCCTTATCGATATCTCATCAGAGTAACAAAGTGCCATTACAAAGTACATACTAAAGGAATTCTCAACGAATGAAAAAAGGAAATGCAACGTAGAATGATGAACTTGTGTGCCGCGATGAAACCGAATCCTATATAAATGAACATGAAGCAGAACCAACTGGGTCTCTTGTTACTTTTCAACCTGTAATCAATCGATTTCTTGTGATCTTATCACCAGCAAAATTGTCGTTGCAGAATCACTTATAGAGCCAAAAGGAGCCCGGGGTGGGTGAGGATGAAATGCAACTTGGTAGCCCGTTTACTTTTGCTGTTCACAACGAACGAGCATGTACTCTCGAAGTTGTAGGTTATCTCTACCGGCTGAATTGTGAATTTGCAATTTCGATTGTATCACTCAAGATGGGTTATACGGATACGTCTCGTGCACTCGTGCGTCTCGGGCACGCACGCAGAATTTCATTTGCTATTTTTGAAAATTTGTTGGTTAACATATGTAGTTAATTTTTTGAGTGGCGAAATGTTAAGTTACAACAACGGCTTGGAAATGTTTTCGGTGACATGACGGCTAGATTAATATGTATGATATTATATTATTAATTATAAAAATAATAAGAAACTATAGTGAAATATTTTATATTTTGCAAAATGGTGAACTGATGAATCCAATTATATTCTCCATTGGTGCATCTCTCAATGATGTCGTTGACTTCCGTAGATAAAACTCTTGTTAAGTATATACATTGTATTAGTATAATATATTATCTCTCAAATGTAAAGTAGCAAAACCGCTCATGAATCTTGAAGTTCTATTCCCTATTTAATAGTGCAATTGATAAACCTATTTAGTTCTCACTTAAAATTCTATATTTGATGCAACATAAGCTAACCAAGGTCCATAGAGATGCAGATGATATTTTCTAAACAAGTGGTTGAAAGTTTACTGTCTATCAAATTTTATATTGCATCATAAAGGGTTATTCATCGTAAGTTAAATCATTTACTTCTTCAAAATGATATTATGTAAATGTGAGACATGGCTACGTTTGAGTTGGTTCATTTGAAAGGTCCAATTTTGGGCGAATAGTGAGAGCCTAGCGACTGGGATCCTGCAGATAGCACGAGTCGCTTCCAAAGCATCAATTATAGCTGGCTGATTCCTGAAGACTTGAAACTTTACATACCCAAAGAGAAAATAGTCCACGATCTAGGCCCCCATTAATCGATTCAAAACCTAAAATTGAAAATGATTTCTAAACAATTCCATTGTTTCACGCGTCGTAGGGTGCGTGGCGCCGTCTTTTTGAAACCAGAGCGCATCGAGACCATGTACTTGATTCTTATGAAGCACTTTTTTCGTTAACATTGCGCGATAACAGTTGCTATTGTTTAATATAGAATCTGATATCAGCCATTTTGATAGTTTCATACAGCCGCTGTAGTATCTTCGGTACGTGCTGGATGTGGTCTTATCGATCATCCTATAGTGTAAAATGGAACTTAAATTTGCGAACGGTATTGGTAACAGTTTGCTTCAGTTGTTATGCCCACCGGAAGTTCGTTGAATTTTACGAAACACATTTCTAGAAGAACACTTATTTTCTTTATAAAGCTCAACAGCTTTTGTGTGTATCAAAAAGCTCTATGGAAAATCAAACTTAAGAATGAATAACCCGATATACATAAAGAGGTTCCGCAGTTTTTGGTACCCACACACACGGGCTAATCTAGTGTACATTAAAATTTTGTTTCTCAGCCTACAGTTATATTTAATTCAATTGTTTTTACTGGTGCATCTATTGTCAAGAAAATTTCAAAATTTCGAATTAAAGTTTTTCTCTAGTTACTTAACCTTATTTAACCTAAACTAAAAATAGCCTACACTTAAACTGAGACTACTGAAAACTACATATTCAATAAGTATGTGCCTAACATGGTACGGATACGTACACCACAATGATGGTAAGTTGTGCAGTTTATTTAAAATTCGTTTCGGACCTCTTTGTTTATCTTGATGTTTTTAGAATTATTCTTATTTGAATATTAATGACTATTTGTCCTTTAGCTTGATATTAATCAGATCCATTCAGTATCGTTAGTGTCGAAAAATCTAACCCAATTCCTCTTCATTCTGCAGGCTCATTGTGCTTAAATTCTAGGGCAAATCCTTGGAAAAGGTTTTCGTTTAATTTATCATTTTCTCCTATTCCTGAGGAATTTTGCAGTTTTCGTTTTTTCTCGTATTCCCCAGATCCCCCTCCGTCCAATTTTAGGGCTCTGTGTCTTCTTAGGTTCAACAGATTGGTCGACTAATTCCTGCTTCTTTAACGACTTTCCGACAATATTTTATCAATCTTTGATCAAACAATGTTTTTAACATTTCAGTAATCACAACCAAGGTAAAAGTAGGCCCACATATTTATATAAAAGATTATATAATCAAACAAGCTAATTCTATTTTTTTTTTGTATTTCTTATAACATTAGCAAAAAGTGCTTAACTCGTTAAGGACGGTTGATTCAGGTTCCAAATGAGCACCAGAAAAAATCCTCCATCATTCTACATTTTTTTACTGACACTTACACTCTATTGGACACAAAACAAATTAAAATTTAATTCATCCATCTATACATAACATATGATACCCATAACAACTTCTTTTGTACGACATTATTTAGTCCCTTATTCTATTAAAGACAAGAACATCTCTTTTCAACGTGTCCCCTACCTGAGCCACTACAAGATAAATCGGCCAGAATATAGTGACCACAGTTGAACGTAAGAATCGGTCCCTTAGGTGGGTAATTGCCAATTAAAAGTTACCACAAGAAAATTTGTAAATTCCAAGACTGCAACCAACAAAACAATTGACATTTATCATTCGGTTAGTGGGCTTTGTCTGTACAATACCTGACTTTCTTTTGAAAGCCTTCTTCCGATTCCGTCTAGCCGACGCGACGCAGTGAGAAGATTTTTTATGAATTGCCGTGGTTTGGGTGGATGCAGTGTTAGAAAATGACGCGAAAAGGAAATGAAGGGTGATTCATCGTTTGGTTTGATTTTTAATAGACTTTTTTGACAGATCACGCTTGACTCATTTTAATAATTTTTGTTCCGTATCGTTTGGTCTTGATGAAAAGACTCACTCCACAAATGGACTCAGTCTCGCTTGCTTCCTTTCAGAATCAGTGCCTTTAACTCGCATATAAGATTCTCTCGATCGTCTTGACGCCAGAAACCGCTTGCAAACAATCTGATATGTTCTCATCAGTATAATTTAAGGTCGCAAAAGTCCAGTATAGAGAAGAATTGCACACTCTGCGGCACAAGACATGCAGATCGACATCCACCACCTATTCATCGATTTCGAGACGAATTTAGCGGTCCTTTAGATTAGGTGCAATGATTATAGATAGCTCTAGCTGCTCCATCATGTGTTAAAATTCAATAGAACAAAGAATTAGGACAAGACTTTTGGAACCCGATCATAATCCCGAGTTTTAAATATGTCAGTTAGTCAAAATGGGTCTGGTAATACAAAGTATGATATAAGATACACACTTTTGAACATATTATGATACATATGAGTACGTGTTTTTAAAAATACGAGTATGAGCTGCATATCTTCACCCGATGTTTAAATTCTGCCACTTATACATGACAATTTGATAATTATGGAGGAAGTCGCCTCTCATATCTAAATTACAAAAATCAACAAATGTTTTCTTTGGGAAAACTATGAAGATGAATTCGTCCTGCTTTTTACTATCTTTCAATGCCCAAGTTTTAATAATTATTCACAAACCTTACTACTGATCCGATTGCGACTTCCAACAAGTAAGAAGTCACTTCGCAAAGAACAAATAAAATACGGAAACATGAGTCGTTTTGTTTCCAAAGAAGTTTGATATTGCTCCTGCAATATTTACCTACTTCCACGTAAATAGTTTTGTCGAAAATCTACTTTCGCGGAGGAAGCCGGTGGCTCTTTAGCGCTTACCCTTCTTTGCGTGAGCCGCATTTTCTGTAAACAATAATCAGAATGATTTTTCATTCAGTTTCGTGAAAATTGAAAAGTTTTTCAACTTCATTCCGTTGGAAGTTTTCCCTTTCTGCAGAAAGTCTGCATTCTCAGATATAATACAAGTATCTTTTACGTTCTGGCAACTTCTCCTGGCTGTACTTTCACTGGTATTTGAATCATTTTATTGCAGTGAGGGATCCCTCTGCTTGTATTGCACTTGAGAATTATTAGTTTGCCGGTTGAAAGTTTAATTGATTCTAAGAGGTGTTTTCGGTATATTTGTTTTATACTCGAAAGGGAGTGACGGTGGATTTCACAGATCCGATTGCATTCGAAGGGTCTTGTCGGAATAATTTTTCACATTGAACGAGAAAAAAGAAATAAATTTCTCATAAGAAAATAATTTTATTATTTCAAGAATGTAAGAATTATGATTTTTGATTTTGCAAATAAAGTGGGCAATGCAAATACGAAGGACATAGAATGTTCGGTTTTATTTTCTATGGCCATGCATCTAATTCTGACTAAAACATCGTGTCTTAGTTATATGTTCAGTTCTAAGGACTAGCGTCTTGACTGCATTTATGAAATAAAGTGTTTTTCTGAGAGAAGTCCAAGATCAATCAAGTCCATAATATTCTGGAAGGTACCTGTTCACATAAAATTTTGACTTAAATATGTATTAGCACATACGCCAGGGTTGTTGAGTGACTTCATTCACAATTTGATGTCCAAAGACCGTGACACGACTTTTGGAAGGAGCATCGATTAATACAACTTTTACACATTCGTGCGGCATGTACGTTTTCGAACACAATCCTTATGTAGTTCCACTATTTAGTTGGCTTCCTCTTTGTTGCAAACAGGATGGTGGAGCAATGGGTTGTGTTTGAATTTAAATGAATTGCACTGATCAGAAGTTTAAGGAAATTCTGGTTAAGGAGGGCTTTTATTGAAGAAACATGTAATGCAATACTTGTTGACCGATAGTGTACTTCATCAAACGATTCGATTAAAAGCAAAGGGAACAAGTGCGAGGTGTTCTTCAAAATTGCGTGTTTATATTTTTAATATTTCTGTTGATTGTTGATGTTAATATTTTACCCTTTTTGGTCGATAGCTTCAAAACTATTGGCGTGAAAGTGTATGAAATAATTTTCGTTGAGCATTCTTACTATAGTTTTGTGATTCCATTTTTTTCATTAGTGGAGGGGTGCATTTTGTTTTAATTGGAAAGTGGGCTATGGAACCTCTATTTAATTAAAAAGAGTTTGTCGATTGATATGTCGCACGATGAGCTGGCTTAATATTTTATAATACTGCTCAAATTGATATATAGTGTCGGTATAAGGAATTTCTTTAATGTAGGGAAATATTAGTAAAAAGCCGTCAATCAAAACAAACTGCTTATACCGCTTGTACAACGTTGCATTCATTTACTCTCAACCCAAACCAGTAGTGCAGAACTAATAAAATATCTACGATCTGAGAACTCAAATTGCTCGAGCTGTTTCCAAAATCCTTCTACTGTGCTTTGGACGGAAATTGTTTCTAAATAAAATTTTTTCATTACGTTTTTGCTAATGTCAATCCGATAGACTTTCCAGTGTTAAAGTAGCGATCTATGTTTCTAATTATCTTAGATATTTCTTAATTGAACCAATCAGGTTTATTGTCAACAAAGATAGCAGACACACACAGTTTAAACCATTTAAAAGTATATAGCTAATATCATAAAAAAATAAATTTAATGGGACAGTCTTAAGGTGAAGTTAGAACGGTCTTACATTTAAGTTGATCCTTTAATGGATTAATCCTCTCCATCCAGCAGCTCTATCTGATCTGAAAAATGTAAAGTGGGTAATTCTGATTAACTTACTAATAATTAACACTTGATATTCGCGTTATATTGGCTTCGTTGTATTAAAAAAACTTTTTTTAAAAATGCTTCTTTGGTGTTGACCAAGTTTTCTTTTAAGACTATGAAGGAAATTAAAAAATCTATGTACTAGAACGCTTTCTTTTATCATGTTGTTAGTGAATAATAAAACATCAGGAACTTATAACAAACATGTTTAGTAGCAAAATGTTCCCTCACCATTCTAGAAGAATTATAGATGCCCTGATAGAGATAGAGAGGGAGATGGGAATGGGAATGGGATGTGATGAGTCGAAGGTGTTGATGGGACGAAGGTGATAACAGTAGTTATAAACTAGTAACAAACTAGCTCCTTGCACAAAATTCGAGAAAAAATATTTCAGGCCGTTACTTGCTAGGGTGTCGTAGACAATTAACCGGTTTAAATTTTTAATTTTCTTATCATTTACACGGCATTGTATATACAGAAATATGCATTGAAATGTTAACAAACATTTTTCAAGTATAACAGAAAATCGGATCTTTCATACATTTAAAATATATAATATATGTAAATTGTATTATTCAGGATTTCGGAAATCGTTACTTCATAAAGTTTTCTTAAGGTTTCGTTTTAAGAGAAAGAAACCTTTAAAGCTTAGATGTCTTGTCCGACAATCCATCATGTCTGACACATTTTCAACATCACCTTTAAAAATGAAATCGACACAATTATGCACACAGTTTATTCTTAACACGCTGGAATGTATACTTTTCCACATAAATTTGTTCAGTTATGTAATACACGCATTCGAAAAAAAAAACAATCGACTACAGAAAGACGCCTACGTACTAACCCAGACCCTGCACACTTCAACCAATCACCCCGCGGAACTGCCGTTAGGTACTAGTTCGCGGGGATAGTTTCCGATTCACGTTCTTCTTTGGTATAGCCTGTCTAAGTTTGGAATGAACTCTTACAATGAACGAGCATACTTTATTCCCGTTCTCTACTGTTCTCATCATGTAGGCGATCATATTGTCGGCGCTTGTTACGTTTACTATCTGTCTCTAATGCTCAAGGCAGCTCCAGTAAAACTGCGTACTCTGCGTTTAGACATTGTTTGCACAGCGGCGAGTTGTAGTGCCCAAACCTGTGCAGATATTTTCGTTAGCAACCGTGTCCACAAACGAACTGTAAGAGTGGATATTTGCACTCCGATGCGCATCTTGATATCTAGGTCCATCTACCTTTTGTGCAGGCGTCCCATCTGGCTTGCCACACTGCTCGTTCTTGTGTTTTTGTAATTTTGGCTTGGTGCCGGTTCGGGGTGCTTCGGTGATACACCGTCATAAGCTTGTCTGCAAGAATGTCTATGGGTAGCATTTCTCCTATGACGAATGCTGCCCCATCACAAATGTCCCTGACACCAATGATAGTTCGTATTACGCAGAGCCTGTACGTTGACGTTATTATCATTATCAGTCGCCCTAAAAGTAGTGCTCTAACCCAAACCGGAACTGTGTACAGGAGAATTGAATTGACCAGTCCTGAGAGTAGGATTCTGCGTGCATAACCGGTTTTATCAATAGTTGGAAGGATTCAAGAGAGTGCTCTGTGTCTAAGTGATGCCTTCTTACCGGCATACTTTACGTGTTCCCTGAAGGAAAGCCTGATGTACAATATAACTCCTAGGTACTTCATGCACTCCTTGCGTTTAATTGTCTGGTCTCCAATTATGAAGCTGACATATTCCACCTTCTTGCGACAGGTGATCAGCACCGCTATCGTTGTTACATTCGAGATCGTTGTTGTCGTAGCGGCCTCCACATCTTCTATATGCTTTGGCGATAGCGATATCATCCATCTAGCTAATCGTAGAATGCCATCATATATTATATTCCACAGTAGAGGTTGGTGAACTGATCCCTGGGGAACTTCTGCCGTTATGTTGTAGGATCTTACGAAGTCGTCGGTGTTAAACATGTAAGTATCTTGTTGGTTAAGTAGTACATGATTATCTACATCATAAGAGGATGTGCCCATGGCGATAACCGCCGTACGCATGTGCTAGCTAAGTTAAAAGCATTTTTCACATCTACGGTAACAACTGCACAGTACCGCTAAAACTTTCACTTCAAATGCAGCATTTTCAGTTATATAAATACTAACTCGAAATTAGTTAAATTCACCGTTATTTTACGGACTCAGACGAACATTCCTCAAGCGACGTGAGGAATGTACTATACATACGTATATTTAAAAAAGTCCATTCAACCGCTACATGAATTAGAAAAAAAAACATTTTGAAAACCCATAAAAGACAAAGTGTTCATGATTCATTGAATGCAAATCGTCTGTTGAAAAGTTCCGACCGTTTAACCTCAAAACAAAGGCACGCTCCAACCCGTTGAGGGGAAGGGGTCTACCCTTCGAAAATTTCTCTTGTTGGCTTTGTTTGCCACCCTACCCAACCTTTACACTTGAATTGAAAAAGAAAAAGAAAAAAGCTTCCAAATAACAATAACAAACTGTAACACATCTATTCAACTAGACCCCAAACCGTATGTTAAAACCAAATCCGCATGGAGGGAGAACAATTTAAATAACTTTTACATACATGAATGTAGATCCACAAGCAATCTAACGGACAAAATCGAGCATTAAACGAGCAATGCAGTCGACATAGCAACTTCCTAACCTCAATTTCCAGTACTTCAACTAAAAGAGTTGAATGATGGTGTACGTTCAAGAACACGGGCGCCTATATACTTACTATACTATAAGGATACTGTATATATATACACAGATGCATATGTATCCCTCATCAATATTGTATAGCGCTTGCATTGTTGCATTGCAGTTCGCATTGTCCATACTGTGTTGCATAGGTTAGGGTAAAACTGAAAGCTAGGGCTGTGCACGTTGCTGCAAATGCGCGGGTGATAAAGTATCGAAAATGTTCTTCTGAACGTAGACCGAAGCCAACGGATTCGCAATTCATATGAAAAAGTGCATAAACAACTTTTTGATGTCGCGCAAGAATTGCTAGCAGCCGGGTGGTTGTAGCTGAAAAGGAGCACACTTTATGGGTTTTCAATACCCAGGCGAAAATATCCTTTGCATTGACAGAAATGTACAGACGAGCATGGACGTTTACATACGATTTCCGCCATTACAGTTTCCTAAACGAAATTTTCATATACGATTTTATTTAAGAACCCAAAAATTATATTCTTGTGTTTGTGTTTTCTTCTGTTTTTAGATTGAGACGGCATAAGAGACTGACTTTATATGGTCAATGTAGAAAATATTTGCTATTCTTTAATATAATTTTCAATAAATTTGTGTGATCCAAGTTAAATTATTTAACCCTTCTCTTACAATAAATTACGAAAAAACAGTGAAGTGGCTGCAAATGTTAGGATTTTAAAAAATGTGTGATTGCCTTAAGTATGTTCAGCATATGCAAGTTAAACTTAAATAGTTTTTGGGTCAAGCTACTGAAAATAATAATAATAATCATTGAATGGCACTACAGATCACGAGGGACCAGGGCCTTCTCATCCGGCCAATTATGGTACTGGTTGTCTGATCTTTGGGGCTTACTACCCAAATGAAATGTACCATAAACGGGTACGTCTTAACGGCTTCTTTCTGCCTGAAGCTTTCCTCTATTTGGACGCAAAAGGCCTTAACAAGAGAGGGAAGGCTGCGCTATCATCTTCCACGGCAACTTCAATACGAGCGGTACGTCGCTCGCGGCCACGAGGAACTCCTACGGTTCAGTAGAGCGATTCCTGTCCGCGACAGAGTAGTATCTGCCAAAGAACGGCATTTTTACACCAGAACCAGTGTTCGATGCCACTAACTCCAATAACAAATAGACGGGGTAGTTGAGTCATATACCCAAGTCATATATATTAAGGTAGTATTTAGGAAGTTTAGAATAAGAAAAAAAATAAAAAACAAACAACAATTATGTTTGTACTTACTTACTATTATTTTGCTTAGAGTACTTGTGAAGCTTCAGTAAGTTAGATTTAAGATCAGTAGATTGTATTGGTAAGCTAGCTTTAAGTATTTTTGTCTAGCATATAAGAAAAATTAATTAAATAAAAATGAACTGAAATCGAAAATCGAATCGAACCAGGGTCTAGCTTCTACAACACCTAGACGGGTTGTGCGTGCTACTGTTTTCTCACGAGAAGAAGCCACCTAAAGTTTCTTTGCCGACTCCGAACCGCGAGATTTGAGCAACTGGAATCCGGGAATCGAACCTAGACCCTCTGCGTGTATGTTGACGCACTTACCCACTACGCCACAGAGACCACAAGCTACTAAAAGACGTAAAGCAAACAGCACGGCTATTTTTTCAGAACGTAATTTTCAGACAATTAATGCATACGCTTAATTTGTAACATACTAAGCCCATTTATTTATTTGCTTACAAGTAAAATTAATTTATCGCTTAATGATGCAATCAGCATTCACATTCATATTTACGAAATATTAAGTAATGTTAGGGAGTTAAGGTAGGCGTTGAGAAAAAGTAACAATGGTTTTTACATGAAAATTTTTTCATTAATCAGTTAATTTCCTTTAAATCTGTTAAACAGTTTATATCTCACTTGTATAATTATTTTCGGGCAAAGCCTTTTCATTCTTATTTCACGTTTTTAACTGTTAAGAATTTTTTAGTCATTTCTAGGAGTTTGCGTCACCCGTTTTTTTCTTGCTATACAACTGGTTTCGAAAAGTGTGCCCATTCTAAGAATCTTGAGATTTGTTTAGAATTAAAAATGCGCTTTATGAGAGGGGAATGTCTGTGTATTTCATATATTTTTTCATATGAATATTTAAATGGTTACCACTTTTTAATGCAACGTTTTCAGATCTCTTTTAGTTACCAAATGTTCATGTGTACAGAATTAAATTAAATGCAACTAATATATTTACCTAAAATTTATAAAAATCACTTTATAAGTTCAAAAGATACAATGGCAGACGTCATGTCACACATACAATCAGGATATATAATGGCTTCGTATATTTTATATACAACTACATTCATATGTATATTGTACACAAAATGGTTACGGTATTCCAACTGTAAGATAACTTTTTAACGATACTGTTTGAAACAAAGGAAAATCGTATGACCTTGTCTGGCTGTTGCACTTTCTACTTACTGCTTTATATTGGGTTTCTAGTTTCTTCCTGTGGGGTAGGGATACGAACATAGATTGCGCCCGTTTTTCTATTCTCTTTGCTTTTTCTTGCTATATTTTGTTTTATAAAGCTACATACCTTATTGCCATGTGCACAAAGGATGCATGCTGCTATTGCGTCAACCTGTGCCTCACTGGCAAGCGAAAGAGATGTGCAGAAAGTCCTTGTTCAGTAAATAGAGTAAGGTCTAAAAAATATATTGTTTGCTATTCAATTTAACTTTCAGTGAATATTTATTGATGGAAACTAGGTTTTACCTTTAAGCGTGATAGTTGTGATATTTAAATTTTTATTGAAGGAATTTTCCTGCAAATTGAAAATTGCTTTTTAATTCTTAGATGGGGAAGAAAAAATGGGATTTCTCTGGCCCTTGAAATTTGCTTTTATAAAATATACTAGTTCTGCGCTACGCACAATAGTTTTGATCTTGCAAATAGGAGTAGTAAAGTGTTGCTAAAGCATTTTCCAAAAGTACACAGGCATGTACATGTATGTGTACTCACAAACGCTGTGATCTGAATCGGGATTTTATATTTGAACATGAGCAGGATACTCAAATTAAATTCGAAATTTAAATATTTGCTGTTCTCTGTGACGCTCCGATGGAGACGTTAATGTCCTATACATCCTTTTGTAATTATGGCATATACTTCCCATTCCAACCGCTTCTACTTGCGTCAATGTTATCTGTGTAACCCAACAACTAGGGATTTTGAAAAATCGTACCTCTAGTTTTGACTTATGAGTTTCGCAGAATCTTGCTAGGAATCAGAACCGACCTTAACAGTTCGAGTACCTAACTTGTGCAATTAGAGTTTTCCATCGCCATCCATCACCACCTGTTGTGTTATTATCTTACATATTTATGTCCAAATTAGACCTGACGTTGACAGCACGTCTCCATCCACTCTGTCATATGCGATCTTAAGTTTACGGATCGGGTGTTGATATACAAATCTTAAGTCTTTTCCAAGATAAGCTACTGTGCTAAGATCTGATCTAAAATCAGAATGTTAAGGATCTTTTAGATTGTTCACGAACGGTTTAAGGCGTTCTCACAAAACATTTCAGAAGGTCTTATATGCGATATGAGGAAGACTAATGTCTCGACTGAAGGGAGTTGGCTTATCTTGGGGACAATGTATACAATACCAAGATTCCATTCGCCGGAAATTTATTGCATTAAAAGGAATTTTGAAGTTTTACTAAAGTGAATATGGAGTACTGGACAATTATACAAACAATTGCCCAGAATGTGAGAGAAAGTTTCATTATCCTCCAGATATAGACAACAGGTATTATCTTGGCATAGTCTCATTTGGCCAAGGCGGTATTTTAAGGCGTGATTGCAATTAAGGAAGCCACTTAGCTTTCTGAAATCTCCTTTTTTCAAGACAAAGGACTTCCGTAAAGCAATCTGAATTTCTTCAGATTTTTCCACTTGAGTCATTGTTCTAGGCGGAGCTTGTGCTCCCAAGTATTGGTCTGAGTTGCAGTCACCATCCACTTAAGAATACAGAAAGATAACAAGCTCATCTGCTTGTTGATTGCCTACATCTTTTTGCATCCAGAGCGGCAGTGAGGTTTTCCTTTCATGCGTTAGGGAGAGATCTGAGAGAAGCAAAGCAGCATTTGATTTTTGAATCTATCTGATTAGAATATAATGCTGTTCAGTAAATCTAGGCTAATCAAAACATAAGCGATATGAGTAATAATGCCTTTGATACCTTTGATGAGACTATGCGTGGCGCAGATCTCGGTGGCGTGAATCTCAGCTTAAACCACCGTAGGACTTGATCCCCAATCGTTGTGTTGGAAACATTAACTGGACGAGCTTTAACTTTGCAGTGTAGTCTATGTACCAGACTGGGAACAGCAGTGAACCTGCCAGTCCGATCTAATATTTTGACCTCAGATATTTTACCGAGCTAGTGTTGCCTAACTTTAATTGGGATTGAGTTAAGCAATTTGCGACCCGTAAAGTCTCGTATGAAACTCGTCTATCTGCAACTATTCAGATACACAGATGAGTTGCAGATAGAGAAAATAAGCTGCTACATGTACCTAACCAGATTATTGAGCATTACACTAAATAGCTTTATTTGGAATAAAGGTAAGATGTGTGCACTAACGGCACTTAAGTGTCAGTGGTAATAGTAATTTTCCCCTATACAATTTTGCATTAAGCATAATACTCAATATTGATTTGGTTCTAATGCCGCAGCATAAACACACAAAACCTATAAAGGATATGATTCACTTTGTGCATTACAGAAGTAACTTTGTATCTTCTAACTGCACAGGCGAAGACCAACAACGTTCAGTGTGCAGTAAAATATTCTTGAATTTTAGTGCATTTGACAACAAAGCTATCAACCCTGTTAATGAAATAATTCAACATCCCCGACAGGTTTATTGAAATAGAGTAAACGAGAACTGAAAGGTTAAATTGTTCTGCCTCTAACCGCATACCAATACCGAGACCAAAACATCCATGCCACATTGCATATCGAAAAATCATTAACTTGTTCTAATCGGACTACCAATTGTACTGCATATTTATGTATGTGAAGATATCATTTGCACATTCTGTTTCTTAGTGCATTGCCCTCTGTCGTCTGAGCTATGATTTCAGATATCTACACATATTTGGATTGCTGGCTGGATTAGAAAGTCCTCACGGAAGTGTTCGTGGAGCATATGCCACACTTAAACATATCATCATCAGCCAACAGCATCTGTTGAATGCATAAATCGTGCGTCATTCTCCTGCATTCAGGGATGACAAATTTCAACGTACTTCCACACCAGGCAAACGAGTCTTTCACTTATGCATGGAATTATGGTTTCCTAGCTGCTCACCCAATGGAGCGATGATGTAGTCTGCTGTATCAGACTCTCAGGCGGAATGATAATCAGAGCGGGATGTAGGATGTAGAAGTGTCCCAATTTTGATAGAAAAAAATTGGCACACATACACATTCTGATAATCATGGCTTGCCTTAGATACACGCCAGCTTTGAGTGTGTGTTTGGACGGAATGCAATTCCTAGTGGGAGAGGGATGAATTAGCATTAAGTTTGTGAATTTGTGTGCATGGCAACCGTTGCTCTAAAGGAATCTCTTCACTTCTGTGATAGCGGATGTGTGAACGGAACTTGTATGTTTTCAGGGATCGGAATTTCATATCAGTTGACACCTGTGATTTTCCCTGAGGAACGGAGATTTTGCATAATCGCGAACGCAAAGTTTTCAAATTAGACGCGCATACCAGTGACGATAAATGGTGTCACTGAGTATAACGAATTTGTCGCGTCTGTGATGTGAATTCGCGTGAGTGATACTGTTATAAGGAATTTCAGTCGGTTGAGGAATTTGATGAGGATATGTCGATAAGCTTAGAGCACGTTGTTGCATAGATACATTAACGTATGTACATATGTACTTTTCTCTTGCAGATACATTTATCATACTGTAATCGTATACATGTCATACCACAAAATGTCCTTGGCACTACATTTTTTTATTTTTTAACAGTTTGTTCATTTATTGATCCTGACCAACTTTTTTAAAGTAACCGCCTATTCATAAATGTTTTGAATCTTAGCAACAACAAACTGACCAACATTTATTACTAAGCAGGGTGTTTAATTTTCTACATAAGACACGTGAAGAATATTGATTAATTTCTTCATATCGGAAATTAAGCATATTAAGGTGTACTTATGGTTACCATGGCGTAGTGGTAGAAGAAAGTCTTGGTTCGACTCCCGGATGGGACACCTCGCATTTTTTCACGGTACCACCTCTTTCGACTTGCTGACAACACTCAAAGAGTATCAATTGTCTATGAAAGGCTTCTCAAAAATCTCGCCATTTGGAGTCGGCAAAATACTGTAGGCCTCTTTTACTCGTGAGAGAACAGTAGCACAACACGAGTAGTTGTTGTAGAAGATAGGTCCTGGTCCCTTGTGGGCTGTTGTTCCACTCAATTATTATTATTATTAAGGTGTACTTGCAATTTATCATAATTTTTGTATGTTTTATATTTGAAATATATGTTTATAAGGTTGTCAAATATCCCCCTTCCGCTTTGTTGCTCTTCATTCAATGCTTCATAAAAAGTGTTACAGTGATCGGAATTAGTTCAAATATGCGCCGTTTTGTTCGATAATCTATTTCCATCTAGAAGGTAACTTCATAATACCCCCCTCGTAGAAGCCCCCTCCTTATTTAAGAAGAACTTGGACAGCCGCTTTTCAGAAACCTCTTTTGAATTCAACTTCACACCATCAAGGGCGTTCACCATGGACAGGAACAGGTGGTTATCACTTGGCGCTATGTCCGGGCTGGTGGATGCAATAAAACCTCCCATCCGAGCTCCCGTATCTTCTGCCGAGTCATCAACGAAGTGTGTGGGCTGGCGTTGTCCTGGTGGAACACACCCTTCCTATTGGCCAATTCTGAACGCCTGTCGGTCGATCGCCTGCTTCAAGCGGTCCATTTGTTCGCAATAGATAGTAGAATTAAGCGTCTGGCCATATGGGAGCAGCTCATAGTGGATGATTCCCTTCCAATCTCACCAAACACACAGCAAAACCTTCCTGGCCGTCAATCCCGGCTTGGCCACCGTTTGGGACGATTCAACGGCCTTCAACCACGACCGTTTTCGCTTGATATTGTCTTATGTAATCCATTTTTTGTCGCGAGTCACCATCCGCTTCAAAAATGGGTCGAGTTCGTTCCGTTTCAGCAGCATATCACAGGCGTTGTTTCGGTCTAGAAGGTTTTTTTGCGTCGAATCATGCGACATGGTGTTGTTTCCACCGGCTCTAAATCGTCGAAACCATTCCTCCGCGGTTCGAAGTGATAGAGTACCATCCCCCAAAACACCATTAACGGAACGTTTCTCTAACGGATTTGCCTTTACGAAGGAAATCTTTAAAATATCGCGAATTTCGGCGTTTGTGAACTCCATGTTTACATGTCGGAAGGGAGATATTTGACAACCTTTTCGTTCAATTGGAAGGTGACCTGTGAAAAAAATTTGCAATATTATACGCTATTTGCTATTCGAAATAAGATGAAAATAAGATGAATTTTAATTTTTCTAGAAAAATAGTTATTTATTCATCAATTTCTATTTTGAGAGTCTCCGTCAGATATAAAACACTTATTCCGGCGTTTTTTCCAATCCTCGAAGCAATTCTGATATGCCCCTTTTTGTTATGCCTTAAGCTCTCCCAGCGATTCGATTTCTATCTCCTCAATCCTTTGATGAGGTCGTCATTCGTCATCTTGTAAACATTTTTTTGACTCTTTATTCACACACCGTATGGCACTGTCAATATTTCACGTATTTTTGAGCACTTCTGTTATATCCATTTGTCACACAAAATTGAATGCAAATTCTTTGATCAACAGAAAATCACGGTATACTTAAGACACTTCTAACTTTTATGCCTCTGACAAATAAAATAAGTATGCTATATAGCTGAAACTGTAGACGAGACGTGTGTACCAATAAAACAAAATAAAAGAATCGATAATAGAAAAGTAGCTCGCGAAATTTCACAATTCGCCTTACTTTTGGACAGATCTCGTATTTTCAATATTTTCATTTCTGAAGGCTTAGAAATCTTTAGGACTTATATATAAGAGTCCGGAAAAGAGTGGTTTCACACCTTTGGAAGTTGATTTTAAACTAAAAGTGGTCTCTCTTTTAGGAAAACCTAAATCTGCTCCGTTGTCCTGAATGCCACGAAATCACCCGCGAACGCGATCAAATGCAGCAGAAAGGTTATCACCTCGCTTGTAAATAATGCGAACAGGATTGGCGAATTAACTGCACAGTGCTGGAGATCATTTTTCATATTGAAACCAACCAACAACTATTAATATGTAATTTTTGTGATTTACTTATTCCCGTGCCTGTCAGCTTGCCAACTTCTAAGCATACGGTTTCTAATGCCTGTTGCTCTCTCTTAGTATTTTTTTGCGATTGTCGCAAGGAAAGAGGGTAACGATTTGACGGTTGATGTATTATCCAAGTTCAACAGTATTTAATGTTTCATTTCCTTCAATAATGACTTGCTATCATAAAACCGAAGAATCAAAAATTAAATTTCACGAAAGTTATTTTTGGAAAATATTCTTGATGTGACAGAGAACAGGTGCAAAGGAGACACTGAAATTATATACAAAATACAAACCACAAACTAGTCGGGAACAAAGAAACATAATTTTGGAATCTGTAAGTTGGTATCTTCAGTTAATTCCGAACCGATAGGACACCCACAATTCAAAGTGTAAGGCGTTCTTTTGACCAATACATTGGAAACATTCTTAGTGGTGGAAAAACTACACTGCAACTTTAACCATCTATAAAATTTAAATGCCTAGAGAGTAGAAATTCTTCTGCATTTGATTTGATTTTAATTGTAAGATAAATATAAAGTCCCCCAAAAATTTCGGAAAATTCGATAACACAGTGAAAACAATTAAGCAGCTGTCTATCAAAACACGTAGTCACTTTATACAAGAACAAGCGCACGTAAATATTTTACAGTGTAAAGCTTCTAGAGTTTCCAGCTATTCACCCGCCATGCCATTACCGAATATCCTGCGACACACCTTCGTGTTTATTTTCCAGTGATATAGTTTAAGTGACTAGTGCTTTTGTAAAGACCCCATCACATTTTAGACACACCTACAGAATATTCACAGCACCCTGTCAGCAAAGCTAAACACACTGACAAACCAAACATAACTGGCACAATAAATTGTTCAACAAATTGTTTTATCACTCTAGAGAGTGACACACAAATTCTACAAAGTGCTCCTGTCACGCCCTCAACTGACATCCACTTCCATACATGTTCTGAATACACATGCACAGGTTGAAAGGTCTACACGTGTAAATCACAGGTGAGCACACGCATGCAAATTTGTTTATGAAACATCTCTCAATATATTTTTTTCCTTATTCCACATCTGAGAGTGAATTCAGTAAACAGTCAGTTTGCCAATTATGGGTTCTGGTTTTAGAGTAGCAGGTGATGACAGAAATATCCCGTCCACTTTAGTATGATTTCACATACTGTCAAGAACTTAACCGCAAATCTATTTGCAAATTACCACAATGCTGAATGGAAGGAGTATTTTTCGGCTTCCATCGACAGACTCCCACCGGAATATGAAATGAGTTAGAAAATACGCATCAAAAGTAGGCATTTGTTAAGCAAACATGTGACAAAGGACTATTGGAGAACAATTTGTTAACCATGGTTAAATATTTGCCTGTTTGTGGTGGTGTATTTGTTTCCATCTGTCTACTGGGGATACGTTTGCCACAGTTAATCGATTGCAATGATTTAGTCGAAACTGTTGAATCTATGAAGTGTGTACCGTGCATGTTTATAATTGCAAATTGATGTGAATACGTGACATGAATTCAATTGAACTTGTGCGGTTTGTTTGTGAAAAATGTCTGTAAATCAATGCATTTTTATATGGCTATTATTGGCGAGTAGAAGTGTTTGGTTGCTCTTCAGTTGGTTGTTGATGAAATGCCAAAGAGGCTTTTGTGAATGAAATTTAAAATAAATTAAATACTTGGGTGGCGCTACACACCACAATGGACCAGCGCATGCCTTCTTCTCCTCGTATTGCTTACACAGTTTATTGGCAAGTCCGAACTGCGAATTCTAAGAACCTCTATATAGTACACTTTAAGTGTTGTCAGCAGGATCTTCTTCTTGTGGCGCTACAGTCCGGGGTGGA
Source organism: Eristalinus sepulchralis (assembly GCA_944738645.1). Taxonomy (NCBI): domain Eukaryota; kingdom Metazoa; phylum Arthropoda; class Insecta; order Diptera; family Syrphidae; genus Eristalinus; species Eristalinus sepulchralis. Next base: position 17,622,491 of record OX122885.1, on the reverse strand, counting down.
CCTGGGCCTCAACCAACATGCCTCTCCAGCCAGCACGATCTTTCGCCAGCTGCCGCCAGTTGCGCACTCCAAGTTGGTTGAGGTCCTTCTCCACTTGTGTGCGCCACCTTATCCTGGGCCGTCCTCTGTTGCGTTGTCCCAATGGCTCAGATTCGAAGACTTTTCGGGCCGGAGCAGTGGTGTCCATACGCTCTACATGGCCTAGCCATCTTAAGCGTTGTATCCGTAGACGCTTGACTAGGCTCATGCCGCTGTACAGCCCATACAGTTCGTGGTTGAATCTTCTCCTCCAGATGCCATCAACGCAAACAGGACCAAAAATCGCACGCAGAACTTTTCTCTCGAAGAGACCAAGGGCATCCTCATCCGCTTTAAGTAGTGTCCAAGTTTCCGCGCCATAAAGTAGGACTGGGATGATTAAGGTGTTATATAAAGCAAGCTTAGTCTTTCGAGAGAGGGCTTTATTACTCAATTGCCTCTTGAGCCCAAAGAAACAGCGATTGGCAAGAGTGATTCTGCGTTTGATTTCGGTACTGGTGTTATTGTCCCTGTTTACTGCGGAGCCGAGGTAGACGAAGTCCTTGACTACCTCGAAGTTTCTGCTGCCTAGTGTGACGCTCTGTCCGAGACGCCGATGTTGAGTGTCCTTCCTTGATGACAGCATGTACTTCGTTTTGCCCTCATTTACCACCAGACCCATTTTAGCCGCTTCCGCTTCAATGCCAGCAAACGCATCATTGACGGCTCGCTGTGTTCGACCAATCACGTCAATGTCGTCGGCGTAAGCTAGCAATTGAGCTGACTTTTGGAAGATCGTACCTCTGGTGTTGACCTGTGAGTTACGCACGATCTTCTCCAGGATGATGTTAAAAAAGTCACATGACAGTGCGTCGCCTTGTCTAAAACCTTTTTTGACATTGAAGGTCTCGGTGAGTTCGTTCCCGACCTTGACGGAGCAGCGAGAGTTCTCCATCGTCATCCTACACAATCTGACGAGTTTGGTAGGAATGTCAAAACTAGACATGGCACTGTATAGCTCGTCTCTATGCACACTGTCATACGCGGCCTTGAAATCGACGAATAGGTGGTGAGTGTCGATTTGCATTTCTTGGGTCTTTTCCAGGATCTGCCGTAGTGTGAAGATTTGGTCGATGGTGGACTTCCCTGGCCTGAAACCACACTGATAGGGACCAATCAGGTTGTTGACAAACGGTTTCAGGCGTTCACACAATACGGCAGAGAGGATCTTGTATGCGATGTTAAGGAGACTTATCCCTCGATAGTTGGCGCAGTCGAAGGGGTCTCCTTTCTTGTGGACCGGACAGACGACGCTGAGATTCCACTCATCGGGCATGCTTTCCTCCGACCATATCTTACAGATGAGCTGGTGCATGCGCCCAACCAGGTCATCCCCAGCCGCTTTGAACAGTTCTGCGGACAGTCCATCCGCTCCAGCAGCTTTATTTGACTTCAGTCTCGATATTGCTATCTTGACCTCGTCTAAGTCGGGGGGACGGAATTCTTGTCTATCATCGTCCAAATTAAGTGGAACATTCTGCCTAACAGCGGGATTTGGGCCGTCATCGCCGTTTAAGAGTCTGCAGAAATGATCTTTCCAGATTCTCAGAATCGATTGCGACTCTACTACAAGGTTTCCGTTTTGGTCCCGGCAGGCTTCGGTCCGAACCCTGTATCCACCGGATAGCTGTTTCACCTTTCGGTAAAACTTTCGGACTTCATTCCTGCCATAACATCTCTCCATCTCTTCGACCGCGCGCTTCTCATGCTCTCTCTTTTTCCTTCTGAGAAGCCGGTTCTCTTCCCTTCTTTTCTGTTCGTAGAGCTCACGAACAGCTCTCGTTGTCCGATGCAGCGTTGCCTGGTAGGCCTCCTGTTTGGCTGCATGTGCCTGCCTGCACTCGTCGTCAAACCATGGGTTCCTTCTAGGTGGTGGCGTGAAACCCAGCACATCAGTGGCAGCTTCTTTGATGGCTTTTTGACAACGTTTCCATTCTTCTTCTATTGTTAGTGCAGGCAGCGTCGAACTTTGGGCGAGTTTCAGGGAGACTCGGTCGGCAAAGATCCCAGCGACCTGTTGCGATTGTAGCTTTCCGACGTCAAACCGTTTCGGCCTATCTCGACTCCGTTGTTCTCTCGATATCCGGGTTCTTACCTTGGCTACAACAAGGTGATGATCCGAGTCGATGTTAGCGCCTCGGAATGTTCGGACATCGAGAATGTTGGAGGAGTGTCTGACGTCGATCGCAACGTGATCAATCTGGTTGACGGTTGATTGATCAGGGGATCGCCAGGTTCCTTTATGGATGTTGCGATGTGGGAACCGCGTACTGCTTATAGAGAGGTTCCGCCCCGCGGCGAAGTCCAGCAGCCTGAGTCCGTTTCCGGAAGTCGTGTCGTGCAGGCTGTGTTTCCCGATGACGCCAGCAAAGATGTCCTCTTTCCCCAGCTGAGCATTGAAATCTCCTAGAACGATCTTGGTGTCATAGCTGGGGCATCGATCGTATGTTCTTTCTAGGAGATCATAGAACTCATCCTTGCTGTTGTCATCCTTCTCTTCTGTCGGGGCGTGAGCGCATATCAGGCTGATGTTCCCGAATTTAGCCTTAATGCGGATTGTCATGAGGCGTTCGCTTACGGGATCGTAGCTTATGACTTTTTGCCTAAGTCTGCCTCGAACAACAAATCCGCATCCGAATAGGCGCTGCCTTCTCTCCCTGTAGCAGTCGCTGTAGTATATGTCGCAGTTCTTCATCTTCTTTCTGCCCGGCCCATCCCATCGCACTTCCTGGATGGCGGTGATATCTGCTTTGTAGCAGTCAAGGGCCTCCGCAAGTTGTTCGGCTGCACGTGGTCTGTTAAGGGACCTCACATTCCACGTGCAGAACCGAAAATCGTAGTCCTTTATTCGTTTGCCGGGGTCGTCAACGTTGGATCCGTCCATATCCGAGGCAAGTTGTTGTTGCTGAACTCGGTTATTTTTGTGTGGTGAGGGAGTTAGCCTCACGCACAACCTACAGACTGGTAGGCCAGTCGCTGCATACATTGGTTCACCACACAACGGATGCTGTGATGGCTATCCAGGGGGCGCCACTGGGAGGCTGTATGTCAACTTGACCTATGCACGGACGAGGATAGTCTTGGCAGCTCGCCATGTTGAGCGCGATCAAGGACATTGCCTCGTGTGCATAGGCCCATGCCCCCCATTGTCAGCAGGATGGTGATGTGAAAAATGAGAGAGACGTTCTGTTCAGGAATCAAGTATTAAGCCTCCGGCTGTAAGTCACTGAACTTACCCACTACGCCATAGCGGTTACAGCCATATTATAAATAAGTTATTCAATATTCTACGTATGTATTAAGGAATATCACCGACAGCAAATAAATGGTCGCACAGATGCAAATACGCACGGACTCAACATCTACTAATGCAGGGTACCGGATCTGCACTTTATAAAAGTACACATCGTAGGGTAAGTTTCTTAAACTAAAGTACTGGACACATTGATATAAAGATTAGTCTCCAATATATTGAATTTGTAGGCAAAATAAAGGTTTCCATTTTACAGACAAATGTAAATTAAAAGGTTGTAATGGCCGATCAAAAGTCTAAGACGAGGTCCTTTCCAGATTGTATTTGCACATCAATTAACGACCATGGATGCTCGGTGTACCTAAAGGGGTATTTTGTGGTAGTTGAAGGTCTGTTAAAAATGAAAGGTGAAACTCAAAATGTTCATCTTGGTAAAGTATACGAGAAAGCAACCTCTGCAAATTATTAAAATTTGACCACAACTTTAAGAGCGTAAACTTCAACTTTACAGGTTTACTACAAATAAAAAGGTTTTGTATTTGTTGTGTGATGCGGCTCTGTCAGTGAGACAACGAGTTGGTCGAAGTGTCGGATATATCTCTGCCGTTTAGGAGTCCGTTGCAAACGATCGAAAATAGCCAATTTCACGACGTTCTCAAGAATTGGGCATCGCTCGAACCACACTATACCGTATTTTGCGTAAGTATCCTTGCTTCCATTTGAATAGTAAGTGCTTTCCAAGAATTCAGCAAAATTTTTAATTTGACAGATACCAATACAATGTATTTCAAAAATACATATAGTTAAGTAAAAAATAAGTAAGTACAGTTTTTTGGACATACATAAGGAGGTAAGCAGTGGTAAAGATGTACTTTAAAAAGTACAATAGGTTCATGCATACTTATTTTCTGACTATCAAGAATGGAAATGAGAACTATTTCCTAAATTTGAATTCCCGAAGAAGAAAGAAGAAGAAATAGTTATGACGAAAAAAGTAAACGCAGACTTGCTTTGCTACCTCCCGATGTGGACTTATGATGGAAATATGAAAATGCAAGACATACCAGGTGAAGTTGAGATTTTTATATATTCCTAAAAGAACTGACAATTACTTAGCAGGACTCCAAGACTGTGCTTTTGATTTGTTTGGGCTCTTTGAAAAATTTAAAATAAGAGCATGGGTGGCGTTGGTCTCCATGATCAATTTATAAATTCTTTTGCCATTCAAATAAGAGGCAAGAAGTGGTGGTGGAATCTGTTCACAGCCATGATGGATTACACAAGAGCGGTAACACTACTTTATCTCAAATTTTATAATGTTAACCAAGGACATCCTAAACTGCCTGTCGCTCGCAGCATAGTGGAGAATCTCGGGTAAACCCACAAAGTTACAAGAACAACTTCAGTGGCGTCAATGTCATCTACGATCGGAATCGTGCAGTGAAATCTTGCAATCTTACAGTGTGTATGTAGGACCATGCTGTACTTTAAAAACTACACCTCACTAATATTAAGCCAGAATATTTTAAAAATATTTTTTGTTTAAAGTTTTACCTTTCAAAATAAAAAAATGTAATAAAAACCAATTTTTAAAACATTACTACCCCCATGCGTGAATGGGTTAAATACCCTTAAAAATTGGGTTTCAATAGCATCGCCTTGAAGACATACATATGTTTAGTAAGCGTTGCATAATTTCAGGTCACCACTTATCGTAGAAATGAAGAAGAAACAAAGTCAAATTAAGCGACCGCTCCTATAAAAAATATTGCTCTTCCCCTTAATACGGAAAATAAGCAGCTAAAATTTCATGATATACAAATTTAATGGTTAGTTACTCGATGCCTAATTTATACTGTAAAAAGCCCTTTGTTTAAAATTCAGCGTCATGCTTGTTTTACGATTGACTTAAGTATTGTTACTAGAGATAATTTAATTGATTGATTCAAATGATCGCATCATTGGCAGAAACAAAACATGATTGGAATTAATACACTTACCCAGCTCTCGTGCCTAAATGTATGCTATGGTTTTCTCCATCTAAAAATAATAGATTTTTGATCGTTGTAGGTTTGAATCTAAGATAAGATATTCAAACTGGAGAGTTGTGTTACTTTTACGAGACTTGATACAGCCAAGTTAAATTACAGGTTTTTTTTATGAATAGGTCTAACTTTCCCTTTTGCTAAACAAACAAATTGTGTATTCTCCAATCTTGCTAAAGGTTAAAATATTTTCGTTTTGCATCGCTGATCTACGCACTTAATTAAAATTGGTACTCTAAGTCCGCAAAAAAGTTTGAGTCCAGCAATCAAGGAAGAACATAACAAATGCCTTTAGTCACAGCGCTCTATACACTTTTTTCAAATAAGCGTGGAAATGAAATACCAGCCCACCTGACATGACATCACCGAACTCAACGACGTCGCAACTCACTGTTACAAACGTTCCATGTCCACCAAACAAATAAACAACATTCGAATAGCGCAAGAGTGTAACGTGGATTTCCGTTATGAGACAAACCAACCCTTGTCTTGTCGCAAACCTTCAAACACCGGAGGTGGTTATCTTCACCAACCCCACCAGATGACGAACATTTGTTAGACACAATGTGGTAGTGCAAAGAAAAATGAGGAATTCTACGAGCAAATAAGGAATTAAAAGGGAAAGGGTCGGGCTTTCGGGAAGAAATATATAATATAAACGAGTGATCGACGGAAGATCATGCCTCTGGTGTTGACTTGTGAGTTATCTTCTCAAGAATGATGTTAAAAACTTCACATGACAGCGCGTTTCTCTAATGCCCTTTTTCACAGTAAAACTTTCGGTGAGTTCGTTACCGGCCTTGACGGAGCAGCGAGAGTTCTCCACTACGTCTCCATAATGTTATACTAGGGATGTTATTGTATAGCTTGTCTCTATGCTCGCTCTTATTGCGGCCTTACAATCGACGAATATGTGGTGCGTGTCGACCTGTCAAAATATTTAAGGTTCCCCGGAAAGAAGCCGACTGACTCATTGGTAACAGCGCCAACGAATATTGTTTTGTTGCAGTATTTTGTGAGCTGATAACTCGGTAGATGATCTGCTGTGTAAAGCGATAGTGAGAGTTAACATTTTGAGGACGTAGTAGCTCTATGATGAATAAACAATACTATAGACGTCTGATTTAATGACAGATTTGCTTTTAACCGCGAATACGCTAAAGCGAACTATTATATCACCATGCTACTTACATTTTTAAAATATTTCAATTTAACAACTTTTTTAAGGTTTGCACTTTAATTTGTTCGTTTAAAGAGGAAAAATTCAATTTATATGGCTGCAAACTGTAGTATAGACATCATACTCTAACCCTAATTCTGAATAGAGTACGATTGAAATAAAAATCTTCATTACAATCTGAAAATTAGTTTGTTTTAGAACGTTTACGGCAGGACATTATGTTTATATACGTTTTGATTCCAAAACATATTAAATAAAACTTCTGGCTCGGTCGTTTCCCGAAACTATTATAACCGCATCCCTGTTGTGCGCACATTATTATCATCGTCGGCATCACCATCATTGTCCTTAGACCCCCACCAACACGTGATACGGTGGGCAGCTCCATCAGTACACACAATTCAGCACCAAATGACCATAACACGATTGAACCACATCATCAGCATAACCTGAATTTAATAATCACCACATTGAGTTTGTAGCCCACAGCATCCTCAGCAATGACTGGGAATTTTTTGTCCTGTTTTTTTCCCCGCTAAATCGGTGTGTAGTGCACATTCAGATACCTACCATAAACGTTTTGCCAACTTCTGGTCCTGCCAAGGCTCACAAAAAGGTAACCGCAGGTAGAGGTTATTTGCTACGTTGCAGGCGAACACAAAGAGCGCGTAATTTCAGGATTTGGAAATTGAATTTGTGGCGGCAGTCAGGTGAATCCGTTTCGACCGATATGCCGATATTGGACCGCGCACACTAACGTGGTCCGACGAATTGACGAGAGAGTGTAGCGCACCGTTGAAATGAAAATAGCAGACGGAATGTGGTGATTAGTAATAGTAGATGCAGCAGAATAGGATGTGCGCAGCCAGGATCTGTACAAATTGTATAGACAGTGAATTAATGGAAATGGAAATGCAATCGCTTTTGGAAATGGGTTTTGACTCTCATCGCGGGAGGCGCTAAAATTACAATTGTGTGAAATAATTAAAGTGAAAGTTAAAAGGACTCTTTCGAGTGAATGCGCCATGAGTTAATAGAAGGCCATGAGAAATTATGACTCAAGATAATAAAGGGAGTTTAATAAAGGGGGGAGAGAGAGGTGGGAGAGAGGAAGGAAGAAAGGAAGGAAGAGCAAAGACCTGTCAGGAACTTGTCTAAAAAACCGCTGGAATTAAGTCTCAGTACGTAACGCAAGCATAGAAGAAGAAAGGAAGAGCAGGTACTTTACATCGTCTTTTGCTGCTTCAAGAAAAGGAAAAAAAAAAAAACTAAAAACTAAGTATGTTAACTCAGGAATATGTTGATATCACGATATGATTGAGTGTTGTCGAACATATTTGCTACAGACCTCAGACAGGACACGATAAAATACTGAAAAAGCTAAGTTTTGGTCCCCTGTAAGCTGGAATGCTTATTTTTTGATATATGGGTCCGCTTTTGTAAACAGCTGCAAGTGAATTTTTAATTTGTTTTTGTCAATTAATTAAACTGTACTAGAACTACACTCCACGAAAGAAAAATTACTTTTGCATTGAGATGGGAAATTTAAATTTAAAGTTTATGAGCCGTTACAATGGACGAATTCACCTGCTGTATATTTATTCCGTCTGAAATGAGTGCTGAGGTCGTTTAGTTTGAAAACGCGATTCTGCATTTGACATACTATTAGATGCTTGTTTTTTATTCATAGATTTCTTATCACATTGAAATTATTTAAGGTGATGATTTAATTTTTAGAACCGTTTGTGTTGCTTGTGCTAGCGTTGGTTTTTTAGAATGTACTTTTCGTTGGTGCGCCTTTCTTTATCCAGAATTTTGTCGTTTTCTAAGGCCGGCAGTTTGTTTGAATGCATCGATTAGTCAATGATGTTTACATTGAATTTATAAAGGGTATTTAACGTTAGGTTTGATTTTCAGTTGACTTTTTTTTCAGTGATCACATGTGACTCCTACGAGACTGCTTTGCATTTGGCAAATCGTTATACAAAAGGCTCACGCCATAACAGCGTCTCCAAACTATTACGAAAACCAGGGATCCTTGAGAAACGTTTTTTAAAGAAACACCAATGATTCCCGGTTAACATAAGAGTTTGTCACAAGACCGGTTGGACTGTACCCAACACTAAGTTAAGACACATACCAGCTGCAGCTGAAAGTTTACTCGAAGACCATGAGGAATTGACGCGTCGTCATTCTCAGTAGATTGGCTTGATGCATTTTACGTGAAGATCTAAGCCTAACAGTGTACAACTTGTTGAAGAATTGAAGTCCGGCGAGGTATTCTGCCTGAACATGCTCTGCTCAGTGTTTGATCTTCAAATTTTGTAAAAGGATAAAATCAATTTCTGGATCGACAGACAGGTTAATAATCGAAATTGCTATATTTGGGCTGAATAGCTGTTTATTTATTCATGATTAATTTATAATTTAGGGCAGAGTTGTAAAATACTACTTGTAATGCCTGTCGTGTTTTAGCTTAAAAGAAAATCCCAAATAACTTCTTCGTGGGTAAATTTTTTCTGTTTTCTGAAACTAGAATGCAGCGGTGGCACAGTTTTTTCTCGACTTAAACCGGCTGGATTTGAGAAGCAACTCGAAGAAGGTGATGCCGTGAAAAAATACGACATGTCCCGTCCGGGAATCGAACCTAGACTTTTTGCGTGGCGATCGACTTACCACTACGCCACGGCGACCATGCTCTTTTCCACTTCGGGAACATAGCACCCTTAATTAAATGGCACAAGAGCTGACTCTTATTGTGCTCTATAACACTTGAAAGAATAAATAAATACTTCTCGATTCATGAATTATAGTCTTTTTCCAAAGTAGTATGACGCTGAACGGTTTTATCAAATATTAGAATATATTAACACTGATGAAATTTGACGAAAAATATAGTGTGCTGTCGTTCAATGATATTCAGTCATTCCACGTATCACAAATTGAAAATTTTAAATATCGCAGCACACAAATTTTGTAACAAACAGCATCCGATGTTATTTTATGCAAACATGAATGTGCAAACATTGGTCCCAACTCATACCGCACGAATTTCATTTGGAAAACTTGGATCACACAGTTCAACCAACTTGATTAACGTTCATATCTTTTTCTAATTTATGCATTAAACCACGTCATAAGTCTTCCCTTCAGGTCCAGAATGAAATTTCAAAGTCATAACTTCTTCATTGAGTTCAATATTTTACAGGATATGCAAGTGAACAACTACAGTGCATACTTTCATCTTCCTCTTAGTGAATCTGTCGAAATTGTGATTTATTATTAAACTCGTGTGAGGCAAACTTTTGCTTCGCGACACGAGTAGAGCAAATCATCGTCTAAAGTATCACAAGAGCGCACATATGCATACACTAAAATTGCCAACTTTGGCGTATCGATTGAAAATTGTAAGAACGCGAAGGAGCACAATGGATCTTAACTTTGAGGTATTTCGTGCGTGCTATGTACATACATACATGTATGCATGGGAATTCAAACTTTATACATCCCCAAGGGTTATATGAAATATGTATGCGCGGCACAGTGGCGTGTCGAGTAGGTTGGTTGCAAAGCATCATCGATAAAACCATCAACTGCAGTGTTGAGTGTTTTAATCATTCTCCAGAAAAAAAAAAACATTTAACATTTCCAGATTTTCTAAAAACAGGGGGAAATAATCCTCATGCTAGACATTGAAAATCCATGGCATGTGGTAGATACGATATAAATATAACTAAAGAAACATCCTACATAAGCATCCGTTGAAATTTCAATTCTTATTGAATACGATAACTTATTTAAAAAAAAGTGTTATTTATTTCGTTGTTTCATGTTAATAACGCTGGCAGTTGATGCCTGCCAAATTCAGCTGTTTTTTTTACACGTCACAGTCATTAGTTGAATGTTTGTCATTTACGGTATAAGATCACTGAACAATGGAAAAATGCGTCAAAATTACTAAAAAACACTTTTTACGAATTACGCGAACATCATAATCATAATCCACCGGCACTGCAAGCAGAGTAAAGTGAAGAGAGCAAAAGAGTCACTTATATCGGAAGTCCTGTGCATCATTGTAAGTGCGATTGTTGCTAATGATCCAAATTTATCGATTTCCTGACATTCGCAGGAATTTAAATTGTCGTACACCACAATATGGCGTATCTGCATACTGATTTGCATTTTTTTCCCTCTAAAGTTCAACTTTTAGTATAATTGAAGATTGATTCACAATGCCATAGAAACGCTCCTTGGATATTGAAACAAGTATTACAAACCAAGTCAAAATTAACCTAAAAAAATCGCGTGCTTTGAACGAGACGCCCATTTTAATAACGCACTTAAGGCGCATTTGAAGACAGTTAAAATTCTCATTACAAGCGTAGCGCAGTGTGTGTTTTATTTAACCTTAATTTCGAAACCGAAAAAGGAATACCCATAAGTTACATTTTTTCTAATTTCTATAACTGCTACACTTCACATTTTCTTAACTGGAATTCAATTTCATCTCATGCATAGATATGTGCTATGAAAACTTTCCTGGCATCATACGAGTATTGCAAATGCAAATAAATTGTCCTTATGGACCAGTTTAATGGTTTATAGACCTATTGTGCACCTATTTGATACTCCTGTCCCGCAATTGGAAATCGTTACACAGACAGCACAGATGTGTGATAAAGTTAATTTTATAAATTGCTTAAGAGATTCATGTTGTTAATATTTTTCCGATCACAGTAAAAAAAAAAACAAAATGTAATGACTGGATGAGTATAGACCGAATCTTGGCTGCTGTCTAATGCCCTTCCCAAAAATACCACTTAGCGATGATAGGCTTCCCTTTCTCAACTACGATCTGTTTTTACCAGAATTAAATTTGAACTTAAATTAGTTTCATATGTACAAGTGCATAACAAATTTTCCGTTAAAATCGTAATACCGACAATAATCCGACTCTGATGGATTATTCGAGCTTCCGTCATAGTAAATCGTTCTATTTACTTTGCACTTCACCAAACGAATTGCGCTCTATAATACCCTGAATTGTTGATTCCCATTTGGCGGCAACAACATCCCGCATAAGCTATCTGTAGTAAAGCATCGATGATAATTTCAATTGGACAATTTTCGGAGGAACCACAAAATCGTTATTGCATCTGCACGTCCCACCCACTATTGCGGCTTTGCGATTGATTTTAGCTGCAACCAAATGGGGTATTTTTCACACACTCCCTAAAACCAACCATATGTGTTGTAGAACGTTGTAAATTATTCGGAATCCAGAAAATGTTGAATTGTAACAATGATACTAAAGCGGAATCGAAAGACAACGTAAACAGCTGTTTTACAGTGCACGTTCGTGTCATGTGTATGTATGAATTTTCCGGTAGAAGCGGCCTGCGCTTTTTATTCAACTGAATGCTCTTAAAAATGTCAAATCTTTGGCTTGGTTTTATCACAAAATTGATGTACAGGAGTAGTGTTGTTGTCGCTGTTAACAGTTTCAACACAACAAGAGTCAGAAATCAAATATTCTTCTGGCTTTTTGGTTTGATTTGCATTTTTAACGAACACCAGACAGGAAAATGTTTCTGAGGCGTGGAGAGAGTGCTGTGGGAAAGAACATTGTGTTGGATTGGCACACACCACCGCATAGGCATCGAAGTATCTATTGAACAAACATTGTATCCAAAACGAGGACTAATCCGCATAGTAAATATACTGGAATGAAAATGAAACGTAGTGGAAAAGCGTTGGGAGGATTCACATCGGCTGGGGATAGATGCTCAACGCCCATAAATGAAAAAAAAGCGATGGACTGACAACATATAGTGCTTAAATGTGTATGGCTTAATCAATTCTTCAATTGGGATATATACAATTTTAGTTTTACGAAAATGGTGGAATGATTTATTTCAATACTTAATGAATGATGTTTACTGGCACGGAGGAGTGAGCCGAGGAATTGTTTTCTTTTATTTACTTTCAATCTGTAAAATTAAGACTAAACAAATGGTGTGCATGACTGAGTCATGGAATTTTTACCATTCAGACTTAAATTTGTGTCTTCGTCCTTATCACTTGATTCACCTGGATATTAAAAACTTACAAAAATAAAAATTAGTCAAATCTTTAAACAAATTCTTTTTTTTAAATTGACATATTGTGATGAGCATGAATAATAATTTTTAAATGTTCAAAGGACTTGCTATCAGTACTATGGTGTAAAATGAAATTATTGTCCAGTATTTTTGATGAAAAAACGTATTTTTTATTGCGGCATTACCTGTTAAATTTACAATAAAACATTTTAAAGAACCTTCTCATATAATTGAAGTCGGTGTAATGACATTTTTTTTATGATTTCCTTTTGAAGTCCTGGTTTCCCTATTTCCCTTTTTGTTTTAATGTATACTTCTAGAGTTAATGACAAAATAACCTCCGATTTAACTCGTTTTGGTACAGTTCTCGATTTTTTTACCGGTGGCAGGGGGGGGGGGGGTAAAAAGATTGTTGTTGATTCCATTATGACATTCCGTTCATCTGGATGTTGTGGTTTTTCAATATTTGAGTCTCTTGCAATAGTTTTGCAAAAGAAGTTTTTGGAGATCTTGCGGCTTAAAATGGCTTCCATTAATTGCTCCTTCCCCTTAATCTTCTGACGTTTTAGACTTTCTGTAGTTGTAAATTTTAACCTTCAAAATAATTGAAGCAGGATCATATTACCAACACATAGGGTTAGCCATATTTTTCACTCATTTTAATTTTCAACACGCTTTATATGTTTTTTTAAATTTTATTATTCCACAAATTAAGAAAATATTAAACCTTTTTTATTTCAGAAAACGATCACCAAGAAAATACAAATTTCAATAAAAGAACAATTAAGAAGAAATTTCTCTATCATTTGGTCGACGGTTCAAATTCTTACTCTTTTCCTTTACAAGTTCAAACTGGTACATAACAAGTTTCTGGTAGCAAATAAACATAATTTGCGCATTTGAGAAAATATACAACACAGTGAAGGTTATTCGTACGATTACATTGTGTTAAGAAAGAAAGGAGCCTAAAGAGCGTAAATAAGATTGTGATTTAATAGTTCATGTTGTAGAGAATAAGTAAAATAAAATAAATTAAAATTAAATAAAAAAAATTAATATAAATATAAGCAGAGACAAATAACAATAAAATTGAAATTTTATCTGATCAAAAGTAGTCGAAATTTTTAGTGAAACTGTCATTTTCCAATAATAATAACAATAAAAAATTACATTTCAGCAAATTTTTGTTATTATTGTTGTTTTTTTATAGTTTCCGTGAGTAACATGTCAAGAAAATGTAAGGGAATTTGTGATGTTGTGAATCAGAGTTTTATGTGACAACAGTGTGTAAAATAGAGAAGACTTGAAGTAGGTGACGCTTAACAAGTTGTCAGTGAAACTTAGGATAATTGAAAAGAAGAGAGCCTAAGACATCATTCTCAGAATTTGCTTCTAATATTCTTAAAAATTATGGAATACAAGTTGACCTTCGAGCAATATGCAGACTACTGCAGGATGGAGGGTACAGGACCAGAGTTTGCAGAGAAAATCATTTATTTAGAAACTAACAAAAAGAAACGGCTGGATTTCGATAAAGAAGAGGTATTGTTCTCCGATGAAAGTAACATAAAATTCCGTCTTGAGCCTTGAAAACGCACCGCATACGGAATAACGACGCATTTTAATGAGAAACAGAGCCAACAAAAATCGACATCTGTCTAAAATAAGAAAAATTAAATAAATTGACAAACTCAAAACCTTCTCTACAAAGTTGTGAAACGTGGATTTGGCAACATAAGTAACTTCAAAAGATCTAGGCAGAAGTTGCATGTAGCAGAAAACCTGAAGCACGTCATTAGAATTGTTGCTTTAGAATAAATTTCCTTATTTATAATTATATATAATATATATCACCTTTTTCGTACTTTGATCTCATTTTGTAGACAAACGGTGTTTCGAAAACGAGCAGATTTCATAAAAGGCCTTAAAAATGTTTCTTGTAAAAAATCGAGCCTTCTATAACAAAAGGCATATTTAACTACGTACTTAACCTCGTACACGTTGGTTTAGAGCAATTTTGGACAAATAATTTTTGTTAGAGTAGGAAAAAGCGATTCAATTAACATTGCAAAGTAGTACAGTACACCAAGCATTTAAAAAAAAAATAGAATATTGTTTACCTTAAGAATATAAAGAAAGGAACTGAGACAGAATCTTTAGGTGGGGAAGAGTCAGCGTACGATAACAAATATAAAAGATTGCCTATACTTAGTGTACTAAGTGTATTCTTGACTAGGATAACAGATTAAACTCGTTTTAAAATCAAGTACACGTTGTACAGAACTAAAACTCAAGTTAAAAGAACCTTAACCACTATACTCGTGTGTAACGTTATTTGTTAATTGTTAAACTCTCCACATCTAACTGAAATTCAAAAACAAATCTGCAACTCACTTTTGCTGCTACGCCCATCTTACCAGAAATGTATTTTCTTATATTGAAAACGAAACCTTAACAATGAATAACACACAGGGTAAAGTGTGAATCGGAGTGTGTAGTTAGAATTTTTGTTCATGAAAGCAATTTTTCTGGTTCCTTTTTAAACTTCATCCAGAAGGAAGTCGTATATTAGAAAAATTGTATTCCTTCCGAAAATGATAAATCTCATGGTCTTCCACTTCCTCTGCAACAAATTTCCCAGCCATAATTTTTGTCCCGTAGATTTTTTTAAATAAGTAGATAAAATAAATTTATACAGAAAATGTACCAAGAAATCAATTCTTCTCACACTTTTAGTAGTCCTTCTAATGGGTTAACTAGAAACCTTCAACGGGTAAGTATTTTTATGTAGATATTTTAACTTCGCACAATATATGTAGCTTGAAAAGAGGTGCGGAAGACTCATTTTGTTCTCGTCCCTTTGACCCATTTAAAAGCGATTGTGAGGGATGCAAAGACAAGAGGTATGGACTTCAATTATTCAGTCATCTGAACTGAGTTCTTATAAGTTCATAAACGTAGTTTATCTTGAAATTCGGTTATGTAATTGAATGTTAGTACAAAAATAGTTTTAGATTGATATTTCTTTTCTACTACAATGTTGTTTTTTATTCTCCCTGTAAAAGACAATTCATTTAAGGTCTCCTAGTGGCCTTTTAGCCCGTTATAGCATCACTAATCAATGAACTGGGAGTCAGTCTGATATTAAGATAAGACTAATGGAGAAAAGAATGTTTTTTTTTCAAATATTTTTTTAAGATGAGTTGACGGGTATATCGTAAAGCGTTCTGTAATAAAAAAACTAAGAGTGCTCACCACAGAGGATTGGGATTACTTGCAAGACAGACTGCGATATTCTTCCTTGAAAAACAGTGGACTTTAATTAAGCCAACGTTCATGTTGCCCGTATTTGTGCATTAAAATTTTCCAACCTCAATAAATCACTTTGTTCAACATTGAATTTGCCAACATAAGAGAATGTATAGTAGCATTTCTAAACTTTATTAGACATTTGATTATTTGGAGTCGTTGAAAAATAATTCACAAATTTATGTCAAATTTAGAATAATTTTCATCATTCTCATTTTTGTTTTCCAATTCTATTTTTTATGAACAATAATTGTTGTCAAAAAATACCCTTAACGAAATGAAATAATAAAATGCAAAACGCAGCTGAACAATTTCAAGAAAGAACCAGGAATAAGTTATTAAAATCGCTTGCGTTAAACTTCGAAACGATTCAGCCATGTAATTGTGCACACAAAGATCGAATTCGTAGCTTCCAAGAAAATTCTAAGTAGTAAGTTGTAGTTTCACATTTTGGACATATTACCAAAATATATTCATTCTTGTAGTTACAAAAAAGTTATGAGTCTACAAACGATTTTAATAACTTTGGCAGCTCTTATACTTTTAACGCTGACTTTTCTACTTGGTATGGGAATTGGATTTGGAATGACAAACTCACAATATGGCCGAAAAGCGTGTATCAATGCATTTCCATTCTGGCATGGGGAACAATGTAACGTAGCATTTTAGATGAACTAGCAATATATACACAACCTACATTTTGCAAAATGTTACGAGTATATTGTAATTTCAATAAAAAAAATAGTATTTGCAGTCAGCAAAAATATTATTGGGGTTATGAATTAAAAGATTGCACCGCCTGCAAGTTGTAGCTGATCTTGAACTTCATTCGAAAGCTGTAACATTTGTCAGTTATAATTAACAACAAAATTGTTTTTTGCCTCTTCGAAAATGTCTGGATTTGTTTCAATTCAACAGCCTTTGTGGAAAGTTTTGATATTTATTTATTGGGCAAATCTGTTCCAACCGATGAGTCATGCAGAGAGTAGTTTCGACGCTCCATAATTGGTGATTTAAGCGTCGTTCTGGCCAGCCCAATAAGTTTGAAGAAGATGCTTTACTTGATCCAGATCCGTGCCAAACGTAAAGTCAAAAATAAGTAAAGGAAATTTGGATATGGATTTTTCACCTCGGAACTGCTTCTTAAAAGACATCAAAGGAAAGTATTTTTACACCGTATCGAAACCGGAGATGAAAAGTGAATAAACTACGATGACTCCATGAAGAAAGAAAATTAATATTATTTAAAGTCTGGTGAAGCGATTCCATCATCGTCTCATCGACACAAAATAGAAACACTTACGATTCAAAGGTCATGATCTGTATATGCTGGGACCAGACGGGTCTGATGTACAGTGAGCTACTAAAACGAGGCGAAATCATTTATGGGAAACGTTATTGACTACAACTCGCGCGTTTGAGCAGTACATCGAATGAAAAACGGCAAGAAACTACTGAAAGGCATGCCAAGGTGATTTTGTAACCCTAATAAACTCGGCCTCATGCGGTTGTAGCGCTCAAAAACTACCTAGAAACACCGATATGGGAGGTCCTTCACCAGACCATGCTACTTCCGACTACTAGCTTTTTCAACGGATGCAAGACGATGTGTTGGGTCATCGGTAGGGGTCTTGTGAGGAAATCGAAGAATAGCTTAATGATTGGACCGAAGGCAGCTACCCGGTGGATATAAACTTCGTACTGAAGCCTGCCGGGACCAAAACGGAGACCTAGTAGACTCCTTAAGGGCGATGACGGCCAGGGAAGATCCTAGAAAAGACCAAAGTAGTGTAAATCGACAGTCACCACTTATTCGTCGATTTTAAGATCGCATATGACAGTGTGCATAGAGACTAGTTTCTAGTTTTGGCATTCAATGTGAGTCCTTCCCAAATGGAAAAGATGAGGGTCTTCGAGAGACAATGTCTTCGCGCATGTCTCAAGAAGTACAGAACCCCGGAATCTGACTACAAGAAGTTCTATCCTAATGAGGTCTTGTATAACGAAGCAAACGTGAATAGGGTTGATAATTTTATTATTAAACTGATTCGGAGGCATGTTGCACGAGCCATGACCTCTGAGAATGATTTCATATTTGGGGCCTACTACCCAAATGACGAATACCACGAGAACGCTCGCCGAAGGGGTTTTATTCCACCGGAAGCGTTCTTGTATCTTGACCGCATTGGACTGATCCAGGATGCGGAGGCATGTCCACTTATCTACCAAGTGGTGAGAAGGACAGTGGACAGGCGACTGTTGTACGATGCCAACGTCGTTAGTCGGGATGCTCTCCGGTTCAGCACATCCATCTCCATCCGTGATAGGATGGACACGGATAAGGACCGGGGGTTCTACTGGTGGTTAGAGCCACACCAGGAACCCCAGCTGTCGTCAGCCTGGTAGGTTAGGGTTGGTCCCCCACGGCCAACTCACATTTAGTATAAGTTAGCTTAAGTTAGTAATTAAGAATAAATATAAAAAAAAAAAAAAAAAAAAAAAATAAAAAAAGGTTAGTCGTAAGTATATTTAAGTTAGAATAGGATATATTAAGGTAGATTAAGATTTTTTTGTAGAAAATTCCATAGATAGCTAAGTTTTTAAAAAAAAAAAACGTTTTCTTAGTTTTAAAAATAAATAATAGTTTTTATTAATTTTAAAAAAATAACTAGCATTGAAGCCGAAAGGCAAAAACAAATATATTAATAGTTTAGCTTAGAGCGCCCGCATAGAGCCAGTAAGTAGTTATAAGATTTCGATTCTGTCGTGCCTAGGTTAAGCGTTTTATACCTAGTTTTAAGATACTATTAGATAAACAATAAAAAAAAATGCCTTTTAAACTAAACTAAACTAGTTTTGGCATTCCTACTAAACTCGTCAGATGGTGTAGGATGTCGATGGGGAACTCTCCCTGCTCCGTCAAGGTCGGCAACGAACTCACCGACACCTTTTATGTCGAAAAAGGTTTTAGACAAGGCGACGCACAGTCATGTGACTTTTTCAACATTATTTTGAGAGAAGTTTGTGCATAACTCACTTGTCAATACCAGAGGCCGGATCTTCCAAAATCTCGTTTAAGTGCTAGCTTACGCCGACGACACTGACGTGGTTAAGGGAATACATCGATATGTTAACAAGGCGTTTGTTGGCAATAAAGCGGAGGCGGCTAAAAATGGTCTGGTGGT
Organism: Eristalinus sepulchralis; assembly: GCA_944738645.1. Taxonomy (NCBI): domain Eukaryota; kingdom Metazoa; phylum Arthropoda; class Insecta; order Diptera; family Syrphidae; genus Eristalinus; species Eristalinus sepulchralis. The sequence goes on along the minus strand of OX122885.1, from coordinate 17,603,340 downwards.
TAATGAGGACAAAAGGAAGTACATGCTGTCATCAAGGAAGGCCACACAACATCGACGTTTCGGACAAAACGTCACACTAGGCAGCAAAAACTTCGAAGTTGTCAATGACTTCGTCTATCTCGGCAACGCGGTAAATAGGGAGAACAACACCAGTACCGAAATCAAACGCAGAGTCACTCGCAGAGTCACTGCATCCCAGTCCTACTTTATGACACGAAAAATTGGACGTTACTAAAAGCAGATGAGGAAGCTCTTAGTCTTTTTGATAAAAAAGTTTGGCGTGCGATTTTTGGATTTTGGTGGAGGAGAAAATTTAACGACTAACTCTATGGGCTGTACAGCGACAGGCGCCTGGTCAAGCGGCTCCGGATAGGCCATGTAGGACCTCAACCAAATTGAAGTGCGCAGCTAGAGGCAGCTAACGAAAGATCGTGCTGGCTAGAGAGGCATGTTGTTTAAGGCCCAGGTCCAACCCGGACTGTAGCGCCACAAGAAGAAGAAGATTCTTACCTGCACCAAGAAGATTCTTATACCTACAAATTTTACTTTTCCACAGAAAAAAAACTTGGCTCTGCGTAACATGAGTGTTCAGGTCATTTCTCAATTGATTGCTTCAATTAACAGAAATATTTTATTTATGAATTTATTGTTTCCCATATTTTTAAACTAATAACTGTGTATATAATTTTGTCACTGACTGTTAATACCGTTGTACATGGAATGTATGAATGCCTTGTAAATAAGCCATCATAGTAGTGTTAATCTCTTACTTTCGAAACCGGATTTAACGGCAAGTTCAAGTTCAATGTACGCTATGATCACCTATGATGACTTCGCTCATGCATAAGTATGTATATTGTACATATGTCCCAGATGCTGTTATGTTGTTATACAGATTAGGTATTAAGATACAAATTCTGTTGGCACAAATGATTGATGAACATATTGGGTTCTCTTAACTGCTGCAATATATGAAAATATATGAACATTTGGCCAATTAGTTTGTTCAACAACCATAAAAAGCATCATGAACCAGTTTTTTGCTGCGATCCGATGACCGATTTAAGTAAGGTTGCAAATTAATACTCTTTCTGTGACAGTATTGGGGTGAATATGTTAGATGGTGTAGAATAAATCAGGTTAGGATCAGAACTGTCATTAATAGTAGAAGAAGGTTTCGTTTTGTTTTTATTCAACTGACCTTCTCAATAAAAAGTTTATATAAAATATCGTAGCTTCGATTATAAAAGTGGTGCTCTTTTCGATAAGAACCTTAGTGTTGTGAAAGAATGCTATTTTAATAAGTAAGAAACCCTTGGTAGGTGTGCAAGAAATATTATCAACAGGAGCTACATATGTATATCAGTTTCTGTAACTTAGCATAGCACTTATGTACTAATTTTTAACGTTAGAAGTATGAGACATCCAATTTCGTTAATTAATTAAATCGTCATTGTTAAAATATACTTATTAAAATATGTGCATTAAAATTAATATCCTGCTTAGAATTATAAAACGGTTCTTAAACAAATCAGTTGAAATCAAAGTTCTTCCGGAATAAATTTCCAACATGGCTTAAGCAAAGTAAATATAATCTCATTTCATTCGTATATTTGTGTGTATTTCCTAATTGATAATCGCATTTGTCTGTCCAGCCATTAATGAGTCGCGGTTACACCTGTTGAACAGCGCCAATTTAAGCCCCAAGCCACAAGTCGATTATACTTAAGTGCGTACTTGATCTTCCAGAGGGCATACGAAAAGCAAGTGGCAACGGTTGGGCGCTCATTATGTCGGAAGCATACATGTATTGATTGCGGTTACAAGTATAACATTGCAATCGCTTTTGTTTTGCTAAGTAAGTAATGTGCCTTTAAAAGGGACTTAGGAACTCGATACTAACAGAAAATGCATCTTTAAGATTTCAATAAAGTTCACAGTCTGAAAAATAAAAAAATCGCAACATTTGAACGAATTTTTGTGAGGAAGTGTAATCTACAGCATCATACGGTTAATTTGGTGATTTTTATGTATAGTAAGGTCAAAGGTAACAAAAAATTTCTGATTTTAAATAGTCATCCATTAGCCAAGTCCGTAGACATTTTTGAAAAATAATCTTCCATAATATTTTTTAGAAAGAAATCAATTAATGATTAAATGGAACTCCTACAAACGGCATAAATACAAAACACTAGTGGTTCTAGTGGTTGCATAATTACTCACAAGCATAATCACGGACACAAGTTATGTTCTTCAAATACATTGCCAGCTTCTTGGGGCAACAATTAAGAACCTGTTTGCAAATTTATAGTGAAACTTTCAGTTTATTGTATATTATCGCCGTGGTGTAGTGAAGAAATGTGTCGACTAAATCACCGATGACTGGAGCGCCACAAGAAAAAGAAGAAATCGCCGATGGTTCCAGACACAATTATCGGACTAAACACCTCTCATATTTTACGTAAACCAACTCTCTTGAGTTACTGACAACACTCAAAGAGTATTAATGTTATTGGAGCCGTCTTTTACTCGTGAGAGAACAGTTGCACGCATAATGCGGGTAGTGGCCGACGAAGCTAGGCTCTGGTCCCTTGTGGGCTGTACTGTCACACAATTTTTATTATAAATCACATCACACATACAAAAGCGGCCGCAACATTTTAAAAAATATATAAAGCACGAACTATTAAAACACTTATTTGAATTTATTTCGTTCTAAAAACTAATGAGATATTTCTATTCTAGATTGCGTCCTTCTTGTCATCATTTCGCGAATGAAAGTGATGTAGGAAAGTTTTATTCAAAAACGAAGTGTCGCCCTTGGCTAAACGTTCTCTGATTTTTTTGCATTTATTATTGTCGACTTGTAAGTCCTTGGGGCAGGCCTGTACGAATTCCTTCCAAATGCAGTGGGTAAACTGCAATGGCATTGAATTACATTTTTTGTTTATTGGCACTTCACTGATTTTATCTTCAGATTTTTGTGATAGTTTTGGCTCTGCTAAGCACTTGTCAACAAATCCTTCTAAACCATCAGTCTTCCACTTGATATCTCGAACTTTCAAGCGGAGATGTGCCAACAGTGCGTCGCGTTTAAGTTTCCCTTGCTCATCCAATAAATTGAACTTCTTGGCAATACATTCGCCAGTGCAGACCATTTGCTCCTTCAATATTTGCATTTGTGCACAATCAAGTGGGTCGAAACTGAGATCTGTTCCTGCATAACAAAAACTGTGAACTAGACATGACTTTAATTAAAATTATTAATGTTACCATTCCCACCACGAATTTCAGAAATACATTGCTTTTTCACTTCTCTCAAAACTTCAATTTGTTTAGGATCAACTTTGTCACCACTGCAGCAGTGAAAATCTCGATCTCTCCGTCCTCTGTCCTGATGGCAACCATTTTTCATAGGATCAGCTTCAGTGTCCCGTTTAAATCTGATGGGTTCATCAAATATATCATCGAAATCGCTACGAATGTCATCAAATAAGAGCTGATCTGGAGTTTATAGATAAAATTAAGTCTGCAGTGGCCATAATAAACATATAACTTACTAAAGTCGGAGTCTCTAAAATCGTAGTCGGCCCTTACGGACGCTGTTAATATTAATGCACATACGCAAAACGTTAACATATTCGATATTGTACCGCGTATGATCCCAAAGAAACTGAAGATGGCAACAACTCTCTGCAAGCTTTTATACACATCACTCAGAACCATTCAATCCGACAGCACCGACTGAGTGTAGCATTGTGTTGTTTGTAAGAATTGTGGAAAGTCATGTTGCGGCGACAATTAGAGGCCAATTGGTAAATTTCATGCTAATTGATTCGTTGGTTATTGTTGACCATTCTACCAGGTCGGTCGATGAACTTCTTTTCAGTTAATCGCAGTTATGTGTTTATTTTGGTGACAATGTGGTTATCTGATGGTTGTAGTAACATAGTTATGAAATTCTTATATAACGAATTATTCTGTTTAATTTACTGAATCTGATCTCTGGTTGTATTTATTTATAATATTTGGGTCAATTTCAATGTTGGTTAAGGAAATTAGAAAAAAAAAAAACAGTTTGGCTGACCTTATTTCTTCAAAGCCTGACATGGGATTATCGTCGGAATATCTGACATGCTAATTGTCGAATTAAACGCAATTACATACATATGTGTATGTGTCAAGTGAATTGTTATTTTTTACACAATTATAGATTCGGTTTTCGGTAGTCTTCTTTGTGTTTTAAGGTCCTGTTTCAGTCAATGTTTTTTCATAACAGTTCATATGCGGTTTTACGGCGTCGTTTTCAAAAAGAAAACTATTATAATATTGATCAGTTTGTATGTTGCACTCTTCCTATATACTACTATATATTTATAAAGCGATTTGAATTAAATTTAGGAGTCCCATGTATTTAATCTACCAAGCAATGTTTAAACATTGGATTACATTTGGGGTGACATGTTGGGCCTTACACTTCTGATCAAAAGCGTCCAATTACTACATAGAGAACAATTATCGAAAAATTGAGTTGTTAAAGACTTCGAAAGTTATCACAAACATTTATTACTTGACTTTTGCCACACATAACATTTTCGTAGGAATAACGCGTGCCTGGATATGTACCGTGTTATGTATATACATGACGCTAATCCCCTTATTCGATTCAATTGTTTGCTGCTGTACTGACAGTCGAGTTACGAGCCGGTGTGCTGTCATGGATGAAGAGCTTTTTCTTCTCCAACAAGTGGGACCTCGTTTTCCACCATCCGGCGTTAAACCGGCCCAACTATTTTTCGGCATAGTATATCCTTGTTTTCGATTTGCCCTCACTCAGATAGTCGATGTACGCGTATCCTGTAACACTTGGTGCAAGAAAGTTCGCTGAATATATTGTTCCTGGGTCTCAGCTGTGCACTACTGGATTCGTTGACGGTAACATAAACCCCGTCTGCATAAAATACTGCTCTGAAGAGTTCTAAAGAAGTTCTAAGCCGCTTGTTGTCAAGAGTGAAGAAAAGCAGTACCAATCGCACAGACTACTTTCTCATGTCCACAATTTTTATGATAAAATACCCAAGCGATCTTTCAACGCGATTTTTCGCACCGCCTTCGTTAAGCTACTACGACTAAAAAAATCATAACAGAAATGTATAACATTTATAATGTTCTTCCGCTGAACTTAGCAAACCTGCATTGTTGTTTGTCTAGAAAGTGTTCTCAATCTGCGTTGTTAAGTTACATTTCAAACACGTGACAATGGTAAGAGGAGGATAAGAAATTTCGAAAAGTGGAAACGAGTACTATGTCATGTTAAGTACCAAAATTCTGATTATAGTAAAACTTCGGTAGGTGTGAAGATTAGTGTGTTAGATCTACTTAAAATGAAATTTACATGAATTTAGCAACTATCCAATCTTGTAAATTGTTTCAAAACCAAATGCGAGTAGGCGCAATTATAGATTCTTTTTTTCTAATTTTGGTTTTCATTTCCAAAGCCTTTTTCGAAAATTGGCAAAAACGATCCTGGTCTCACACCCAGAGTGCAACAAAATAATTAAGAAAAAATATATTTGCAAGGTTGTAACTTCTTTAAGATAACTGCTGCCATGCCGATCGGATTATACGCTTCATAGCGCCAGGTTCCAGAGGAAACTTTTGAAATATCTTAAGAAATGAAAATGGTGCGCATTGTTCAATAAGCACTGACCAAATGGTAATATTTGGTAGTTAATGAAATAATAATAATAAAATAGTAGACTGAGTTTTAGGACTGAGTTGTAGAGCAGGAAACAGCAAATAGAGTTTGAGTACAAATTCGTTTATAAAGATCACACAAGCAGAGCGTTTATTTTGAAAATTTGCTAAGTTTCCGTGTTGTAGGTCTAAGGATGTAAGAAATATTATTTATTACAGGTTTAAGTGAAATTTATTTTTTTCCAGAATATCACCAAATTGAAGGAAAATATCACCAAATTGAAGGAAAATATCACCAAATTGAAGGAAAAACGAAAACCAAACTAAGATCGACGAATTAAGCGATTCGTGCACATTAATTATTGTGAGGCGTGTGAATTTTTGCACAAATACATGTGGGTACAATTATGTGACGGCAATGAAAAGAATAATGTATGTTCGCAGTAGCAAAAGCCACTGAAATTATTTCTTCATGGCTGCCTAAAATTTATGCGTAACACATTTTTTCACATATTTTCAAAACACTTAATATAAATAATAGGTAAAAAAAACGTAATAAACCAGCTGAAAATTAAATGTTCATATGAAATGTAGGTACATACGCAAAAAGTTTCTACAACACAGCATTTTACGTTATTCTTCTTTTTGAAATACATTTATTTTGTATGACAATATTCCATTACGCCTTGGAAATTCCATTAGACGTGAACTTCACCCTTAAGGATAAGGTTGATGCTAATCATGCATATTTTTCTTAGCTCCCTGTTTTAAATACATGCGGCATTCTGCTAAATAATAAAATAATTCCAGCGAAGAACAAAAATGTTTCTTTGTAAAACACTTGAGGGCGGGAAGAAACGCACCTTCAAATATTCCCATCAAAAACATAGGAACGCAATTAGCATTACATTAAAAGCCGCCATCTCAGTTACAGCCAAAGTAACGCGAAGTGAATACATGTATGTAATTGCGTACGCATATTTTGCATACACGCACTGTAATCCCCTGAATGTAATTAATAAAATTCATTCGTCTTCGCTATACTTGTACACGCTTACAATTTTCCTCCGAAAGAACCTCAGCGCTTTGCCGCTTCGGAATGAAGTGTACTTTGCTATTGCAAATTGGGAATCCATTTCACGTTAGGGGCTGTTGAGGGTAATCGCCATTTTCTACGTTGCTGAATTTTCATCGTTTGGCTCCGTTCATACGTAGCTACGTATGTAGATATGTATGTATGTATCTGTGCAGCAATGTACAAGGATATACATCTTTGTTAACTCGAGCTTAGTTGCACGAATCGGGTAAAATCGAATTGCCTGCTGTATCAACGCATCTACCGCAGCTCCTATGAAATGTAGCAATATCGACGATTTGGTTTGCGCTGCGAGGTTAAATGAAATCGAACAGTAACATGAACGAGCTCACAACCCGATACTTACAGTTTGGTGCCGTTTAACGTTTTGCATTTCCTGCATGTCAACATTTTCAAAACTGAGAAGAATTCTGTGGTGGGCCAATGCATCTGGCGTTCAGTGTATTGCATCGGTTTAACGCTTTCAGTCACAGATTGAAGTCGATTTTAATCGAAATTTCAATTAAGTCTGAACCTTTGAATGTGCAAGTGGTTTCCACCTTCAGACTCCTAATCAAAAGAGACTTCGACCATTTGGATCCGCGGAATATAAAAGAATTCATTACGCCTGCATACACTTTAGCAATTCAATGGAGCTTTGTTATGCTAATGATTGAAGAATGAATTTGATTCCCAACGCACTTCGGTAATGACTTTGGAGTGTTTTAATGACGCTTTATTACATTTTTACTGCTGTACAAATTAAGTGAAGTTATTTTCGGTTAAATGAGATTACCATTATGGGGGAAATTTCTCAGTTATTGACGAAACGGGGAATCCCCCCTCTGAAGTTAAGTAATGGCAAATGAGTGAGGTGTAAAAGCACTTTATACATGTATATTTTGTTCCTATTTGTGGTTACAGATTATACTTTTGAATACCGGATGGTACCTAAATCCCGGTCACAGTATGATTACTTTCAATAATAGCACGTACGCGTGATGTCTCTACCGCCTGTACGAATATGAAATAGCTAACGTAATGTAACAATGAAGCATATACTAGCCAACGATTTCCTTTGTTTAGTACCTTATTCAGTCTATTGGGTAATAGAATTGTATGCTGATGTTAAACCTGCGTAAAATATTTGAAACAGAAATAGAAGAACAGAAGATTTTTTTAATGTTCCGTTTAGAATATTTGTTATTTTTGTGAGCATATCCTTGCACTATCTATACACTTTTTACACATCTTTATTAATTAGTTGGAAGGGCGTTTCGTATTCGACGTACCCGCCTTTTCTCCTGATGAGAACATTCTATTTAGGTTAAGTAATCGCACTTATGTTATGCGATCTTCGCTAAAACATACTTATATTACCATACAAATTACTCAAGAACTGCATAAGCATTAACCATATCATTGATCTTCTACATTTCAACCAATTGACCCAAATATAAGATTACCTGCACTTTCAGAAACGGAGTGCACATCGCACATCTATAGTTTGGTCAAGGAAAAGTATTCGAGAAACATTACTTCTCTAAAGGACCAACCTTCTCAAGTGTCCAAGGAAAATTGGATCTGAAAACACACATCCGTGGCACAGCCGGTGAGAGCATAATTTACTGCTTCGTCCTCTGGTAACGACGAACATACTGACACGGTGCAAGAGCTCTCTACCCCAAAACAACTTCATTCAACAGCAGCCATCGGTTGCTTGTGGGTGAGTGTACGCGCAACGTACAGAAGGGAAGTACTTCCCTAAATTTTATTGCCTCTCGGCCATTTAGCTAAGGTCAAACCACTTGAAATGGGAATTGTGTGACTGGCAAGTATAGCTGGGTAGAACTGTCGACGGTATTGGTAAACTCCCAAGTTGAACGGAAATTGGATTATCTTCTTATAGATTTCCGGCTTAAAGTTAGCTATTGGGTTACAATCGCCCAAGGACCTGCTCTAAGTAAATCGTTCTTTGGGTTCTCGAGTGCGGGCACGGAAATTGGTTGAGCCCGTAACGAAGGGTTTGCAATATGATTTAATGCTGATGTGGTGCATTTAATTGGAATTTAATTTCACACTGGCAGGCCAGAGTACTTGAACTTTTGTGCGATTACACGATTGTTACAAGTGTGTTGGGAGCCGCCTCCCTGCAAAATGATTGTAAATTGCCTGCTGAGTGCAACGGCTACGCCACCCTCTTTACGGTACGAAACGTACGGTTTTACTGTTGCAGTGTTAAAGGCGATTGTCGGGTATAGTGCTTCGCCTGCTTTATGCCTTTATGATAACTTTTACTGCTACTGAAAAATTGGGGTTCTTATGCATGTTTTATATTTTTTTAACGACTTTTTTGCGTGTTCTTGGATGGGTAATTCAATGCAAATGCATGATGATCGGGTTTCATGGCGTTGAACTGGTTTTCTCTTTGAATGGTGTGAAACATTTTATGGATAAAATTTTGAACATTTGTAGGAGAGAAGCACAGTTCGAATACAATAAAGTTAAAACATTTGCTCGTAGCTGTGAATGGAGGCATCACTGATGTATATACGAAGGTGGTGCGATGGTGATAAGATTCCAGTTTAAAAAAATCCATCAGGTTAATTGCACTATGAAAAAGTATACAAATTTGGTTTGCAATTACCATAGAACGGCGAAGGTAAGACTTAAGAAAGGCAATAACTGAACGAATGTGCTTTTTATTGATGATATTGTCATTATCTTCGATAGCACAAGAATATTACATCGTATACATAGTACATTAAAAATCGTTTCTTTAGCTAGTATATTATTTTTTGCTTTATGGAAATTATTAACGTTTATCGATACGCAGGTGGTATGAATTTTTTTTTTTAAAATACTGTTTTTATGTTAGTAACAAAACAAAAAACAAATACTGAAGTATAAGAACCGATATATTACAGGAATAGTTCATTGAATTAATTGTATATTGTAATTTTTTGGTCGCGGTGGGATAATGGGTTAATGCATCAGCTCACACGCCAATGTCCCAGGTTAAATTCCTTTACTGAACACCCAATTTTTCATGGCACCACCTATTATTTGTCTATGAATGGCTTTTTTAACTTCGACGTTCGGAGTCGTCAAAAAACTGTAGGTCCCCTCGACTCGACAACAATATGTTGGATGCACAACTTTAGTAGTTAGTGACACTCAAATGGGTGGGTGATGTGGGAACAGGGTAGGCACTGATTGGTATCAACCTGGCGATGCCCAGCTGTTGTAACTGTTTCCCACACATCAACTGTGCTTATAGTACTTCCACGTCGGTAGCCACCGGATACTGGTTGTTGTTCACCCGAACTCAACTTGCTAAACCTATAAGTGCGAGCTCCGCCCAAGAGGTATGAAAAAAGGGCCCGGTCCTCCAGGTTGGGGGTGTGCTTCGGGGTAACTGCCTGGCCACATTAAAAAATAATAGTTACGAACCAACCGAATGCCTCGGATACGGATGGATACACTGTTGACGACCCCCGCAAACGAACAAAGGACAATGATTTACGGATCTGCACATGGAATGTGAGGTCCCTAAACAGATCACGTACAGCCGATGAACTTGCGGAGGCCCTGGACTGCTATAAAGCAGACATTACCGCAATCCAGGAAACGCGGTGGGATGGGCCGCGCAAGAGAGGAGTGAGAAACTGGGACATATACCACGGCGACTGCTACAGGGAGAGAGGGAAACGCTTATTTGGATGCGGTTTTGTTATTCGAGGCAGACTTAGGCAAAAAGTCTTAAGCTTCCAATACAAAAGCGAAAGCCTCATAACAATCCGCATCAAGGCTAAATTCGGAAATATAAGCCTCATATGCGCCCACGCCCCGACAGAGGAAAAAGATGACAGCAGTAAAGAAGACTTCTATCACCTCCTAGAAAGGACATACGATCGATGCCCCAGCTACAACACAGCTCGTTCTAGGAGATTTCAACGCTCAGCTGGGAAGAGAGGAAGTCTTTACTAAAGTCATCGGAAGACACAGCCTGCACGCCAATACCTCCGGAAACGGACTCAGGCTAGTTGACTTCGCCTCGGGCCGAAATCTCTCTCTGGCCAGCACGCGGTTCCCACACCTTAACATTCCTAAAGGGACCTGGCGATCACCTGATCAATCAACCGTCAACCAGATTGATCATGTTGCAATCGACGTCAGACACTCCTCTAGTATTCTCGATGTCCGAACATTCCGAGGTGCAAACATCGACTCGGATCATTTCCTTGTTGTAGCCAAGGTAAGAACCCGGATATCGAGAGAGCAACGGAGTCGAGACAGGCCAAAACGGTTTGACGTCGGAAAGCTACAATCGCAGCCGATCGCTAGAGCCTTTACCGATCGATTCTCCCTGAAACTGTCTCAAAGTTCGACGCTGCCTGCACAAACAATAGAAGACAAATGGAAACGTTGTCAAGAAGCCATCAAAGAGGCCGCCACTGATGTGCTGGGTTTCATGCCACCACCTAAGAGGAACCCATGGTTTGAAGACGAGTGCAGGCAGGCGCATGCAGCCAAACAGGAAGCTTACAAGGCAACGCTGCATCGAACGACGAGAGCTGTTTGTGAGCTCTACAAACAGAGAAGAAAGGAAGAGAACCGGCTTCTCAGAAGAAAAAAGAAAGAGCACGAGAAGCACGCGGTCGAGGAAATGGAGTGGTGCTATGGCAGGAATGACGTCCGAAATGTTTACCGCAAGATAAAACAGTTATCCGGCGGTTACAAACCTCGGACAGAAGCCTGCCGGGACCTAAATGGACAACTGGTGGTAGAGTCGCAGTCGGTGCTGAGATCTGGAAGGATCATTTCTGCTGACTCCTAAACGGCGATGACGACACAAATCCCGCTGTTAGGCAGAATGTTCCACTCAATTTGGACGACGATGGACAAGAATTCCGTCCCCCCGACTTAGACTAGGTCAAGATAGCAATATCGAGACTGAAGTCGAACAAAGCTGCTGGCGCGGACGGACTATCCGCAGAGCTGTTCAAAGCGGCTGGGGATGAGCTGGTTGGGTGCATGCACCAGCTCATCTGTGAGATATGGTCGGAGGAAAGCATGCCCGACGAGTGGAATCTCAGCGTCGTCTGTCCGGTCCACAAGAAAGGAGACCCCTTCGACTGCGCCAACTATCGAGGGATAAGTCTCCTTAACATCGCATACAAGATCCTTTCTGCCGTACTGTGTGAACGCCTGAAACCGTTCGTCAACAACCTGATAGGTCCTTATCAGTGTGGTTTCAGGCCAGGGAAGTCCACAATTGACCAGATCTTCACACTGCGGCAAATCCTAGAGAAGTCCCAAGAAGTACAAATCGACACCCACCATCTATTTGTCGATTTCAAGGCCACGTATGACAGCGTGCATAGAGACGAGCTATAAAGTGCCATGTCTAGTCTTGGCATCCCTACCAAACTCGTCAGATTGTGTAGGATGACGATGGAGAACTTCCGCTGCTCCGTCAAGGTCGGTAGCGAACTCACCGAGACCTTCGATGTCAAAAAAGGATTTAGACAAGGCGACGCGCTGTCATGCGACTTCTTTAACATCATTCTTGAGGGGATCGTGCGTAACTCACACGTCAACACCAGAGGCACGATCTTCCACAAGTCCGTTCAACTGCTAGCTTACGCGGATGACATTGACGTGATCGGCCGAACTCAGCGAGCCGTCAATGAGGCGTTTGCTAGCATCGAAGCGGAAGCGGCTTAAGTGGGACTGGTGGTAAACGAGGGCAAAACTAAGTATATGCTGTCATCGAAGAAGGACGCAGAACATCGACGTCTCGGACAGAGCGTCACTATGGGCAGCAGACATTTCGAGGTAGTTAAGGACTTCGTCTACCTCGGCTCCGCGGTGAATTGGGACAATAACATCAGTACCGAAATCGAGCGCAGAATCACTCTTGCCAATCGCTGTTTCTTTGGGCTTAAGAGGCAATTGAGTAATAAAGCCCTCTCCCGAACGACCAAAGTGACTTTGTACAACACCTTGATCATCCCTGTCCTGCTTTACGGCTCAGAAACCTGGACGCTACTAAAAGCGGATGAGGAAGCCCTTGGTCTCTTCGAGAGAAAAGTTCTGCGTGCGATTTTTGGTCCTGTTTGCGTTGATGGCATCTGGAGGAGAAGATTCAACCACGAACTGTATGGGCTGTAAGGCGGCATGAGCCTAGTCAAGCGTCTACGGATACAACGCTTAAGGTGGCTAGGCCATGTAGAGCGGATGGACAGCACTGCTCCGGCCCGAAGAGTCTTCGAATTCGAACCACAGGGACAACGCAACAGAGGACGTCCCAGGCTGAGATGGCGCACACAAGTGGAAAACGACCTCAACCAACTTGGAGTGTGCAATTGGAAGCAGCTGGCAAAAGATCGTGCTAGCTGGAGAGGCATGCTGGTTGAGGCCCAGGTCCACCACGGACTGTAGCGCCATCTGAAGAAGAAGAAGAAGACACTCAAATATAATTATTATTAGGTAATTTTAATTATGTATTGTTCGGTATAAACAGAACAGTATTACAATTTGCTTTAGAAAACGCTTAAACAAGAACGAATTTGGGTTCAAAGAACCATGGAGACCACAGGTATATACTCTGGGATGAGTGGTTAAAACATGGTTGAACCCTAGTGTTAACGTTGTAAGAATAAAAAAGGATGAGATGGACCCTAAGGGTACGCGAAGGGACACAATGTATAAGTCATCCTCTCATGAATATTATTGTACATTATACGGCAGCGTGTATCATATGTATGACCCTTACTCAGAGAGTGGGAGTGAGTTTGGTGCTCAGGCTTAATTTCGGCAACATGATTTAAATATACTTGTAAGTATAATATAAGATTAATAGTAAAGTTTGAATCCTAGATAGATCCTTCGCGCCTTCTTTGCACTGACAGTTACAAATTGGAAAATGGCAAAATATTGCAATGAATTTCTTACCCTTTGATTAAGACAATCCGTGAGTACTAATGTCGCACTGCTGGTTGCCAAAGATTCATACATAAAAGATTTTCTCCGCGATTTTACATGGCCACCTGAGATGAGAGAATGAGAAGAGTAATGTATATCAATTTTCTTGTTTCACACTCATGTTTGTAACAGTGTGTGTCCTAGCTCAAATCCTACAAATAGTCAAGAAAGTTTTCAGGGCGATGTGACTTTATGGCATCATTCATCACAGGGTATTGCCAAAAGATGCTTACTTAATTTTCTACAACGATCGTATATGAGAAATATGAATTCAAGTTTGTCAGTGCTACGGTAAATTTAAAATCTTTCAAATTTCAAAATGTAGTAATATTCCAATTTTATAAGTTTCAGTGTTCATCCAGGATGAGATTCTTAAATCTATCTCACTGGGCCTATGCTGGCGCTCAAAGTGAAACGAAGCACATGCATTATAACTATGTCATCAGGCTTTATCTTTTGTATTAGACATACTTATATGTTCGACAAACTTAAGGTAACTTTAATCACCTTATTTCATTTTTTATGTTATTTTTTTATTTTTTTAACATTTTTGTTTTTTTTTTTATTTTTTTTTTTTTGGAATTAAAATATGTCCCCAAACGACATTGGTCAGGCATCCAACACGAAGCCAACATAGATTTCTGAGGATAATACACCCAGCATTAAGAAAATCCAGCTCTTTGTCAAGTTGAATCAGCCCGACTGAACCAGACACTATACGGACTGCTTTTTGTTAAAAACATGTGTGGCCCTCATTGAGGGATCTTTAATCCAATCCAATGTCCTAGGCATCACCTGCTGGATCAAAGAATTTCGCTCCGCATTGTGGACTAATCTAATCTGCTTAGGGTAAACGAAAGCCTTAAAAGGAATAAAGGCATACCGTCGCGTACTCTCTCGTAAGGTTCAGATTACGTAATCAAAGAACAATCAAATAAATAGTTAGGGTTATGGGACCTTGGGAGGGGGCCTTTATAAATAAAATAAGTGGAAATTGAAATTATAATAAATACACAATTCGTAAAATTCAGCGCAGTTCACGACTCTATTAGCTATACATAACTGAGAATGAACGCGGCCCATCCCCCAGGTGTGGAGATGTAGCGAACCCTTTATTTAACGTTATAGCCTTTAAACTTTCTGGCTAAACTAAAAACAAAACTTTTTCTAAGGTTTTCATATTTCCATTGTGTTTACTAATCAATATTTCCATAAAATCATAGAACTTGACTTAAATTTACCTACAACGCACCCTCAGGAGAAATTGGGAACATTAAGTGCGGTATGTTTAGAAAGTATATAAGCTAAAAGATGGCATTTGCCTGAACCACGACCTGGAAAACCACATCTGGATTAGTTAGTTTAGGCGAATATCGATCTGAAACCAATAGTTTCGCCCTTTTCAATGAGGGCAACATGACAGATAATATCATATCAGCCAAAATGAATTCTGTTTAACAATGCTCCGAATAACGCGTTTTATCCTAAACACTGGAAAACTCGCCGTGGCGTAGTGGTAAGTGCGTTGACCGCCGCGCAGAAAGTCTAGGTTCGATTCCCAGACGGGACACCACGAATTTTTCACGGAACCACCTCTTTCGAATTGCTGACACCACTCAAAGAGTATCAATTGTCTTTAAAAGGCTTCTCAAAAATCTCGCCGTTTGGAGTCGGAAAAAACTGTAGGTCCCTTCTACTCGTGAGAGAACTGTAGCACGCACAACACGAGTAGATGTTGTAGAAGCTCGGCCCTGGTCCCCTGTGGGCTGTAGTGCCACTCAATTATTATTTTACTGGAAAATTAAAATTATGCAACTCATATCCAAACGAGAAAAGGTTTCCTTTCTAACATCAGCAACGTATTCGAGAATGTAATCAATAGAACGCTTCTATCCTGGATAGGGGACAATAACATCACTCCGAATAACCAATTTGGTTTTAAATCGGGGCATGACCCCATTCACATTTCTTCGAAAGGGGCGTTGAATATCCATCATAATAAATGCAAGAAATAAGGCTCAGGTGCTTGCGTCATTAATCGGGATAAGACCTGTGACACCGTATAGCTAGAAGGCCTAGCTAGAGGATTAGGCATCAGTAAAGCACTAATGTAGCTTTTGTGAAACATACTTACAAGCAGAACGTTCATTGTCAAACATTTTAACGCAACATGTTTGAAGTGAAAAATGGTCTTTTACAAGTGGTCGTTAGTTCACATATCCTTTCCAATATCTAAATATGTATGTGATCTTATAAGTTTCTTAAGTCACCTGACTTAATATTTATTGCGGTGAATGGAAATAAAAAAAGAAGTCGGACAGCATTCTATTCGTTAGAACACTTATGCCCAGGGTCTCGATGGATAGCAAATGAATTTGAAAAAGTTTTCACTTGTTGGACAACTCAGGGTGCCACTGGCGCAAAGAAGTGTAATCAGATACCTTGAAAATATGTAGAGCATCTCTGGCCCTAGCCAAAGCTCGAGGAGCGTTTGCTCTTAAAAAACAGTTTCATGACAGACTCGTTGCGAGGGTGAGTCTAGCCTCCTAATTGGCACTTATTCGACAAATGCTCACCTATGGATGTCCCGTGCGGTTCAACAGGTTCCTTAAAAAAAAGATACGGGTTTTTGAAAAGGCTACACTGCATTTCTTTTTATCTAAGTACAGTACTTTTTTATTTCCCCCTCGAAAACGGATAAAAAATCCACTCTCGATTTTCCGGCGACCATCGAGCCAACAACATCGCTAGTGAGAATAAATTACTTCCGTAATCACGTTTCTAAAACATTATTGCATTTGTTTCGCTACAGACAGAGTTTTGCATTTGTCGATTTGGTTGTGTACCATATATACACTTCATCATACAAATGATATTGAAAAACATCACACACTTTAAAGAAATGTAACACCTGACGGTTCAGTGAAAAGAAATATTTGCTTCAAGCTCAGCTTATAAAAAATTTTTTTAATAACCATAGAAAAAATATTTTTTATCAATGCCCCGCAAGAATGTGAAATTATAATTAAATGCAACCAATTAAAAATCCAATTAAATTGGGTGTTCATGGCAAAAGAAGAAATTGTCGCCCGAGAGTAAGGTTATGATTGGCCATCATAGTGGGAATGCGTCTGCAAATATTTTTTTTTACTGATAGATGATATAAAAATATCTGGGGGATGTTCACGGAAATACACTTGCACTGTGGAGTAGTATCTATACCAAAGGAATTCTGTGATACATTTTTTTTTAATTCGAATTGCGTATTTTTAACATAATTGCAATTAAATAAAACAAGGATATATTGGTGGGGGAAATAAAAAAGGATGCCAAAGATAAACACGGTAATTGCCTTTCAAGTCCAATGAATTGTTATAACATGGTTCAGTTGACATAACAAATTGAAGTTGTCGGCGGAAATAGTCGCAATAAAAATAACAGCAGGCTGTCAAACAGCGAGTACTTTAATAGGTATGCCAATTAAAGCGATATCTGATTTCAAATCGAAAAAGGGAATGTCTGTCAATTTAAATCTTAAATTTGTATTTTCGAATGAAATGTATGTGTGTATGTATTCATAAATGCCTCAGAACCTTCTCACAATATGAAAACAATTGCAGGTAATGCGAAGTATCGTTCTTTGCAATTTAAAGACGAAAAGAAAGCACATTTTTTTATTCGATCGGGAAACTTTCACTCCACCCACAGTGTACTCCTTTTAAAGTTTCTGAATTTTTATGAAGGGCTTATGAAGTGTTTGCAAAATCAATTGGCATATGTATCGGTAGGTTAAAGAAAATCGTTACTTCTTTAAGAACTACTTGCTATGAATGATATTGAACGAGGACTTAGAACTGATATGACGATTCTCGAAAGAGAGACGCACATAAAGCTTAAGAACAAAATATTCAAGGCGTGACTAGGCGGTGTTTTTGAATACCTCAAAAAATTCTCAGTCAAAATATAGCTAAAAAGTATTTGAAACACGTAAACTCACATCCATTTCGAATTATATTCGTGGTTAAGCAAGGACACAGAGTGGAGATCTAGAAGAAGATCAGTACTTACGTATTTCGTGCTTTTTCGATTTTTCGTACTGGGACACTGAAAGTAACCCTTGTCGAATAATGTATTGTAGAAGAAGAAGTGCAGAGTTCTATCGAAACGAAAACGAAATATTTTGATGTTCAGTTTTGGAGTGGATACCACCGTCTCATAAAGTAAACACAATTACTTTGTTAAAAATAAAAACTTAATCTTTATTTAATATAAAACAAAGAATAGTTAATATTCAACTAGATGTTACTTCTATGAGATATCTCGATGAACTCACTCTTCCAATCGTCTGTCATTCTATTTTATATTGTTTGATGCTGATCATGACTGGACATGTCACTGATCAGTTCCTGTGATTCCCTCGAATGATCCGCCATTGTTTATATTATCTTTATCTTGCCTCTGATGAGAACTCCTGGAATGCCCTTCATCCATTTTGTTTACACTAACTCTTAGTGATTGGTCTTCTTCCGTGCTCTTGGTTCCTGGAATTTATTTGGTCCATTTTGTTTATATTGTGGGCGAGATGATGGTGACGAGTTTAAATTGAGGAGGAGGGAAGTGCGGCTTCCGCAGTCTCTTGTGTAGTCTCTGACGTAACTGTTCGTTGGTCTTGTTTTAAACTTCAATTATTACACAGCATACGTCCTTTCTCAGCGCAACTCTATTTCACAGCTTCTCTTCTTGTAATTGTACCAATCTTTCAATCATTTCCGATTTTAACAAGATTGTGAATATTTCTATTCAGTTGAGATTATTGGGGACTTGAAATTAATTTCAGTGAAATTGCAGCGGAACTCCTTTTAGTACAACCTAATTTCAATTCTTGAGAATTTTGATTGAAAAATAACTTTATAAAGGAGTTACACCTTTTTTTATTAAGTCTAAGTTACAAAACTTAGACGTCCGGCATAACATAAATGTGAAGCAAGACCCAAAATGTCCCCATTATTTTCCCCTGGTTTTATCTTTAAATCATGAAAATATATAGGCCAGCGCATTGTTATTGCGTTTTAGATCCCCAAGGTTATTTATATAGTAATTTAGGATGAACTCAGCTGTGATTTAAAACCACTGTTATCATCGTATTTTTCCGATTATCCAACCACCTTGATTTTTAACAGTGACTGTTATCTTGTAGTGTGGAAACCCAATCAAATGCACACAATACTTAATAAAACTCAGGCAATAAAGATAGAATTGGATACAATAAAATGCCCAGACCATGGCCATGATTGGCTTAAACTTGATGTTTGTAGGGATTTAAGTTGTATTTGTGCTTATGCTAAGTGAAAATTTGTTTCCGCATGATCTGATATACAGATTTAAGAATTTTAAATGCCTTCACCGTGATCCTGGACCGTTATTTTCATAGTGAACAGCCAGTAGTTTTGCTGCAAAAACCGACACTTTTTTAATTTTAATTTAAATTGTGCAGCAGTGATCTAGTTGAGATGACCAATCACTATTTTCACGGTAAATTTATCGAAAAAAGGAATTGTGTTGTGATAGCTCCACTGTGATCTTGTTTTCAGCTTTGACAGTTCTTTTCACAATGGTTCTTTAGAAAACAGTGATCGCCATGTAATAATTACCGGGCGAGGAAAACGAATATATTTTAATTTTTTTTTCATTTATTTTAGAGCATCGAAAAACAAATACTTTTAGCTTAAATTAAATATAAAATGAAAGAAATAATGCAACTTTCACTTACGAAATTACTCAATAAGAATATATTATAGGCTAATGAATGGAAACCATATTATTAAAGACGTGTTACCTTCATAAGAAAAAAAGAATAACGCGACTTAAGTGCGATTCTTATGAATTCCATATGATACGATAATAAACGAAAATGTTTATCTTCCAATTTGAAGTCATCGGTACAATTTTTGAAAAAAAAAAACACTTAAAGATATCAGTTGTTCAATTGACAGTACGGATAGTGTTAACTAGCGCCGCGACTCTCTGTTACTTTTGCCCTGTACGCTTCCTTTCTCCTAGAAAGCGTTTTTCTTGTCAATATGCACGTCTTACTCATCCCAGAGACCGATTGGCCACAGTAGATCACAAATTTAAAGAACAATAATTTATTTCAATTATTTAATCATGAGGGTGATTTTTTAATTTATCCTTAATAGGGATCATAATGGTTGGATCAAATGTAGCTTTTACTCGTACGTGCTATTCAGGAGGTGTAACTCTGAAGCAGCTGCAAAAGCACTTTTTATATATCAGTCAAAGTAATTAAATACACGAATTATTTTGACCAGCATAAATCTTTCCCGGAAAATGTTGACATAGCGATGTCGTCGGTTGGAGAAAAACGCGAAGTTATGTGTCCTTATATGGAAGCAAGATAAAAGGAAGAAAATACGAGTGTATATGCTGCTGTGCAAAGTCAGTAATTTGCTGAGTTTTTCTATTGATATTAAAACAAATCTTGCTTAAATGTTTCACACTAGATTTTAGTTCCGTTTTTTTAAAGGTTAAACTCTGACACCGTACTTAAGAGAATCGTGAAAAGCGTAAGCTTGCGTTTGCACGATTGTTGGATCAAGAAATTATTTAAGTTGCCATATTGAACTTCATAAAACGAAATGCAGTAAAATAGAAAAAAAATGGACCACCTTCGGGACTGAAGAAATGTGGTTCAATAAAAATTCGTTTTCCAAAATTGTCCGTCCATAGTCCAGAAATCTTCTGGAACTGCATGCTCGGTCCTTCGAGAAAACCACATTACATATGTACTCGTAGGCACATTTAGTACATTAAGCAACGCATGTTATGTGTCACAATTATAAGGGAAAATTTATATGAATATAGACGGGTATTTCTAATAGGCGGTCAGTTTAGAAGCTTGTCATTAAGCATGTTTTACTGTGCATATTGTCATCAGGAGTATCAGTGCATATTGGTTTTAAATGCATTGGGCGGGGCATCCCATATTCGTGTGGTGCAACTTCTACTAGGAGTCTCTTAACTTAACTGTTTGTCCAAAAATGTACTTAAGAGTGAACTGATGATGAGTGAACTTATGAGCATTCTGAGTCAATAGTGCAGTGCGGGTGAATTCTTGAAGTAGCTATTTCATTTGAACAACTTTTGTCACAGATGGGGTTTTAATGTTAGATCTATTGAAAGAAGAACATTTTCGTCAACATTTTGCACCCCATTCCAAAAGTAAAAAAAAAAAACAAAAGAATTTGATGTGCCGGTGCAAATTCAAGGACAACTTCATCACGCTGGATACATATGTACTTTTGCTGTTTTGGGTTCCTCCCCACCCCGTATACAGCCCAAACAAAAACGAAGGAAGAAAAGGTTCCAGCCTTATAGCACTTCAATTGAATTGAAGATGTATATTTTTAGATACATATGTATAGCAATCGCCCAAATGGATTCTGTTTAGTATGAACTTCATGGACAACTTAAACAAAAACTCAGCAAAAGAACAGTTAAGCCCTTATAAATTATTCTCTCCTTTATGCTTGAATCTCTCTACGGCTGTATCCTTTGACAAGTTGCCACCTACTCACACAACAATAACAATTGGCCTTTCCATATTAAACTCCACTCAAACATCCCATTAAGTATGTGTCAGAAGCCGGAAATCGATTTCCATTTATTTACGGACAAACATCCGTCTATTGACTTAGTATTGGCCCACTGACAATTACCGCTGTCCTGTGTTTGGATTGCTTTGTGATTTAACGTATCCTTTTTGCGTTTCATTTCATAACTGTTTTGGTTTTTGATTTATTCCCAATGTGTAAACAGGTCCCTGTTTTATTTCTAACAAAAGGACTACTTTATGTGGATATAAATATTAGAAAAGGAAGTTCCGTTTGTTTGTCTGAAAATAAAAATAAGAACTCCTGGGTTCTCCTATAATGGAACGGGAATCAATCGAACAATTATAGCACAACAGTTGTGCAATTACTTAGCAGTGCGTTGGATATTGACTTGCCAAGGGTATGTCGTCAATTGAATTTACTGTCTTTTTGCTTTCGAATTTATTTATGCTAAGAAATATTCTTATAAGATAAGGAAAACAAAGTACGCAGTTACACGTCTATGAATGTGTAAATATACATATAAACTGCAGGAAATTTTTTTTTTTATTCATTTACTTATTCGTTTCTTGCTTATATACCGAAGGTTCTTCCTCTTTGTTCTCCTCGAATCTGGTATATATATGTATAAACATATATGATAAAGGATGTTTGTATGCAGGATGACAAACAAATTAAAAAATTTCCCACAAAGCTCGTAGCTATGTCATTGTCTCTTTTCAATGCTATTAGAAATCAATTGCGTTATTCACATTGTGATTACGAAACGATTTTACAGGAAGGTGTTGGTAAATAAAACAGGATCAAACACTCATCAGGTCCCTTACACATTCTGATATTTCAACACGAAAGCATATCATTAAGCTATTTGGTAAGATTTGAAGACCGAACTCATTCGAGTGTATAGAATTTTATTAAAAAATGTGAAATCGAACATACCCTTAAAAAAGCTCCTGAAAGGGGTTAAACAAATATATTATCGGAGCATAATGAACATTTAATTATTCGTAAGGCAGTCGTTCACAGACCCCCAGCGAGTGCGCACGTGTTTCGGCTTCGCGAACAAACGTTGAGTGTGATCCAAGTAGGGATCTAAGTAGTGCGAAATAAACCCATTGGCAGTGTTCAAGTGAAGTGAGTGGTGGAACCCGGGTTCAATTCCCGTGGTGGAAAAAGAAAAAAAAACATTTTTTTTTTTTCATTATTTATATTTAAAGACACATAGTGCAAAAAAAACAAAAACAAAACAAAGAACAATGGAAAGTGACGAGCCGGCCGGGCTCCAAAAATCGGGCGCAAAATTACCGGTGGCGGCGACATCATGCCACAACACAAACAGTGAGGACAGCGAACGAGCGGAGAGTCCCACTAACCAGGGTGAGATGGTACGGAAGAGAAGGAGGAAGCGGCACCCGCAGCCGAATGTGGTTAAACGGCACTCAGCCGCAACCAAGCCGGGCAACAACACTGGCGGAAGCCAACCGGCACCAATGGCAACAACAGCAACAGATGGTGGAGATGACGAAGGCTCCATCATCTATGAGTCGGAGGGAAGGGAGTGTCGCTACTACTCATACGTAGGTAGCGGCAATTCCTACCGATCATTGGCCTCCTCGGAGGCCGAGGACGAGAAGGAGGATAGGAAAGAACTATCTAAGAAGGAGAGGGAGAAGGAGGTGCTGGAAAAACATATCCGAGACCTCCAAGAGAAGCTGAATGCTAGGCGGGCTGCGAAAAAGGCCGCAGAGCAACAACAACAGCAGCAGGAGCAGGAACAACAACAGCAAAAGCAGCAACAGCAGAAGCTACAACAGCAGAAGCAGCAACAACAACAGCAGCTGCCAAAGAAGCAGCAACAACAAAAGCAGCAGCCTAAAAAGCTGCTACAGTTAAGGCTGGACGAAATGCCGTCCACTTCAAAAGCGGCCCAACTGTTGCAGCAGCAGCAACAACAACAACGGCAGCAGCTAAAGCAGCAGATCCAACAGCAGCTGATGAAGCAGCGACAACAACCACAGCAGCAAAAGCAGCAGCAGCAACAACCACAGCAGCAGCAGAAGCAGCAGCAGCAACAACCACAGCAGCAGAGACAGCAACAACAGCCACAGCAGCAGCAGAAGCTGCAGCAGCAACAACATCAGCAGAAGCAGAAACAGCAACAGCAGGCCGAGCAACGCACAGCCAAGAAGGAGAGATGCCCGCCCATCAACGTCTTCGGCCTGGAGACCAAGGATGTGGTGAAATTATGTAAGTTGGCCACTACTAATTTGCATGCCATTAAGTATAGAGCGCCATTAAGGCAATCAATTAAGTGTTCCACAATAGAAGATCACAAGAACATTATTAGTAAGCTAACGGCGGCGGAAGCTGAATATTTTTCATTTACACCGAAAGGTGAAAAGTTGCAGACCATGCTCCTTAAGGGCGTGGATCCATCTGCTGATCCGAGGGAGATCCTCGATGAGTTGCGCCAAGTTAAGTGCGACGGCGTCGAGTTCGTGGGGGTTAAGCCCTTTACTACTGCGGCAGCGAGGAGGGAGAGTAGAAATCTTCCTTTCTTCTTGGTGCAGGTTTCCCAAAACAGCAATCTAGAGGGTCTAAAGAAAATTCGTTATTTAGGCTCTCTGGCTGTCAAATGGGAGAAATTAAAAAAGACCAACCACATGCTTCAATGTGCGCGGTGCCAACGCTTTGGGCATGCCGCAGCGAACTGCAATATGGAGTCTCGCTGCGTCAAATGCGCAAAAAGCCACAGAAAAGGGGAATGCCCCTTGGGAGCGGAAAAAGTTGAGAATAGGGCGCAGCTTACGTGTGTGCTCTGTAAGGGCAATGGTCACCCCGCAAACTATCGGGGATGTCCAAAAGCCCAGGAACTCAGGAAATTAATTCAGGCTAAGAGGGCTGAAAAAATGGTAGCAGCGAGGCCCGCTCCTCGTCTTCCAGCTACCACTGTTACGCAGGCTATCTCCTACGCTCAAATGGCATCAGGAAGGAAGCCGGCACAACAGACAGCGCCGACGGTGGATCAGGTCCCTGTGACCAGTCAACCAACGGACAACGTGAATCTTCAGACTGTCATGCTAGCAGTGACGGCAATGAAGGAACAGATGCTTGCTATGCAAGCACAGTTCCAGAGCCAGATGACTGCTATGCAGAAGCAGTTTGAGAAACAGTTCCTCGAACAATCAGCGCGAGTAGACCTCATCTACTCGTCGCTGTTTGTACCTAATGCGCCGATATAATGGCTGCGCTGGTAGCAAGACCCCTTAAGATCCTGGCAGTGAATGTTAATTCGCTGATTAGGATCGAGCGAAAGCTAACTCTGTTCCATTTGCTGCAGACTCATAATCCTGACGTGCTGATGGCTAGCGAAACAAAGCTAAACAGGACGCGCAACCTCAGGTACAAAAACTACCACGTCATTAGGAGAGACCGGCCCCAATCCACTCAAGGAGGCGGGGTTGCACTCTTAATTAAAAAAGACCTTTGTCATAAGGTCATATATAGCAGTGAAGTGCGTAGATTCGCGGTGCTAGAAGCATGCATTGCACGCATCCCTCTCCAAGGTGGAAAGAGGTTGTTTGTAATTGCTGCCTACGCGCCTGATTCTCGGAATCCCCATTTCATGTCAGAGCTCGAGGCTCTTTTCACAAGTCTTCGTTTGAGCTCGGAAGAAAACTATTATATAATCGCCGGGGATTTGAACGCAAAGCACGGCGAATGGGGTAATAGTGTTCCAAATGATAGAGGAAACGCACTCTTAGGGTGGTTGGCACAGCACAATATTGAGTTCAGGGTGGACTTGTTGGCAACCGATAGACCATCGTTTCCAAGGAGCGGGTCCTATCTGGATGTGATGCTCATCGACCGACGACTAACGCTACTGGACGTGGAAAGAACCAGAAGGAACTGCTTGACCACGGTGGAGTACGACAGTGACCACTGCGGACTTGCCGCGGCAATCCAGTTACCGAACGAGCTGGAGGAACTAGGGGAATGTGTCCTGACGTACCCTTATGATTACAATAAGGCTCGCTGGCCACGTTTCACTAGAGCCTTATCCAGAGAACTACGTTCGAGTGGAATCAATCCCCCCCCAAACAGAAACCTGACGAACGAAGAGGTTGACAGGTACCTCAAACAAATGGACGAAGTAATACGACGAACAATGGACAAAACTATTCCGAAGGTAGCGCAAACCGATGACGGCGACGTCTATCGCAACGCTACCATCGATGCACTTCACGTGCAAAAAAGTAGACTGCTTACAAGACTTAAGCTCTTGTACAGACGGTTTACAGATCCACAAAACGCCGAGGTGCGGTCACTGAAGTCGCAGATCAAAAACCTCCAACAGTTAATCAAAATCCATTACAGTATGGCTGTAAGCTTGCACTGGGGCAACAAAATCCGGGCTGTAAGATCCAACAACCCGGGTATGTTCCCGCAAGTAAATAAGATATTCCGGAGGAAAGGTCAGAACGACATTCAGGCTGTTAGACTGGAAAGGACGACAGAAAACGCAAACATACTGACATCTGTTGGCATCAATCCAAATGGGGCTGTGCTGGACGACAACTTCTTCACAGTTGAAGATCCCAAGGAAAAGGTTGAAGCAATCGGTGCTGTTTTCCAGAAAGTGTACACGGTCAACGAGTCTCGTAGGCCAAATCACGATTTGGAGAACAGAGCTTTGCTAAACCACTGCGATCTCCAAGAGGAGATAAGTCAATGGCGATCTGAGAACCCAGGTTTTATCAGGTTCAGTGACGAACACATGGCAAATAATGCCGTCGCCGTTGATGGAAACATCTTTTCTTTCTAAGGAAGATCTCCAGAGCATCTTCAACTCGCTGAAGAAGAAGAAGTCAGTAGGAATAGATGGTATACCGAATATTGTGCTGCGCCATCTACCCTCTGAAGCGGTAGATATTTACGCAACACTGTTTAACAATGCGTTGAGTAATGCCTATTACCCGGCGCATTGGAAAACTGCTGTTGTGCAACCGATCCCTAAACGGGACAAGGACACTTCTATCCCATCAAATCTCCGGTCGATTAGTCTTCTTCCGTGCATAAGCAAAGTCTTTGAGAAGATAGTTATAGACGATTTAAAAAATTGGGTCGAGGAAAAGAAAATTTTACCGGACAACCAGTTCGGATTTAGGGCGGGGCATGATACTATACATGCCGCGTCTAAGCTGGTATCCGACATTCAATGGAATAATTGCAAAAAGCAAGCCACGGGCGCCTGTCTGGTTGACTTGGAGAAGGCCTTCGATACTGTATGGTTAGAAGGACTTTTCCTCAAGTTGGTCAGATACGGTATTAGTAAACCACTGCTATATATGATCCATGACATGATAACAGGTAGAAAGTTCGTTGTGAAGAATGGCAACGTAACTTCTACCACAGTCTTTAACATAAAAAATGGTCTGCAACAGGGGGCAGTTGGCTCGCCGATTTTGTTCGCGATATTCACTAGCGATCTTATTGGTTCTATGCCGCACCTAATAGCTTACGCCGATGATATCATTGCGTACAGATCAGGTCCGAAGGTCGAAGTAATAAATATCCTATTGCAACGTGACTTCGAGATAATCCAGCGATTTTGCGACGACTGGAAGTTGCAAGTCAACTTCCGGAAGTGTGAAATCATCCTCTTCAGGACACCTCTGTCCAAGGCCTCAGGGGATACAAAGAGAAACTGGCGTAAGTTTCGCATAGTGGATTCGCAAGGACGGCCGTTAGCTGTGAAAAATGTAGTCAGGTATCTTGGCATTTGGTTGGATCAGTATCTATATTTCAACAGACATATAGATGCGGCTCTGACGAAAGCCAAAAAGGCCTTTGCTGTGGCAAGGGGGTTGTTCTACAGCAGCCAACTTGATACCAGAGTGAAGGTCATCTGCTACATGGCCCTCATCAGGCCAGTCATGGCGTATGGTTGTCCAGTGTGGTTCAACGTGAGTTCTTCCCAGATGGAAAAGATGAGGGTGTTCGAGAGGCAATGTCTTCGGGCCTGCCTCCGGTTGTATCGAACACCTGAATCTCAGTACAAGAAATTCTATCCCAACGAGGTCTTGTATAACGAGGCAAAGGTGATTAGGATAGATAATTTCATTATTAAGCTGATTCGAAGGCATGTGGCACGGGCTATGACTTCGACTAACAGTCTGATCTTTGGGGCCTACTACCCCAATGAAATGTACCACGAGAGTGTGCGTCTTAACGGCTTCATCCCTCCTGAAGCGTTCCTCTATTTAGATATGAAAGGCCTAATCCAGGATACGGAAGGATGTCCTATTATCTTCCATGTCGTACGTCGAACAGAGGACCGGCGACTCAACTACGAACACACTGTCGCACGCAACCGCGAGGATCTGCTTCGGTTCAGCAGAGCGATCTCTGCTCGAGACAGGAGAGAGTCTGCCAAAGAACGGCAATTTTACTGGTGGTTGCACCGTATTCCGCCTCCGCCGCCGTTGGCTTACCAATGATAGGGGACAGTTGGACATGGTAGTGGCCAACTTACATAGTTTTTAAGGGTAGGGTAGTAGAAAAAAAAAAAAAAAAAAAAAAAAAGGTGCACCGGCGTATAGTTACTATATGTGCACCATATACATGATGCATACGCCCTGGTGCACGCGTTCGTATTGCGTTACGGACATAGTTTAGGTTAGGTTAAATTTTAAGTTAGATTAAGTTAGTTTTAGAAAAAAAAAAACTAAGATCTTTTAGCCAAGTTTTTTTTTTAAATTTTCTTGGTGTATAATGTAAGTTAACTTTACGATTTAAATCAAAATAAATAAAATCGGACGCCGAAAGGCATATTAAAATTAAAATTAAGATTAGATTAGCTTAGAGTGCCCGCATAGGGTCAGTAAGTTAGGCTAAGAACATTGTTCACTTAGGTAAGCTAGCTTTAAGTAATTTTGTCTAGTACGTAAGAAAAGAAACTGAAATAAAATCAACAAAAATTGCAAAAAAAAAAAAAAAAAAAAATTATTCGTAAGGATACGTACAGCACAAGAAAAAGTAAGGATTAGTAGTTTCTACAACTACATATACATAAGCCTTTGTCAGTAAAAATCGTTTTTCAACAAAAAATTAAACTTACATATGAGACAAAAATAATCTTACTTGGCTTAGATGGTAGGCAAATAGTTCGGTGTGATCCTTGTATAGTGTTAAAAACAAATAAAAATGTGCCCAACAGTGGAACACGGCGGAGAATGTAATATGATGGGGGCTTTATGGCAGCTGGAAATTTTGAGTTAATGAACACGGCGCAATCATAAGTTACCAAGAATTTTTTTTTGCAACAGTACAATGCGCCGACGCATACCTCACATATAGTTAGGCAGCGGTTACTCTATTTGTGGTAGGAGATTACTTATTCTAAGAAATTTCAGTTAAAAAAACAGAAGTGAGGAGGTATGGGACGACAGCCCTCCTGTACCACAGTACTCTCAATGTTTCTTTTTGAAATATTCTTTTCCATTTTAAAGGGAACGAATACGGATGTTCAATGGGTGTACGCCCAATTTTGTGAGATAACAAGTAATGCTGGTTTTGTTCTTTGATTGCCCAAACTTTAAGACCAAAAAACAACAAAAATCTCAAGCAGAAATAACAGTTATAATAATATAACATACTCAGTTATCCTCCTGCGAAGGTAATCCAAAACGGAGCACATTGGAATATATACAGAAAATAACAAAAGACAAGAGAAAAATTTGAAAAATGATAATTTTTAATATTGCAAAGATCAAAATGGTTGTTAGCACAAGAACTTAGCGTATCTCAACAAAACCTTATGCTGTACATGCTATTGTTCCTTTAAGAAACGAGAGGACTTACAGTGTAATGCCAACTACGAAGAGCTAAATTTAAAAAGCTCGTTATCGAAAATTTTTCTCCGTTTGTTGTCAGTAACAAAGTTAGTCGAAACTTGATAAATGACACTTTATTTATCCAAAGCCAACAGTGTGTTAGTTTGTGTTTAGGGTTTGAAATTAATTTGTTAGACTTAAACTCTTTTTCAGAAGGATGTAA
Source organism: Eristalinus sepulchralis (assembly GCA_944738645.1). Taxonomy (NCBI): domain Eukaryota; kingdom Metazoa; phylum Arthropoda; class Insecta; order Diptera; family Syrphidae; genus Eristalinus; species Eristalinus sepulchralis. The sequence goes on along the minus strand of OX122885.1, from coordinate 17,573,889 downwards.
GTGAAGCCTTAGTTTACCAAAATAAATACTCAATATCAACCCATCACTTTCTCTAGAAAACAAACGTTACTTTCAAAAACATATAGAATGGAAGACCAAATTGTATGGACCTTAGAGCAACCTGGGCAAAGAACTGAATTTTCGTTGTCACTTCAAAGATATCATAAGCGGAGCTTAGAAGGCTTGTTTAGGCGATTTTCTCCAATCCTTAGGTTTCATAATCGAATTTGTGTAACCAATACTCGAATTTGTTAGCCACGGATTTTCAGTCTACCATGTGTTTCATTCACTACGAGTCCAGATTGCTTAATGTAAATTCATGTGCTTCGAAGCCTCATTTAATTGCTTAAAATTACTAAATACACAGTCAGTTGCATCACGTCATAAGACTGCTAATATTTTGTTTGTTTATCAAATCTTATTTGGTAAAATGGCTCGCCATTCTTAATTCAATCTACGTTTTCTCTATCAAAACAAACGGGTAACTTTCTGAACCGCTCGTTCGGATTCTCCGTCCTGCTTTGACCCATGTTCGACCAAGTATATCCTACGTAGTCTTCTTATAAATTAGTTCCCATCCTTTAATTAAGTTTTGGATTAACGTTAAATAATGTTAGGCTCCGTTCGCAGCCTGATTTATTCTTAATGAATAGGGTGTTACCCCATCCACTTACCAAACCTACAGTATTCGTAGTAGAGTTAGGACTTTCCCTAAGATAGAGTAAGTAAGTAAGTAACTGAAAGTTTGAAAAGGTCGATTATACTTCTGCACTAAAAGTATAGCAGAAAATAAAACAACTGCAAGCGAGGCAAGCGATTCTTGTGAATTCGACCATAGAGTCAAACTCTTGTGAATTACTGATATGATTGATTCTTATGCGTTCAGTCAGTGTGGCCTAAATTGTGTGTAGATGCAGGTTTGAAACGATTCCCTCGTAGTGCACATAGTGCCTCCTGATAGCGTCCATTGTGTAGCCACCACAACAACCACTGTATGCAGCGTTTCCCCTCTTTTCAACATAAAAAGTTCCACAATTATGACAACAATTATTCCCTTATTTGGCGTGGAATGGGGTTGTGGTCGCTTAATCAGTAAGTGCGCCGACTCACGTTTATTTCTAATTTTTCACATTTGAAGTAATGTCGAGGCCTACCTGTTTAGCAACGTCTTTTAAAATGTTTGAATTTGGAGTTAGCCATTAGCCAGGTACAAACAACACAAGTAATTGTTGAAGATAATGGACCACTTGATTTATTTGGTTTTTTTTTAAATACGCTGTATGTGGGACTGGTCAAAGAAGATATTATCGCAATTAAGGTGGAAGATGAAGTGCAAGAGGAGAAACTGCGACAACCTGCAAGAGAGGCAAGGCATATTTATTTTGATGGGTATTTGTCCTTCGAAATTAGCTTAGGCGAACGACTTACACTTAAAGTATACAAGCGAAGGCCTCATTAAAATATGCATGAAACACCGCGATATAGGCTTAAACTGACAACAGCAAGAATGACTGTCTATCCGAATATAGACCTCTGAACCTCTGACGGTTTCCGGTTCAATATTCCTGATGACCGGAACTCTTAGGGTGTGAACATTGACTCGAATCAATACTTACATTTTTGTAGCCGACGTAAAAAGCAAAATATTGGGGAAACAACGGAGTTGAAGGAAAACTACACGGTTTGATGTCTGAAAGTAACATTAGCAACAAAGAGCTAAGTGGGTCATCAAAAAACTTTCTGTAAGTTCGACATCGGCTGCCCTTATAACAGGAGAAAAATGTAAACGTTGGCTGTCCCATGCAGCCAAACAGAATGCCTAAGACAACGCAGCAATGAACGACAGTTCCTGTGCTCTACGAAAAGAGTGGAAGGGAAGAGCGGCGGTTAATCATAGAGAAAAAGAAACAGCATGAGAAGCGCGGTTAGTTACTAACTTATCAAGATGTCGACCCATGAATCATGAACTAATGTTGCCTTCCATCATTAAGTATCCTGGGCACTGTGGTCCCAGTCATCTAAACCAAGTTCCCTAAAGCGATTCCGCGATTACTTGGTCTTTATACCGGGGGTTCGGATGCCCTCCTCTCACCAAACGTGGAGTTTCAGATTTTAATACCATGTTGTTCATTCAGACAACACCCACAAACTCAGCCTTCCTGCTGTTATAGACAGTTTGTTTAAGGTTGTGATGAGTTCCACAGCTATCCTATTTCTCTTCAATTAACTTCTCATTGAAAAGTTTTCGTTTTGCTTGGTGCAATTTAACTATCAAAAGTTAAAGTTGAACTATAAAATCGACCAGGCAGTAGAGAAATGTACATTACAACACCATTGCCATCATAAAACACGCTTCAACGTATTTTCCGTAGCCAATAACAACCAAGTCACCTAGCAGATATCTCCAGCAGCTGTGTGTGAGAAGCAGTTTTATGTTGTCAGTAAGTGCAAAAGAATTCATTAATCAAAATGTGTTCAAGATACTTTCAGACTTCGCAATGCCACCCATCATTTTACAGGCTTACGAAGCTACCGACCATTCTGCACAGAAACTTTATCAGAACAGAAAAATAAAAAGGAAAAACAGGCATTCTTACCCACAGACCAACATGAAGGCTGAAAAAAAATTCTTTTCAACACGACATGACAACAGTTTCTATCTTTTTGTTGGAACTAGTGTGGGTCCCCTAGGCTGGACTCGGAGCGATTTGATTAATTTCATGAGGGAATTCAACATCACACTTTGTTTACATTCACATCTACCGAATTCAAGAAGGGCTCTCTCAGCAATCAATCATTGACTTTGCAGAGTTATGGTAATCTTGGTGTGTAATCTTCGGTCCTTTTATTTCGCTCAACCTTACACTCCCTGAATTTAGATATGAATCGCCAAATTGTCCTTCTGTCAATTTTTGATTTAATCCCACAGAAGGTCATTTATTGGTTCCGTTTTAAGGGACAAGGTCACAGGGACACATGGGTAGTTGAATTTTTCCACTCGTTAGTTGCCTCCTTGCTATTCCACACACGCGCCAATGTTTTATGTACGCAATTTGAAAAGGACACTTGTCTGTGATGGATTACACAAGTAAGTTGCGGAACTGAAGGAAGTTTTAGTATTTGCATACGAAATGAATCCATAGAAAATTTTGCCATGCGATGAGTTTTCATCGTGTGAGACATCCGTGTGTGTGATTTATTATCTTCATAAGACTTCCTCAGCAAATCGTTTTGAATGTATGTACATTTTGTGGTCATCAACACTAATAAATTTAGGGTGCCATGTTTTAAATTTTTTAAGGACACTGAAATTAAAACGATATTTTAAAATAAAAAACTGACCATAACATGACTGTCGAAAATGATATTAATCTCCTAAAGTAGGCAATTGCTGTTGTTTGGAGAATGTAATACATTTTAAGAAATTTAACCGGGTCTAATGGAGATATTAATACAATTTTAAAGTTTCGCCTAACATTTTCCAATGTTAAGTGGTGGATACGAAGTCAAAACTCTCTACCACTATTATTGACATTTAGTTTCTGAGACAGACAATTTACAAACTTCTACCGAGCTTTATAGTTGTGAATATGAACTATTTCGAAAACCAAAAGCACAAATCGTTAATGAAAATTCTCTAAAAGAGAAATAAAATATTTAACGAAATCTGTATACTCTCGGTGTATCCGTCAGTTATATCTGTCTGTCAGACTCTTCTAAAGATCAAGTAATGAGAAGATGGCTGTCTTCCTCTTGTCTTTCATTTCACTAGATTTCAGGGTTTTTTGTACCACCTTCTAGCTATTTTACAGCTGATTCAAAGACATGATCTTTGGATACGTGTGAGCTTCTCCCAGAAGCTGGATTTTTAAATCAATCGTTGTTCTTTCAAAATAAAATATCTCTTCACTAAAGGGGCGGAGCTAAAATGATTTTGTTGAAGAGCTCAAGAGAGTTGAGGTTATTTTCTGTTAAAATACACAAATTCCACTCCATACCACTTGCCTCCGCTTGCTTTACTGGCTTAACAGCATTATGCCGATTACGATCTTAATTTTGTCTCCGCCATATTCTCAAGCGACCGCTTGGCCCAAGCCCATATATATTAGTTATATATTAGTTTCCGCCAGATGTGTGGAGACTTGATGAAGTATTCTTATGCCAATTACACCAAAGTTTTTTTTCTAGTTATACGGGATCTGAAACCAATTTCAAGAAACTTCTTACTGTTTCTGCATGCACTTTGGTATTATTCACTTGTTAAATTTGTTGCTTATTGGCCATATTGTTAAAAAGGTTTCTTGATCTTACTGACAAATTGTATTTTACCAGAAAATTCAGAAAACCAAAACGATCCACAATAGTTGTATAGTGAGGTTGGCAATAAATCTGTAACTTTTGAATGCGTGAACCAATTAACCTTAAAACCAATAGTCCGTGGCTAAAAATTTAGGCTCAAATTGAAGCTAAAATCATAACTTGCATAAAGAAATGAAATTTAATTAGAACTGTGGGAAAACGTCTGTGTTAAAAAATGCAAAGCTCTACTTTTGATGTTATAAGTTCAAGAGAATCTCTTATTTTCGGTTCTCGCCTTAAATACGTAGGCGATAAATAAAGGGTGATTTTTTAAAAGCTATAGGAGTGTTTATCAAAAAAAAAAAAAACACATAAAATTCAGAAAAATACATAAAATCTTTATTTGAATAGATAGTACTGTCCATATTATTTAATCTTTAAAGATTATTTCATGCAAATGTTGACTTTGACTGCGCATCAAAAGGTCCATCCGCTTAGTCCAACCTTGGAATACTCTTTCCAACATTTCGGCCGGTATCTCACGAATAAATGTTGTCTTCCAAAGGGTCAATTGAAGCGGGCTTGTCTGTATAAGTTCTAACATAGCCCCACAAAAAATAGTATAAAGGCGTTAAATCGCACGATTTAGGCGGCCAATTGACCGGTCCCGAACGTGAAATAAATTGATCACCGAACTCGCCTCTCAATAAGTCCTTTGTTGCACGTGCTGTGTGGCATGTGGCACCGTCTTGTTGAAACCACATGTCATGCAAGTCAAGCTCTTGCATTTTTAGCAAAAAAAAATGGATATCATCTCACGGTAGCGCTCACCATTCACAGTTACGTCCAATGATGTCATCAGCCCATAAACCGCACCAAACTGTGTCTTTTTCCGGATGCATTGGTAGCTCTTGCAATGCTTCTGGGATATACACTTCAAATTCGACAATTCTGCTTATTTACGTACCCATTAAGCCAAAAATGAACTGACCATAAAATGGAAGAAGCGCGCGATGAACTTTCTTAACAGAGTACGCATTTTGAAAATAAAATTCAATAATTTGCAAGCGTTGTTCGTTTGTAAGACGATTCATGGTTAAATTATAGACCAAACTGAAGATGTTTGACAGTGACCGAAAAAACACGGAACGTGCGTCAACTATTTAAACCAGTGTTGCCAAAAAGATAATAGCTAAAAATCACCCCTTAGATCAGCGAAACATACATTTGATGGATAACATATTCGTTTGTTGCCAAACGAGAAAACTTTCTACTATTATTAATTCTATACTACCTACAATCCTCATTTCGACTTTCCTGAGCATGCTCTGACAATGATTTGGCGGCTATCGACATCATCATCAGGATTATATTATACCTGCTCCGTTAAACAGAATTTGTATGGCAAAAGTCTCTCTTTCAGTACTAGCACTATTTGATTCACTTGACACGATGCTTTTTGTAATTATTTGATAAAAAGATAACAAACTTTTAAATATTTCTATCTAAAAAATTTAACACGGGAATTTCTATTTAAAAATTTACAATACTTGCTTTCGTGAAAAACTTAAAATTTGCATTTAACATTTATTTCTGTTTAATTAAGGCGAAATTTTTGTACTTTTAATTTAAATCTTTAAAATATATTATTTATCTAAAACTTATTTAAAATCCAGAAATCCATTTTTCTGAACTTTATTTTTCCAAGATTAAACCCCTTGCGATATGTTAAATGAATATGCACTTTATGACACCGCAATAAAACACAAGTAAAAAGAATTATTTTCATAAATGAAGATCTTCTATTTCCCATTATTTTGTTACAGTCCATCAAATAAAACTACATTTCAAACGCCGTCCTCAAAAATATATTACATTAGGTTCAGATGTACTTTCTTCGAGGTAATTCAAAAAATTAAATTTGTTTTAACAAACTTCCGCTTTCCTAAATTTCGAAGTCCTAATTTAAGGTGAAACCTAACAGGTCATAAAAAGTTAAATTTATTTTGGCTATCTAGGTTCTCATATACTTGGAATCGATAAACCTCTTCCATTTGGCCACGAGATAGGCACAAAACTTGTTCACTGTGGGACTCCTGCGCGGCGTAGCTCTGGAATTTCCATGAAATTTTGGTACGCATAAATAGATATATTTGCCATGGCGATCATTGTCGGTATACGAACATTGTCCCCCAGCTGTTTACACGAAGATGAAATTAGGTCGACGTTGGGTTAACGAATTCTTATTTAAGAGTACCGCGTCACTGCTTAAAGACGTTCAAGTCAATACATTGTTGACATCTCCAGTTTCTAAGCCGATGTACCTTGCAGATATAAAGAATATTATTGTTTTCTATTTGGTGTGGTGTCGCACATAGTTGATTTTGAGGATTGATTTTGCTATAAATAAAGCATCGAGTCATGGACCAACTGAGTTCAATTATCTATAAATATTAAGATAAAAAAATATATTTTATATATTTTATAATATTTTTAAGCATTAATAACATTTTTAAATAAAAATAAACGCCATGTTCTTATATCCCTCGTTTTCTGGAGTCGGAGATCATCGCTCTATTAACAGCTGTGTAGCCTACCCCTAAATATATAGAAATATATAGCACGTCAGTGACTTATCATTTGTGCTTGATTCATTTGTGTTTGACTCATTAGTGTTTGAGTGTTGTTCACTACTAGCTAAGAAACATTGATTGTACGAAGCTTCGGTTAAGACTATCGTTTCAAGACATTAGTCCCGTCCTTACTTGCACTTTGAAATAATTAACTAAAATTTCATATCCAATCAGTGTCATATTTCCCAGTTCCCAATCATTCGAAAACTAATACTGAATTCCTATGAAGCAGATTTTTCATATTGAAGAAAGAAACTCATATATATATGCGAAATCTCTCTCTTCTTGACGAACAACCAGGACAACGTACAACAAGGAACTCGTATTTTTGTAACAAAATCTCTGTCAGATTCCAAGCTTGCATAGTTTTGTGCAAAGAGCTTGATTGCTGCCTCTATCAGCTACGAACCCATGAATGTATGTGAGGCTATGACCTTGTAGAAAAGTAAGAATTCTAGGAGAACCAAATTGTATTCCCAAGCTCGAAACAGCACTCTGCACCGTTTCCGAAAGGTAACTTGTAGTGATCAGGACAAAAAATATATGAGGCTTATCGTAAAGCGCTTCCAATAAAGATTTCTGTGAAAAGCAACAAGCACTCGTCCGGACTTTTTCACTGGTTAAGCTTTTCAGAACGGAAAAGCCGGCGAGCCTTCACAATTTCAAAACTCAAGACCTTTCGTTTTCAATTTCTTTGATTCCGTAGGAATGGTTTTAAAACCGCTGTCATACATATGCGAAATAGGACGCAGCTGCAACCTTCTTGGACACGCTTTGTACAATTAGATTTGGTAGAATCTACTTAAGCGGCAGAATCTCTAAGACGGCAACCATGATTGGAATTAAAACCTTCAGTGGAGTTTATTCCCGGGGACTTATGTAATTTCTCTGCCCCTTCCCACACTTTATTACCATTCTCAAATCCCTGCAGCAGAAATATGATGGATTATCCATTCAGTCTAAAGATTTTTTTTAAAGATTCTCTCTATCACCATATCTCATTTACAGAATGACCTAAAGGAACGTAAACCATGGGAAAGCTGCGAAGCCTGAAAACGCTTCCGGGACATTCAAAATTTTGTATGAAAGGTAAATTCAAACCGAAACTTAAAAACTGCTCAGAAAGTATATCCCCCTACTTTCGCCCATCAACATCAGGCAGACACAAGGCACATGTCATTAAAACTCGTTCATATAAAAGCCAATGCCCGATCTGTGCCGGCATCAGTTTCATTGAATATCTTTCGCTGCTTCCATCATGTTAAAGCTTTGCGCGTGTGCTTTGATATTGATTGCGTTGGTTCGTGCCGACTACGACTTTCAAGATTCGGACTTTAGTAAAACAGGTCTTTTGATACACATTAATTGATATTAATTAAAGTTTTCTCTCAGATGAGCTGCTCGTTGATGATTTGACTACAGAATTTGACGAAGACTTGTTAGAGCCAGCGAGATTCAAGCGTGAAGTGGATGGTGAGACAGAGTTGAAGGAATGCCGTAAAAGAAGCAAAAAGGAAAAAGACTCCCACTGTTGCAGCGGCGATAAACCCGATCTACAAGAACTGGATGCTATAAAGGAGGTCAAAAAGAATTGTATCGCTGAGGTTCGTGGTGAGAGTGGTAAGTGAGCTGGGCATTGAACTTGATTTCATTTGTTTACATCGATAATCTTTGCCTCGTATTTAGCTGATGATGGTTACGATCCACTCAACTGTGACGGAATACAGTCCCTGCGGCAGCAGATGGTGTGTGCTGCAGAGTGTATGGCAAAGAAGTTTGACTTGCTTGCAGAGAACGGCGACCTTAAACGGGATGCCGTAATAAATCAAACGCGTAAGATGTTTGGAGAAAACAAGTGGAAGTCCCAAATGTTGGAGGAATTCGTTGATAAATGCATGCTCCAGTTAAAGTCACCGAAAGAGTTGGAGAGTGCAGATGGTTCTAAGCCAGAATCATGTAATCCAAACCCTTTGGAATTCCACCATTGTATTTGGAAGGAATTTGTTGAAGGATGTCCACCTGAGTCGCAAATCGACAGCAGAAAATGTAGAAAAATTCGTGAACGTTTGGCTAAGGGCGACACTTCGTATGCGGACAAGTCCTTTAAGAAACGTCTCCGTTTTTATCACCACTAAATACTTTAGACGGGCTAAGATTGAATGTGCCTAGGGTGCAAGAAATCTTTGGAAATAAACTACAACACAAAATTTAAAGTTGTTGAAGTTTTTATCTTTGTTCATATTTTTCCAAACAAGGAACGAAAAATGTAAACTTCGTTACGTGAAGACAACAAAGCTTTGGGCAGAATATTTCGATTGTACTCCATTCTTTCGAAAATGCGTTAAGTAAGTACATAAGGCGCTTTAAAATCGATAATTACATTATGATCCGTTCTTGGTAAAGTTTTATTAAACGATTTTTGTTTTATGAATTTATTAAAAGCCAAGAAACCACGTGCATAGTTAAAATTAAACTCCGAACAATAAGTGAGATACAGAGCATAATTTAAGAATGATCACAAGTTTGTTTGGATTCATACGTTAGAAGGCTTATTTCAAAAGTGTTTATATTAGGAAATTCAAGGCTCTAATAACAATGTGCATTATTTTTGCCATTGTTCGTGGTATTTTGTGTAACAAGTTCAGCACAATTAATAAAAATTTATTTTCGTATTAGTTAAGGAAAATTAATTTTTGTAGTGTAAAAGAACGAATTTTGAATGACTTCATTAAATGGTGAAATGATATAATGAACGAAGGAACAAGATCGTGAATACAGGCTGCCGGGATTAGATTTCTTCGTGCATTTGCGGGAGTTACTCACCGGGATAGGCTGAGAAACGCAACGATGCGGGGGAACCTAAACTTAATGTTGAGCAGCTATTTCTTCGGACGTGAAGGGCTTTATCGCGTTGGTTTGGCCCTGTGGTACGGATGTCCCCTTCATCACGACTTAGAAGGTGTGCCTCAGATGTAATTCCATCGAGTAGGCGAACTCTCGGTAGACTCAGGACGAGGTGGTTGGTTCCAATCCATAAACTCGCCTATTTGCGCTTGAAAATAGTTGTTGAAGTCTTAATAATATCAATAAATTCCGATGGAAATATGATGAAACAAATCGAAAGACAGAGTCAATATTTAAATAGTCAATAGAAAATAGCCAGTTTCTTACATTTTTTCAAGAAATAATGGGAATTCCTTGTTTGTCTTATTGCCACAGGTAGTTTATTAAAACATCTAGGAGCAGTTTTAGTGTAAAAATTGCCAAATTTGGTCTTATGTGCGACAGGTAGGTTCACCAAAGCGAGATTATTAACACGTAAGTTATACGCTTGAAAAAATCTCTAAGAATTTTGAAAATGTTAAGAAGAGAATATGCAATTTGAAAAGCGGCCAGCAGTAAGTTCTGCGAGCTTTACCACAAATTAATCTAATTAAGCACTTTTGGACCTTAAATAAGGGACTAAATGCGTTATCATAGGCTCCACCCCAACTTGAAATACCGTATTGGAGTTTTAAAATTACCAATGCATTGTAAGACATTTTAAGTATTTTTTTAGAACTATACGGTTTTAAGAGATATAATTTCCGTGTTACCCGCATCATGTACGACGTAATAGCTTGAATATGTGCTTTCCAATTTATGTTGGAATCTATTAGCACACCTAGGTACTTAAATTCGTTAGTAGATTCGATGTTAAAACATTTATTTGAGCATGGGATCGAGTCATGATAGTTTTTTTTGACCACAGCTATGAACAGTTAAATCAAACCTCATGAAGTCATATGTGTGAAATACCATATCAAGATCAAAGTTGTTATCACCTAACATTTTTAGCCAAAAAGTCATTCACTCACTCGCTGCTGGTATGAAGTGCATTTAGTCGATAACTTTGAAAATGTTTTTAACTGTTTATTTTTTACTCTTTACGCTTCAATTACATGAGGTGATATTCGTATTCAAAATTAGATACATTTTTGACTGAAAGTTATTAATTTCTCTTTTTTTTTTATTAGAATCCCACCAAACTACCGAATTTCCCAAAATCAAAATTAAAAAAAAATTTCCAAATTTGATTAAAAACTATCAGGGTAGTTCTATTTTATAATTTTTCATTGATCCCGACCGCTTTTAATTCCATTATTGACCAAATGTTATTAACTGGATTGAGATTTGGAATATATGGAGCCCAACTAAATTTATCGACGCTCTTTCTTAGAAGTACCTTTTAACCAGAGCACTAAGAAAATCCAAATAATAACATAAGTCATTAAAGTTCTTGTTCATACTCAAGTTCTTAGTCAAAGCTTTGTCTGAGGATTAAGTCATAGCATGGGCCGAAAGTATAGAGGAAGAGAGAAAGGGAGGAGGTACCGGTGCACACTGGTTTTAAATGCCTGTGGATTGTAATGATGAGGAAATGTTGAACTTAAAACAGCATTCAATATTCGTGTGGTGCGGCTGAAGAACGAGTTTCCAATTAACTGCATTTCCGAAAGTGGGGTTGTTATTATTGTTGTAATAATAAGAAAAGAAAAGTTCATACTTTCAATTTAGTCGCACTGTCCTGGTCAAAATTTAATATGCAATCTTCAGTACAAAGGTCGTCGTGGCGCAGTGGTAAGTGCATCGACTGCGGCGCAGAAAGTCTGGGTTCGATTCCCGGACGGGACACCTAGCATTTTTTTCACGGCACCACCTCTTTCGAGTTGCTGACAACACTCAAAGAGTATTAATTGTCTATGGAAAGCTTCTCAAATCTCGCCGTTCGGAATCGGCAAAAAACTGTAGGTCCCTTCTACTCGTGAAGAACAATAGCATGCACAACACGAGTAGTTGTTGTAGAAGCTAGGCCCTGGTCCGTTATGGGCTGTAGTGCCACTCAATTATTATTATTATTATTCAGTACAAAGGGCGCCTTGTTCTGAACTTTTGCAGTGACATTTAATTTTAAAATAGAAACAAAAGGTAACGTTTTTCATACCCGGAGAAGAACTATTCGGGCAGCAATCCTTCTTTCTTAAATTAAAAATTTGGGCTTTGATTCGTTTAAAAAGTTTACATTGCTCCACATGTGTTGAGCCCAATTAAGATGCTCTTTAGTATCTAACAATAAATTTCAACTCAGCTTAAAAAAATTGTAAAAATTGTTTATGAGGTCAAGACTTTTTTTTTTCCAATTCATGCAAATTAAGTAATGTATTACAAATTTGATTTTTCTAAATGCAAGAACTGAAATTTTTCTCAGGTATTCAGCTCAAATGCTAAATATTTTGTGCCAAGTCTCGTTTCAGTGGATCAACATCGAACTTTAATTTACTATCCTACTGCTTTTAGATGATTCTGAACTGTCATAAGATTGATGTCTACTCATTTTCAATAGGTTGAATCTTTTACGTGGGAATTTCAGGATCAGTGACAATAAATCTTCCCCTACGTAAGGCGCTCACTCACAGTTTCCTCATCGTAAGCTATACAAATTTTTCAGCGTGCTTTCGCGGGGTTTTTCCCTTTTATAGTGAAATAACCGTCAATATCGTATTTCTTCAATATTTCACTCACAGTTGACACAGACAAAGAATTGCTCAGCTGTATTCTGAAAAAACGTCACGTTTTGTTTATGTATGTATATATACCTCAGTATACATTGTAGTATATGGCATAAGTCTTAATGTATTTGCATCCAAGCACCGAGAACGAGCAACGTTTAAGGATGTTTAATAAACTCAGCTTTTAATTGAGGTTTTTTATAATTTACTTTAAATTATAGGCCTCTGTAAATATACAATGATATATACATGTTATACCAATCCCTCTGCATAACCTTTCATTAACATCCCTTCACGATAGAATATACAATATATTTACATGTCTACTAGTAAGTAATTCATCTAAAGACCATAAGTCTTAAGGCATAGTACCCTTTTCTATAGACACAAATTATTCACATGGAACATGTTCCCAATAGGGCCAACAATGAACAATCTACAAACTATAACATGAATCTATCTCTGAGTACATAAATAATCCCAGAGAACCTACCAAATTCTGTTCTCTGCCTCTGGTGTTAATGATAAGTATCGACCCAGAAAATTAGCAAAGTCCTGTTTATTTATTTATTTCCCACAAGAAGGGATAGACAACCTAACACCTCCCACTCACACACATTCGCACTCTACCATGGGTGGCCTTCACCAAAAACCACTCGACCGTCATTATAGGGAAGCAGACTTTGATTATGCACTCCTTTCGACAGCGAATATTATTTATCTCCTATAGAACCCTTTGCAATCCCCTTTTGAAGCCGCATATATAATGTTGGTCCTTCATTTTATTTTCTAGGGATGATGGAAATTTATGGACGTTTGACGTTTAAGTTCAGACAGAATATGCCATCGGTTGAGTGTTTAAACGTTGCTTTATTGACTTAAAGAGAACTGGGAACACAAACAAAATTCTCACATACATGTAGATATGTATGTAAAGTCAAATTTGGAGCTAACTTAGAAGTATTAAAATTCAATATGATGTAGGATTTTACATATCTAATAGTTAATAGATGGAGTTTGTATCTCATTAAAAAAAATGAGTTAAAATAATCAATCCGTTGAACCTTAAATATTTTCGAATACTTTCCGAAGACAAATAATAGTTTTCGAATAGAAATCCGCTTCATAGAAAGTAGTTATATATATAATAAATTTTCTTAAAGAACACTTCTGATTCGCTTTCTTTCGATAATTATTTAAAAAGTTAACATAGCATCTGAACACCACCTGGGAATGACCAACATCAAAGGCATTACGTCTCGTTTCACTTCTTGGCGGCACCTCAAGAATGATTTTAGCATGTTATCCAGTTGCATTTGATCTCTGCTTAGTTTTTATCAAAGTTTCCTATAATTTCTGTTGAAACCTTGCCACAGATGTATCCCCGCCTCAGTGCTGGTTTCGAGGGCTTTTATTTACCCTCTTTTATTTTTTTGCTTTGAAGATGGCGAGGTATACGCCCCATGTTTCTTCCATTTCGGAATTCGGGCTTCTTAAGCAGTTTACTTGTAGTCGTATGAAGCCTTCGTTCATTAGCCTACTTGGTTTCTTTTTTTTTGGCGACGACTACTGGGACAAGTTTTGGTAAAGCATTAGCCATAATTGTTGTAATAAGGTCGACTGCCTTCTATATCTAAGTCATATTTGAAATATTACTTGTACGACTTGGCGTATGAATTTTTTCCAGTGTGTCTTAGAATATTTCATTTGGAACGCAAGCAAACTTCTCCATCAACTGTTTACAGTCACAATGAAGGGATAAGTTGTTAAAGAATATAAGTTAAGCTGTAACGTCCTGATACTTTGGCAACATGCTAATGCGATTTCAACGCGATTTAATCTTTTCGTCACTAAGTTGTGGCTTACGATCCTAACTATAATTGCTCTGTTTTATTTTTACGATATAATTAAGTCTTCCTCTAGGAAAGGAAGTACAAAATATAATTATTTTACTACACAAATTTGCACAATCACATCATCAACGCTTTCGCTTGGCTGCTTAATTACAGACACCCTTCCGGTTGTATTCGTCAACCTTGACGAACATGTTTGGAAAATAACCTTTTATCTGCGTATCACAGGACATTTTAAAAAATCCGAAAATAACTGAAGGTCCTTTTTAAAACATTCGATAGAACAAAATATATGCGGGGACCGAGAAAACACCTAGTTTATGTGCAGACAATCCCATGACACAAAATTGAAAGTCCCGTTACATTGAACGGTGATGATGTTTGTGAGAAATACGCGACTATAATCCACATCTTATCCATTTTCTGCTTTACTTCATTTAAAAGGACACAAACTTCTTCCCCTTGAGTAAGATGATGTTCAGATAGCAATATCGATAATTATTTTAAATTCAACAAGATTAATAGGAAGAGAGGCATAGGAGAGTTAGTCTTCTTAACATCACTCACAAGATCCAATCCGTTGTTCCTTTTAAATGCCATGAACCATTCGTGAACAATCTTCAGTGTTCAATCTTCAATCTTCAATCTTCAATCAATAAATTACACCTTTACCAGATACTGGAAAACTTTCCGGAAGTGCAAATCGACAACCGCCACCTATTTGCCATTTTAAACTAGTAGTGTAGGAATACGACGGTGAGTAATCATTTCTTAAGCAATATCGGTAACGAATGCGAATGAATAGTTTGTAGGAACGAAATGAGAGAGAAATTTTCTTTTTTATTATACAGAACTACAAATAAGGATAGAGATAAAGCTCATGTCGTCAAATATTCGATACCTAGCAATTTGGAAGAAACAGATTGAGTTGGCGTATGCAAGTGGAATAAAAACTCAACTGGCTAACACACATAAATTATGTGGACCCTGAACTTTAGTAACAGAAGGATTATCAAATTCTAAGATCTTCTTTGTCAATATGCTTCCATAGCGTAAAGAGGCACATAAATACCAAATTTTTTAGAATGCTTCCACATTCTGTGTTGATTTCTGTTTTTTTATTCTTCTCTTTATTGATGGGACTCTAACCATAAAATAGTTTAAAGAATAATTTTATGGAATTTATGCAAATAATAACTATCGTCATTTGCTAAGCGACTACGGAGCTTCTTACATTTCTTACTTTGGATTCGAAGATTGGCTGGACACCCTTGTACGAACTTCCTCCAAGTACAGTAATGGAAGTCAAGAGCATTTGAATTGCAGTCCGCATTCTTTGATTCTTCTGTTTTGTTCATATCCTTAGCAGTGCTAAGTTCCTCTAAACAACCATCAACGTATTGTTCTAAGACATCTGCCTTCCATTTGGTACTTCCCACCATTGTTTGGGTGTAATTTTGCAAAGCTTTCCGATTGAATTGTCCATTCTCCTCTAACAATCCAAATTTCTTAGACATGCATTCGGCAGTGCACACCGTTGCTTTTCTCATAGCCGATACATTCTCACAACTCAGTGGGTCAGCACTTTTTTCCTTGGCTATCAATTTAAAAAACGGTGTATTAAAAAATATTCACAAAAACACAAATATTTGCCAATATTTACCACGGAACTCTTGAATGCAACTCTCTTTGGCTTTTTTTATTGCATCCGGTTCTTGTTCATTAGGCATTTCTCCATTGTCTTCATTACAGCAGTGAGCTATTTTTTCCTCCGTGCTCTTACTCTTCGGCTTGCATTCCACTTGTTTTGTTTTCTGCTTGTGGCTTCGCTTAAACCTGGCTGAATCAATGTCTTCATTTATGTCGGCAGTTAGATCATCATCTACAAACAGGTTTCAATCTTCAAGCAACATATTAAAATCAATTGACTTACTAAAATCTGAGTCTTGAAATTGATAACCAGCAATTACCAGTGCAACTAAAGTCGAAAGAATTAGGAATAATTTGAACATGTTGAGTCTACGCTGTGCAAAATACAATGTGACACCTAGAACACTACCGACGTTAGTATTTATAGAACCGATTCGCATATACAGGGGAAATACCTTCGCTGAGCGTCTGCCGTTCATAATTATGGGAAAGTACAGAAAGTGGTATTGATGTTTATTAAGCTCAACTTTGATGGGTTTACCAAAATTCAAGTTAATTCGACCTTCCAGCGGCTTCCTAAAGAATAGAGTTACGTAATGTGTTTGGATTATATATTAGAAACAAATAATTATATATTTCTTGGAATTCAAAGCCAAGGTTAAGTGTGCTGGCTTCTACCAAACAACAACAGTTTCAATATTCTATGTAACGATGGTAGGTAGGTAGGTAAAGATCACTTATGAGCGCTTAGAAACGAGTATGTTGATTTTTTCTTAATGTATTTTTGTTATTATATTTCGAATTCAATTTCTTACATACTAGACAAAAAATATATTTATAACTAGCTTACTAATCGAATCAAATGAACTTAATTCTTATTAACTGACTCTCTACAAGTACTCTAAGCTAACCTAAGGATTCTTTTTTTATGCCTTTTAAAGTTTTTAATTTAATGCTTAAATCTATGTAATCCAATTGTTGTTTTTCCAAGCATATTAAAACAAAAACTTGGATTTCTAGATTTTTTTTCTTATCACAACTATTATAACCTTAACTGCTTAGACTTAGACTTAAACTTACATCTACAAATAATCTAAAAACAAACCTTGACTTAAAAAACTGAACTATTTACATTAAGCCGTGGCGTAATTGTAAGTGCGTCGACTACCACGCAGAAAGTCTAGGTTCGATTCCCGGACGGAACACCTTGCATTTTTTCACGGCACTACCTCCTTCGAGTTCCTGACAACATTCAAACAGTCTATGAAAAGCTTCTCAAAACTCGCCGATCGGAGTCGGCAAAAAACTGTAGGTCCTTTCTACTCGTGAGAATAAGGTAGCGCGCACAACACGAGTAGATGTTGTAGAAGTTAGGCCCAGGTCCCTTGTGGGCTGTAGTGCCACTCAATTATTATTATTATTATTATTATTATTTACATTAAGCTTAGCTACGTCCGTAAAACTATAAGAACGCGTGTACTAGGGCGTATGTGTTATTTATATGCCTTACATATATATCTAATATGCCGTGATGCATCTTTTTTGTTTTTTTTTTCCCTTTTTTTTGATGTTTAGAAACACATTTTTATTGTAAATGGGATTGAGTTAGGTCATGAAAGAGTTAGAGCCGTTTTTCTTCACAAAGTTTACAAACGTTTGGTTTCTTCTCTTATTGAGATAATTTACATTCCCATAGGAGCATAGCAGGTGGTTGCTTTTCTTCTCTTCTGCAGCTAGACAGCAATGCAAATGAAATATTATTCTTTTCATACAAGGTTCCCTTAAAGATATTACACTATGTCATTATTCTACCCCAAAAGGAGGTCAGATATATTTAGATAGCAGGCAAGTAACGATTGTCAACGGCGTCAACCACACATAGAGATATTACCAAGCTCTATTAATATGATGATTACATAAAAATAAAATTATGTTGGCATGGCATGAGCTAAGTTCAAGCCGCTACAACATGCTTTCAGACGCACTGTAGTCGATAATATCTAGGGAGGAATTGAAATGCATGGTAGGATTAGTTCTAACAACTCCGCTAATGCGGACATACGTTTGTCTTTGAACTTTCCTTAAAATGTTGTGATTTGTACCTGTGTCAAGTATGGGGCACCATGTTACTATTCTCTGTAGTATGGGGTACCATCTGTATGGCTTCATTCTTCTTATAAAGAACCATGACGCCTTTACTGGTTCTCTCTCTCCCACACATAGCCTTCAGTATAGTCTATAGTCCACGGTAAGTCCTTATTATTTTAACATATTCAAGAACGATATGCTGGTGTCATATACTAGTATATATTTTCTGTATTTCCTAATGAAAGTGATCTCAGTTTTTTGCGTATTAATACTCGGATCATTTGTACTCGACCAGCAGTAGATTATGGGAGAGTAAGAGGATCATGAAAGATCTCTCAAGAGATTTTTACCTTGAAAGGAAACAGTAATAACACATCTATTCATTGATGTGATGAGTGCTGGGACTAACCAATATAAACACATTTTCTAGGCAAAATTCGACATTATTCATCAACATAGTTTCCTTCGTGGTCGCCGTGCTGTAGTGCGTAAGTGCGTCGATCCACACGCAGAAGGTCTAGGTTCGATTTCCGGACGGGACACCTCGCATTTTTTCATGTTACCACATCTTTCGAGTTGCTGAGAAATCACAAAGAGTAGTTATTGTCTATGTAAAGCTTTTCACGGTGAAGGATGCTAATTGCGAAAATAATTCAAGCCAATTTGGTGTTCGATAATTGTATGCTATCTTGAATGTAATTTCATTATATCCATCTCATAGACACCCTTATCCATTTTATAAAAAAAACTGTAACAATCGTTTTTAGCAAATTTCTCTCGAAGCAAATTGTTCAGCAGAAAAGTATTTCGCCGTAAACGGGACTTTCATTTTCGCCTTTATTGAAGAAAAGCTGTAAAATGTAGCGTGTTGACTCTTTGCAATGATTCATCTGTGACATGTGGGCATTACTAGTCCGTCCTGTATACTTGTGTACCACCTTTTTAAAGGGTTCTGTTTCACAAAAAAATTAACTTTTACAGTTTCGGTTAGTCTGTCTGTCCGTTATGTCTTTTCCACTTTTCATATCTCCTGAACTTATCAAGCTATTTCAATTGAATTTCGAATATATGAAAATGCCATGGCTAGGTCATCATTGTAACTATTTATACAAAAAAAAAAATTAAGGACGGCTATCATATAAGTTAACGCCAAATTATATGAAAACATCAAGATCGCAATTCTCACAATCGTCGCTGCCTTTTGCTGACGTAGCGTCTGGACATATTTCATCTGAACTAGTGGATGCAACCTAATTCCACCTGTGGGATCATCGTCGGAGCAGCCAGTACTCCAACATCAACGAATGTAAACCAATACCACCTGTGGGAACATCACGAGAACTGTGAATGCAAAAGCTCATGAGCGAGTTTGGGTGTAAAATAAAAAATCAAATGTAATTCAGTTTTAAGTTGTACTGAGAATAAAGAGGTTTATCCTCAAAAAAACACTTTTTATGTTTTAATGTATACCTCAAGTGGGTGCAGAATTGTAAAATGTGTCGTTTAAGATATGTTGGTCGATAATCTATTGAAATTAGAGTTTTAGTTGAAACCTTTTCGATAAAGACCTTCTTTCGATGCACCAATTAAAAAAATCACTTCATGTTGTTTATGGTTAACCAATCCGTATAAACTTAGGGGCATCCCGCATATACCTTTTATTTTGAACCCCTAAGCGAAGCTTGCACACACAGAGAGTAAATTGAATGGGGACTGATTGATGTTCATGTTAGGGGCAAGAATAAAGCGTATATATGAATGATGTAGCGAATAAGAATATTGATGTTTATGCAAGACTATGTGTGGTGATATGCCTTGACTATATTTGAGTTAATCAGAATCAGGTATATTCCGCAAACTGAGAGAGAATTCATAATTTCGTCAGCATAAGTCAACTCTTGTGAGCACTACATAGCACAGATACCTGCTACGACAAAAACTATTTGACAGAAGAGGACTATATCAACAAGACCAAATCAGATACCAGACCGTCAAACAGACCAGTGGCAAAAGATTATCAACTGTGAATTGATTACTTAATCTCCTATCCAATACATGACAAAATTACTTGCAAAATGTATATATCAACTTCATCAACATCCTTAAAATAAATCAGAAAATTAGAGAACATAAAAAATAATAATGTTAAGCATGTTAAAAACTGGTTTTCTCGATAATGAAATAATAATAATTGAGTGGCACTATAGACCACACGAGATCATGGCCTAGCTTCGACAACAACTACTCGTATTGTGCGTGCTACAGTTCCCTCACGAGTAGAAGGGATTTACGTTTTTTTTTGTAGAATTGAGAAGCTTTTCATTGGCAATTGGTATCGTTTGAGTGTTGTCAAAAACTCGAAAGAGGTGTTGCCGTGAAAAATTACTAGGTGTAACGTCCGGGAATCAAAACTTGGCCTCCACTACGTCACGGCGACCGCTACTAACCATAAAAAAACCATGATAAATTTTCTAACTTGATGAATAAAATGCTGAGGGAAGGAAGTTTTATTTATCCCCACTTGAAAAATTAAATTTTAATTTTAGATAATAAGAAATAATAAAAGGAAATTCCCACTAAGGGTAAGACAAATTTTTGAAATGCAAAAAGAGTTAAGATAATTTTGTGTACCATATGAGCAGTTTATAATATATAAAAAATGTGAGCGGTGGTAATATCATCAATAAACTCCTTAATCACACAAAATATATAATAACTTTTACGGGTAGCTTAGTTCCCTTGCATCCCAGCATTTTTGATTCTATTTAAAAGAAGACTATGCCATTAGAAGTTGGCATCACCTATTGGGGGTACAAGTTAACTTTTAATTCACAAAGTGGCGCCACCTTTAATTTGTGGCTGATGTTGGAAGCGATTACCTACTGATAAGCAAATAAGCCACCTAATAATTAGGGCATATCATCGTCTGTTTCAGACAACATCATTGTCTTTTGCCTCTTTGAGAATGTCCAGCAGTTGCGGGAAATTTTGACTTTCTTTTTGGAATAGTCTCGAGTGATTTCGACGCTTCAAAAATACTGAATTTAGTGTAGATGACAAAGAGCTTCTTGGCCAGACCAAAAAGTTTGAAAATGGGGAATTGAAAGCCTTACTGAATTAAAATCCATGCCAAACGCAATGTAAACGCGCAGATTCGTTGGGAGTAACTCAGCAAACAATTTTCGTTCGGCAAAAGTAATTTGGATTAACTCAAGAGCCGGAAAATCGGCTACCATACTAGTTGAAACCGAGAGATGTCGAAAGCCGATTTTTCACCTCTGAACTGCTTCCTCAAAGGGCATCAAAGGAAGATATTCTTGCACTGGATACGAAAACTCCCAGAAGAACAAATACTATACAAAATGTTCCATCATTATCTGCATAGGCACCACAGAAAAACATATACGGTAAAAAGGTCATTCTCTGCATATGGTGTGACTAGGGCTTGGTGTACTAGATAATAATAAAAATTATAATAATAATAACTGGGTGGCACTACAGTCTACAAGGGACCAGGGCCTAGCTTCTACAACAACTACTCGTGTTGTGCGTGCTACTGTTCTTTCAGGAGTAGAAGACATACAGTTTTTTACCGAGTCCAAACGGCGAGATTTGAGAAGCTTTTCATAGACAATTGATACTCCTTGAGTGTTGTCAGCAACTCGAAAGAGGTAGTGCCGTGAAAAAATGCGAGGTGTCGCGGCCGGGAATCAAACCTAGACCGTCTGCGTGTGGTCGACGCACTTATGCCACGGCTTGTTGTATTACTATTTATCATTGATCGTTATCGACTGCAACTAATGCATTTGAGCCGTGTATTGCGTGAAAAACGGCCAAAAACAAGCGAAAGGCATAAGGGGATGATTTTGCAACTGGAGTCGAGTGTCCAGTTGGCTGCAGCGGTCAAAAACTACCTGGAAACGCTGAAATGGAAACTCTTAATCTACCCGACATATTCTCCCGGACTTGCTTCTGCCAACTATGGTTGTTTTTTTTTAACGGACGCAAAATGAGTTGGGGAATGACCGGTTCGGGTGTTTTGAACAAATCAAAGAATGTCTCAATGATTGTATCGATGCCAGAGAAACCGTTTTTAGAGATGGTATTCGAAAAGTGCCAGAGAGGTGAGAAAAAGTAATCACTTTGAGTGATGCATTAATGACGTTTGTCCCCCAAAAATTCTATTGTTTTCTTCAAAAACTCTTGATAAATGCATACAATATTTGTAGTCATATACAGAATGCAAGGTAATGGTTTCCTGTCACTTATTTTTTCATGTTTTTTCATGTTTTTCAACTGCTGAGTAGAAACAATTGCATGGCGATAAGTATTTAAAGTGTGTGGAAGTTTAATTTAAAAGTGGCGATTTCTGCGAAATTAGTACTAGCAACAGTTAGTAAGCATTGAAGGGGAAGGAAGGCTGAGGCAAAATAACCAAGCTATGGTGGAATCTTTCCCACATGAGAAAAGGGATAATTTAGTAGTCCTGCTTAGATTCCAAATGTCAATTTGATAATTTTTAGAAACGATCAGTCAGAAAATATAATTTCCAAGATTAGTAGAGATTTTCTTGTACATAGCTTTAGACGGATGGATTATATATGTATCTATTGTCGCGTCACAAAGCCCACATGGAATCAAGGCCTAACTTCTTAGGCATCTACTAGTGTTGTGTGTGCTCGTGGGAGAACTCTCACTAGTTGAGGTCACCTACAGTTCTTGGCAACTTCGAAAGGCGCCATCTCTCACCAAGATTTGAGATATTCAGTCCCGGAATTGATATTGGGACTTTTGGGTTCTGGGTCGACATACTGACCCACAACACCACGTCTACCATAACTCGTTAATATATGATGAAAAAACAAATAATTCCCTCACTATCTTCAACAATGAACTGATTGGCTCTTTGCAACACTTGATAGCGTACGCTGACGAATGAGTCGCGCACCGAACAGCGCCGAAATTTGATGGCATTAACATTCTCTTGCACCTAGATTATGAGAAGGTTTAGCATTTTTTCGACGGCTGAATGTTGAATATTAATTAACTACCAGAAGTGTGAAACAATCCTGTTGGTCTCAAGGGATACGAACAAAAACTGACGCTAGTTCGGTTAATTGGACCTACTGACGAAAGCTAGGAAAGTCTTCGCCTTCGCTATGTTGTTTTACAGCAACCAACTTGACTACGAAGGTGATCTACTACACGGACTTTCTAAGGCCAATTATGGTGTATGAACCCGGAATAGTTCAACTTGAGTCCATGATGGAAAGGTCTCCGGTCTTGTCCTAAAATGTACAAAAGGCCGGAAGCTGATTACAAGAAATTCCATTCTTACAAAATCTTGTACAATGAAGCAATCGTTACAGGCTGGATAATATTATTTATTATCAAACTGAGTCGAAGACCATCTATGACTTTGGATTACGAGCTGATATTTGAAGCTTACCTAAAGGATGCATTTTATGAGAAAGAAGGCCAAAGTTGATTTCATTCATCGGAAGCTTTTTTGTAACTTGACCGCATTGGCATCTACGTGATGAGAATTAAGGTGGACAGGCAGCTCTTCTACGAGCGATATTGCTATAGTTAATGGGGGTGAATTCTAATTCAGCATATCCATTTCTGCTCATGAGAGAGCTGAGCGCGAAAAGTATAGCGGTTTTTATTAGTGGCTAAAACCAACCATCTCAGCTGTCATTGGCCTTGTAAGCTGACTATTGGTCCTCTTAGACCAACTTATGTTAAGGATAAAATAATATGTGCTAGCACGTTACATATATATTAATTCCTAATTTTAAGTTCATAAGTTTAGTAAGGTTTAGTTTGCATTAAGTATTTTTTAAGTAAAACTACATTGCTGCACGTTGTGTCTAATACAATAATGTAATATTTGATTTATCATATGTTGGTGAAGTATTAACAATAACATACGCGCGTCTTATTTTTAAATTCCTGCAAATCGGTTAATAAACCTGGGGATACATGCATGTACTCGTATGTATGCAAGTGTAACAGATAGATAAGCGAACACACCGAAAACTTAAGTGAAGGTCTCAACTTTAAGCAAACGGCTTTGTGTAATGATTATTTCTCATTAATTAATTTTGGAAAAATAATATTTCTATTGAATGTAAAAAAATTAATAGTATGTATAAAAGCAATTAGAGTATGTAATTGATGGTCTCATTACTGGCTTGCATTTAACAAAAGAGGTATTTAACCTATAATTTAAGAACATATTTTGGCACAAAGGGGGAAACAGAACACAAGCTGAATTTTGTTTTTCGTATCTGATTCTGGCCCGTCCAGTATCAACATCTGGAGTAGGGCAATACAATACTCCAATGCCGACGAAAACTCGTCGCAGTAATTGAAGGGGATGAAATTCTTAAATTTTCTTGGCCACAACCGACCTGTTTTGTAATTTTCACTGTAGGGGTGGCTTAGTTCGATTCTTTTTATTTTCGGAAAAAGGAAGCTTGAGTGCCATTAAATTGCTAAAAGAGGGATAAAGAAGGCAACAAAATGTTAGTGGCTTTTTGGACAATCGAAATGATTCTTGGAAGCGATTCAATTTTAGATTTTCATTCCTGCACACTATAGCATCGAATGTATGTTTGTCTGAGCTTTGTTCTGATAGCATCGAAATGGAAAAACAGACTTACAAGATTAATGTGAGTCTTAGAAAGTTTTGATTATCCCAAGTGTGGGTGTTGTGGATGAGGTAAAATTCTGGCAGCATAATTGTCTACTTTCAGAGAGATACGATTATCACGGGGAGTTTGGGTGAGTTGGAAGAGGTTTCCAGAGCCAACTGACTCATGTTTGTTATTTGTTGCGTCACTGGTCACTAGGGGCTTTCCTTGAAAGGGACTTATCTTACAAAGCAAAATTGTTCCAGCAAAGATTAGGATCTTTCTTTCGGATGGAGTTCATACATTATTTGAAATAATTACTTTCGATAAGAGTGCGCAGGTAATGAATTGTTCGTTGATTAAACTTTGTACATTAATTCGCTATTTACTGTTAAATAAAAGCCTTTTTATCTTAAAAGTTAGCAATTTATTGGGCATTTTTAAAAAGAAAACGGCCCGATTGGAGTGTGCATGCAAAATTTTTAAAACCTTAAAATATGTCGTATACTGTAGAATTTTGCAAAGCTTATAAAAATAAGGTGACAGCAAATTTACCTGATTAAGTAAAGAATTTAACCACCGATACATGGCATATTTGTTTAGCCCCTTAGCATTGCATAACTTTAAACATGTTATTGTATTTGCAGCATCTGGAAATACGTGGAATCTGTTTCAAAAAGCTGAAACACTCTTCTTGAAAAAGATTGAGCTGAGATTATAAATTTATACGGATGTTTGCGTTGATTTTTTCATAATGCGTTCAAGTCCATGCGGTTTTACAACAGATAGTGTGACTTAATTCCAGTGTAAATTCTAACTTACTGAGTACGTCGATATTCGTACTAAATTAAGTGCTTTTTTCAGCCAGTTTTTTACTGTTTTAATATGAAATAAACAGCGACCAAAAATTATTCTAATTTGATGAAAGTTTATTGTGAAAGCTGACCGAATGTGTCAGAAGTGGTTTAGTCGTTTTAAAAGTAGTTATGCAATAATAATAATAATACTTGCGTGGGACTACAGCCCACAAGGGACCAAGGCCTAGTTTCTACAACGACTACTCGTGTCGTGCGTTCTTCTGTTCTCTCACGAGTAGAAGGGACAATTTTTTTTCCAGTTACTACAGTTTTTTGCTGACTCCGAACGTAGAAATTTGAGAAGACAATTGATACTCTTTAAGTGTTGTCAGCAACTCGAAAGAGGTGGTGCCGTGAAAAATACGAGGTGTCCCGCCCGGGAATTGAACCTAGACTTTCTGCGCGGCGATCGACGCACTTACCACTACGCCACGGCGGCCATATAAATTTCGGTTCGTTGCGACCTATGTTTCTTACGGAACCCCTTTCACTCTGCCATGGATCAAAAGAATTGTGCAGATTACAATTTGGCCTATGTCAATCATTAGAAACTAACTCGTGGTTCTTACAGTGGAATCTTTCAGCGGATGAAGTAGACGACATCTCGGCAGCAGAAAGGCTGTTAATCAAAATACTCTTTGTACGATAACTGTTTTGCTCCTTATCCACACTACTGGCATTGTGTAGATTTTTTGATGGTACAGGATCGAAAAAAGACATTCAGCCCACGCCTATTCAAAATGTCCCATTTGGAACAGCTCCAGAAACGACTTATTCGTTGTTTGTTGTGAAACAATGACGGACGATGGCAATATTACTTATTATTATTTTAGCCCTTGCGATATTGCCATCCTTTTTATTTCATAATATATTGGGGGGCATGGGCCTATGCACACCAGGCAATGTCCTTGATCGCGCTCAACATGGCGAGCTGCCAAGACTATCCTCGTTGTTTGTTGTGAAACAATGACGGACGATGGCAATATTACTTATTATTATTTTAGCCCTTGTGATATTGCCATCCTTTTTATTTCATAATATATTGGGGGGCATGGGCCTATGCACACCAGGCAATGTCCTTGATCGCGCTCAACATGGCGAGCTGCCAAGACTATCCTCGTCCGTGCATAGGTCAAGTTGACATACAGCCTCCCAGTGGCGCGGTCGAAGAGATGGAGAGATGTTATGGCAGGAATGAAGTCCGAAAGTTTTACCGAAAGGTGAAACAGCTATCCGGTGGATACAGGGTTCGGACCGAAGCCTGCCGGGACCAAAACGGAAACCTAGTAGTAGAGTCGCAATCGATTCTGAGAATCTGGAAAGATCATTTCTGCAGACTCTTAAACGGCGATAACGGCCCAAATCCCGCTGTTAGGCAGAATGTTCCACCTAATTTGGACGATGATAGACAAGAATTCCGTCCCCCCCGACTTAGACGAGGTCAAGATAGCAATATCGAGACTGAAGTCAAATAAAGCTGCTGGAGCAGATGGACTCTCCGCAGAACTGTTCAAAGCGGCTGGGGATGACCTGGTTGGGCGCATGCACCAGCTCATCTGTAAGATATGGTCGGAGGAAAGCATGTCCGATGAGTGGAATCTCAGCGTCGTCTGTCCGGTCCACAAGAAAGGAGACCCCTTCGACTGCGCCAACTATCGAGGGATAAGTCTCCTTAACATCGCATACAAGATCCTCTCTGCCGTATTGTGTGAACGCCTGAAACCGTTTGTCAACAACCTGATTGGTCCTTATCAGTGTGGTTTCAGGCCAGGAAAGTCCACAATTGACCAGATCTTCACACTACGGCAGATCCTGGAAAAGACCCAAGAAATGCAAATCGACACTGACCACCTATTCGTCGATTTCAAGGCCGCATATGACAGTGTGCATAGAGACGAGCTATATAGTGCCATGTCTAGTTTTGACATTCCTACCAAGCTCGTCAGATTGTGTAGGATGACGATGGAGAACTCTCGCTGCTCCGTCAAGGTCGGGAACGAACTCACCGAGACCTTCAATGTCAAAAAAGGTTTTAGACAAGGCGACGCACTGTCATGTGACTTTTTTAACATCATCCTTGAGAAGATCGTGCGTAACTCACAGGTCAACACCAGAGGTACGATCTTCCAAAAGTCAGCTCAATTGCTAGCTTACGCCGACGACATTGGTTGGTCGAACACAGCGAGCCGTCAATGGTGCGTTTGCTGGCATTGAAGCGGAAGCGGCTAAAATGGGTCTGGTGGTAAATGAGGGCAAAACGAAGTACATGCTGTCATCAAGGAAGGACACACAACATCGGCGTATCGGACAGAGCGTCACTATGGGCAGCAGAAACTTCGAGGTAGTCAAGGACTTCGTCTACCTCGGCTCCGCAGTAAACAGGGACAATAACACCAGTACCGAAATCAAACGCAGAATCACTCTTGCCAATCGCTGTTTCTTTGGGCTCAAGAGGCAATTGAGTAATAAAGCCCTCTCTCGAAAGACTAAGCTTGCTTTATATAACACCTTAATCATCCCAGTCCTACTTTATGGTGCGGAAACTTGGACACTACTAAAAGCGGATGAGGATGCCCTTGGTCTCTTCGAGAGAAAAGTTCTGCGTGCGATTTTTGGTCCTGTTTGCGTTGATGGCATCTAAAGGAGAAGATTCAACCACGAACTGTATGGGCTGTACAGCGGCATGAGCCTAGTCAAGCGTCTACGGATACAACGCTTAAGTGGCGTATGGACACCACTGCTCCGGCCCGAAAAGTCCTCGAATCTGAGCCATTGCGACAACGCAACAGAGGACGGCCCAGGATAAGGTGGCGCACACAAGTGGAGAAGGACCTCAACCAACTTGGAGTGCGCAACTGGCGGCAGCTGGCGAAAGATCGTGCTGGCTGGAGAGGCATGTTGGTTGAGGCCCAGGTCCACCCCGGACTGTAGCGCCACAAGAAGAAGAAGAAGACATATGAAGTTCGAATATACTAATTTAAATTGTGTTTAATCATTGCATCTTATAATTTTTTTTGTGCGCAATTTAACATTTCCTTTGAAATAAACATGAACCTCTTTTAAAACAAGAATTGATTACCCCCGGCAGAAACAGAGGGTAACAACTTCGTGCTGTGCTTCTGGCGTTTCGACCTCACTGTTGTTACTCCCTTGCGTTGTCACACAATTTCTCTTTTGGACCAATGCTGGTCGATTGTTCCGTTAAGATGACTTGGATGTTCAGATAACAGGCCGAAATTAAGGCTTTGGCCTAGACTCTGTCTCACACAGTAGCAAATAATAAATACTATGTGAGGTTTTTATTTCAAAAGTCAAAAAAGCAAAATAACTTGTGTACTTATTTAACTTGAGTGGTAAAGTACCAAAGGAGAAACAGACCCTGCAATATATTTACATGTGAAGTAGAGAAGTAGAGAGTAATTTTTGCAAGATTAATTTATTCCTATTAAAGTATCAATCTTTAATACTCGTATCTATAATTGTTTTAGTCCAATTTACATAAATTAAAAATGAATTAAAAATACATATTTAAATTAAACAGAACGTACCGTCTCTTGAAGTACCATCTGTGCGTTATACAGTATCGGACAAAACTAAGGAAACTGAAATGAATGAAACATTTGGACTCATGTAAAAACAACAAAACGCAACTTTTTCAAACTCGTTATAATAAATTTATTTCTCCTATTAATAGTGTTCAAAATAAAATACAAAATATTATTGGAACTTCATCAACAATACAGTTATAACAAAAAACGTAATATAACATACTATTCTGGGCGGACAAAACTAAGGAAACTGGAAAAAACGTTTGGTACTGTAGCACTTCTTTTTCTAAATTAATATTTTGTGGGGCTTCCCCTGTTTTTTAAAACTGCTTGGCATCGTCTTGGCTCAGATTCTATAAGATTTTTTACAAAAGTTTGTTGCGTTTTTGTCCCTTCTTGGCGAAAAGCATCAAAAAGTTGCTGTTGGTTTTTGAAATGTTGCCCCTTCAGTTTTCTTTTTACTATTTCCCATAGATTTTCAATAGGGTTAATGTCAGGAGATTGAGATGGCCACTTAACAACATCAATACCTTTCGTCAGAAACCAATTTTGGATGTTTTTTGCTGTGTGCTTTGGATCATTATCTTGCTGAAATCTCCAACGGAGGGGCATGTGATCTTCGGCATACGGCAACATTGTCTCTTCCAAAATATTTTGATATTAAAAACGGTCCATTCGTTCCTCTATTTTTCGGAGAGGTCCCATCCCTTGGAATGAAAAACATCCCCACACCATTATGGAGCCGCCACCATGCTTCACAGTTTTATTACAATAGCGTGAATCGAGTCTTTTTCCAGCGGGTCGTCTCACGCGCATCATTCCATCAGAATGAATCAAGTTAATTTTTGATTCATCAGAGAAAAGCACAGTTTTCCATTTTTCCGTGCTCCAACTTCCATATGTTTGCGCAAAAGTAATACGATCTCTTCGATTCTTCTTTGAAATAAGAGGTTTTTTTGAAGGTCGCCTTGCAAATAATCCGGCCTCTGCAGCTCGTCTACGAGCCGTTCTTTCGTGGATGTTTAAATTAAATTCTTTTACGAGTGCCCTTGCGGAAACATCAGGCTCAGCTTTTATTTTCCGGATCAGCAGATGGTCTTGCTTTGGTGTAGTTTTCCTGGACCTGCCTCCTCTATGGACTACTTCAACCGAACCAGTTTCATTATATTTTTTTATAAGTTTTATAGTTTTTTATAACTGATTTTGGAATTGAATATTTGCTACTTATCTTTTTGAGAAACACCTCTCTTATAATCATCGATTATTTTTGATTTAAAACTTTCATTATACTTATTACGAGCCATTATAATTTTTTATTTATCAAAACTCGTTTAGTCTCTCCAATAAACAATTCTCAAGTGAATCCTTTAACGCTAGTTTCTCATCGTATCATACAGTAAAAGTAACGGTACATAGGAAGAGAAAATATCCGGAGTAGGATTTAATATTTGTATCTTATTTGAGGAAATTTGAGGAGTTTCCTTTTTGTCCGCCCAGAATAGTATGTTATATTACGTTTCTTGTTATTACTATATTGTTGATGAAGTTCCAGTAATATTTTGTATTTTATTTTGAACACTATTAATAGGAAAAACAAATTCATTATAACAAGTTTGAAAAAGTTGCGTTTTGTTGTTTTAACATGCGTCCAAATCTTTCATTCATTTCAGTTTCCTTAGTTTTGTCCGATACTGTATATTGACACTATAAAGTAAGTTCAATCTATTCGCATTCATAAAGCAATTGAATGATTTTAACAAAACCACAGTAACATTTTGCTTTGTTACAATATATATCATGACTGGTCTCCATGCGACCACAACAAAGTAACAGAAAAATGGTTTTTGATATTTCATGGACGTTTAACTCAATCCTAACCCATGTCCCTTTTTTATTTTCATTTTTTTTTTCTTCTATACAAACTATCTAGCAGTACATGCAACTCCATCTATCGACAATTTCCATATAAATTGAAAAATTTTCTCATCGAATTTTTTCATCCGTGCCATCTCGTCATAGCTGCACCATCACCACCGCTTACATTTTCGTATCTCTGTGCCACCCCCAATAGGCATGAAAACAATTTAACAGCGCACATTCAATTTAAAAGAACAACAACAATAAAGAATGTGTAGTGTATAGCCCACATGTTTTCCTTTCAGCGAATTGCTCCAATATAATTATTATCATAGCCCTTTCGCATCCTTTTTTCTCTCCAGTTTTTGTATATTCTTCTGTGTATTAATTTTCCATCTCCATATGCATGAAAATTTCCCTCGGCTCTATTGCAATGTTTCACGTAATTATCTCGGCAAAAGTAATTTCTCCACGTGTCTCGATGGCCGTGTCGGCTAGACAGAAAGAATTTCACAGCCACAGCAACAACCATACAGCTGGCAGTGAAAATTGCAACATGAAATATGCTTTACAAGGGTATAATACTTTTAACGGGAGTGGGTGATCGTCGCTCTTGTTTGTAAAATATCATTTCATTAAATATGATAATGAACCAATTTATGAGAGTAACTGAGTTTCAGTTGGGATAGCTTCGCATATTTTTTTTCTGTGCTTGTCCCTCTCTTTGAAGTTTTATTTCTTCGTTCAAAATTCGTCCTGCGACATCGTTATCACCATTCAGAGAAGCCCTTTCATATGGAAATTCTCCTCACCAATATATTTTTTACTCGGCAGACAGCGTTTTAAAAATGCGAGCCGTCGAATGTAAATTGATTTGATGCATATTTGAAGGGCGTGCATTGCAACAGAACTCAATCAAACGAGAATGCTCTCATGTGAGTTATACTATCCAGAGAGAAGGTGAATTTATGTTTGTTGTTTTCTTGTTTTTATTTACACTCGACCAATTCAATTCACTAGAATGTATGGACATTTGATGCGTTTTAAGAGTAACATTTTTCTCAAATAACAAATTTCTCAGTAACTTTGAAAATACGTCGCTTTATTATTTGCAAATACATATAGCAAATGTACGTACGGTTGAATAAAATTAAATGATAGGCAGAATCGTATCAAATTGTTATTACACAACATATTTATTTATGCTCTGTGTATTTGGAAAAATAACATTGAATTCCGAACTTGAGTTTCATCCTTCCTCAAGTTGAAGATAATATTTTAGGAATTTTAACTGTCTAAATTTACCGTTTTGAGTATATGCTTAATTGTAAGTCCAGTAAGAATAGAACGCACACCAGCAGTGTCTATTGAGGAAACTGGGCTGTGGTTTTCACAGCATTTGACAATGTTTTTATTTCTTGTTGCATTTTATCATAAAAGAGAATTATCATGAGGCGTGATTAAAATGTAAAGTAAGACACAGAAAATTGAAAGTGAACATCTTGGCGTCTGACGTGGTTCATTCGGAAGGTTAAATTTTGCGCGAATTGCTTAAGCATACCGACTGGTACGTCGCGGGTAATGTTGGCTTCTAAATAGCTGGTACTATTTAGATGCTGCACTCTACATAGCATAGCCATCTTAGGCGTTGAATCCGACGCCTGAACAGGTTGTGGTTTAATATTTACTCCTAAAATGAATAGTAAAAACGACTCGTTCAGTTCGGTACCAACCTTGACGGAGCTGATTATTTCCATTCCAACGTATGTTTTGCTATTCTAGATCATACCATCAAAACATTTGAATAATATTCTGCTGTTGATACAATTTTCTGTAGTGCTATGTCTTTCGATCAAAGCTTCCACATAATTAATGGGACACATTTTGGAATCCTTTCTATCGTCAAGCGCTTTAAATAAATCGTGTATTTTTTAAAGTATCTGTGCTGCTTCGTGCTACAATTGTTACGTTGGTCATGTATGAATGTAGGGTAAGGTAAGTGTGTCGACTCACACGCAGAAGATCTAGGTTCAATTCGCGGACTGGACACCTCACATTTTTTTACGGCACTACCTCTTTCGAGTTGCTGACAACACTCAAGGAGTATCAATTGTATATGAAAAGCATCTCAAATCTCGCCGTTTGGAGTCGGCAAGAAACTGTAGGTCCTTTCTACTCCTGAGAAAACAGTAGCGCGCACAACACGAGTAGTTGTTGTAGAAGCTACGCCCTGGTTCCTTGTGGGCTGTAGTGCCACTCAATTATTATTATTATTGTTATTAAGGTACAAATTAAACCCTGATATATTTTTTTATCCAGCAGTAAAACTGATTGTTATCCTTTACCTATAAGTCCGTCATGGCTTATAGGCTGTCTTGGAATTTTTGCATCTGCAATACCAAATTTATATATTATCATCTTAATAAATTCTTGTTGGTTTATTGTGAAACTTCCCATTTGCTTGCATTTGGCTAGCAAGATACTTAATGCCATCAAAATATTTTATTTTTAATTTGGTTTTTAAAACATTACATTTTGGTATCGATTTTGTACTTGTACTGGCTACAATAATGTTAGCAAAATAAATTAAAACTACAAAATTTACCATTCTCATCCAGGACGTAAAGACATGGACTATCTTTTGAATTTCATCTTTTGAAGGAAGTTTACATTTACAGCAATTGTAAGCAAAATTCGATAACTTTGTAAAAAAGAAAAACTTTGTGCAGCCCAATTTACTGTTCCCACTTACATTCTATGGCCTGACGTTCCTAAGACAATTTCCAGGTATTCATTTAGTTTTTCATGTCATCAGCCGTTTAAACTTTTTATCTGTTTGTCTAGCTCATTCAATTATTTTGTCATTAGTAAAAACGTAGTTGTGGATATATTAATTAAACTGGTCCTATTTGGTTTATCATCAATTTCTACAATTATTGTTCTCTTCTTCATCTGCGCTGTTAATTCAGCTTCTGACATATGCCTGAGTATGTTTTTAATTTCATTTACTCGTCCTTTCCCCGTTTCGATTCTCCAGTGATGTAACCAAAAAACGAAGCGCTCCTCTAAAGAGATAAGAATAGCTACAGATATTATTAACTCTGACTTGAGGTATTTACCAAATCAACAGAATCCTTGATAAAGATGTAATTTTTTGATATGTGCTTCTGTTTCTTTATCTTTAAGAAGCAGTTAACTATTTTAATTTGCAAAATATCAAGAAACACGAATATATTGTCTTGGTTCATAACATATTGAAATGAACAATTTTTAAAAAAAAACATACAAACTTTTATTCTTTTTATTTGAATATATATTTAGTTTATTTTATTCATCGCTAAACAACGAATATAAAATATTATAAAACATAAATATGAGTGGAAGCTTACTAGAACAAAGTTTCGAAAAGTATTGCAGAGCACAAGGCATTTAATATAATTTTTCTTTGCTTAAACTATTTTTTTTTGTTCGCGCTCACACACCGGTACTGATACTCCTTCATTTAACACTTAGTCCCGTCACTAGGAAATATTAATAATAAGGCAGTTACTAGCAAAATATGTATAAACCAATATAACTAGATACATGTGGTCGTGTTGTAGTGGGTAAGTGCGTCTACCCAAAGGCAGAAGGCGTAGGTTCGATTTCCGGACGGGACACCTATCATTTTTTAACGACACCAGCTCTTCCGATTTGCTGACAACACTCACAGAGTTTCAATTGTAGCACGCACAACAAGAGTAGTTTTTGTAGAAGCAAGGCCCTGGTCCTTGTGGGCTGTAGTGCCACTCAATTATTAAAATAATCAAACTACATAGATACATTTCAAAAATTTGGGGTATTTCGGAAAACTACACATATGTCAAGCTCACACACCAGCCTTTTCTCCATACACATGATTCCATAACACTGCGAGCTTCCACGTTATATTTTTGCAGTCACAAGTTAAGGACTTTTAAAGAAAATAATTTATTGTTTGGCAAATATTCATCAGATTTCCATCATTTTCACTCACAAAAGATCAAAGTGGTGTGCTCGGAGCATATTACAAAACAAAAAGTCTTCCTCATAGAGTATTTGCATTTTCAATCCTTGAATATTATTTTCAGGTTCCTCTCCATACATCCATTGTATGCCTGAATGTATGTATGCTACGATGCTCTCAGTTTCAATTTTGCAATTGCTCTCATGCGACTGTGTCTACTTTTCGAGTGTATTAGCAGTACGGAAAGGCATTAAGCGAAATTAAATTAAGTTGCTGGCATTCATTAGCCTAGCAAGTGCAAACAAAATCAAAACAAAAAAGGCTTTCAAAACTTTTCGAAATTCTAGCATAAAAAAAACGCGACCCTACCAGCCACATGTGTGTTAAATTTAAGCGCAGATGACGTCGTGGCCATGCCTTCCGAATGCCTGCACATTGCTAGAGGCGAATTTTACTTTTCGCTGGATACAAGTTGCATTTTTCAACACCATGAGCTTTTTTCTTTCTCCTTTTTGCAGACACCAATTCCTATGGACGCACAAAGTTGCTATGATCTATGGTGGAGAGCGAAGGCTGCTGAGGTTTTTCTATATTTCTTTTTTTTTTCTTCTTTTTTAAGTGTGGAGAACCGGATAAAATATTTTTGAGTCCATCATTGCTCCAGGTTCTATTGCTAGGGCGGACTGAACGTGCCTTTTGATTTTGCACACATTGGGAACGTGTTGAATTTTCATCTCATATTTTCTAGCAAAAACTATAACTGATGGGCGTATCCTTTCAAGCGCTTTTAAATGACGGAAATTAATTTATAATAGCAGATCGTTTTTTCGGATATTCACTTTAGTTGATTGGCTTGTGCATATTGTGAATGAAAAATACAAATAAGTGGCCTCAGAACAGTCTTAGGGAAGGACATTTAAAATTGGCTGGAAGTCAATGCAGTACACTAGAGTTATGAGCTGATATCGTTTTTGATTCCGCAGAAATTTCGGTATAAAACATATGTAGCGCTTATTTGCTTCATCTTTTGCCACATCTCAGAACGGTGGATAAACAATAGTTCATATTTTGACGTAACTAATATTAATCATACAGCGGATTAGAAATTGAAAAAGGGGTATCACTATTTGCACTACGAGACAAAGCATATCGTCCCTATGTTTTCAGCTCATAAATAGCGTTCTCACGTCCTGCAAACAGTTAATATTCATGATTAATGAACAAAAGCTTATATGTATGCATTGATATGCAGAACATCGTCTCATTCTGTCTTTTTCGCCATCTCTGTGAGACCGAAACCTGCGGTGGACTTGTAAAAATGCCGTGATTTACGATGTGCATAGTCAATTTCGATACAATAATTGATTATTCAGTTTTTAATCATCTGTGCTGATACCCTCAATTGCTTCACCAAAGCGACCGCACGCCTGCATATCATCGACGGCATTGTTCAACACCTATGATAGATCCGCATCAACGTCAGAGAGATGCAACCTCAAATCGATTGCATTCCGTGACCAAAATTTCAACAATATCAACTCTTCAATTATTTTCCAGGTTACGCTAATATTTGTTTTAATTAAAAGCAAATAATTGTACAGGCAGCTGCTTGCTGCACCTGGCGTGCTCTAAAAGGAATTTTAATTATCCAATGTGCGATAGGCTTTTGTAGTCAACAGCAGGGAAGGGGAATGTGTCGTGTCGACCGAATGCTTATCGATTAAATGCGTTTAAATTATTAACTTTGTAGAAACTGCTCTCGATTGATGGTGTTGTGGAGAGAGCTTGATTTTTTCTGTGGTTTTCTTTGATAAAGAGGTATGTTAACGGTTTGTTTTTGCAAAAGTTGTACTACGGTTTGGTGGTTACAGATAATACTTAATTTGTAAATTAATGGTTATATGCATCCATGAAGAAACGATAATATTTACAGGGTAATATGATGCTCGTCAATCTGCTTTAAAAAATCCCAATTAAAAAATCAGTCCCGTTCAATAAAAAAGTTGGATAACTTCATGGTTAATATTTTATCAAAAACCATTTTATTATAAAATATTTATTTCTGGTTTAACATCCATAGGGCGCTGGATTGACCTGATGTCGTTTTAAAATTGAACTTCAGGAGTCTAGTATAGTTCGCAGAGAGATGAAATAAAAATACCTTATAGATTTGTGCTAAGACAAGAATGTTACACTGATGTGCTTGTGATATATTAAATTTCAAGTTGAAGTCTGCGGCATTGAGATCTGCACGAGACATTATTTGGTTAAACAGAAAACATTTGTCTACTTAAGAAAGAGAGGGACATACATCCATAAGACATAAATCGAATTGGTTTGCGGACGTAACTCTGTCCCACTTATGTAGGTAATATATCCACAGAAACTCGTGTTGACCCATTGAGTGTAGCCTTGTTATTTACCTAAATTAATCATGAGTCAACAAACTTTAAGAAGCTTAGGCTTATATTATACAATATTCGCCGATACAAATATGTCTGCAGATTGTTCATTTATTCAATGTTTGTTATACATAAAATTGTGGTAAATATGGAGGGCATGCTGTCCATCTGCGGCTCACCTATCTGTTTACAGGCAGGATTTGCGGTAGATGCAAATAAAAGAGGGAGGCAGGAGGACATCCAGCTTCGCACCTACTCCAAATCCTCTCGGCGGCTTACCATGTTACCTCTTCTTTGATCCTTACTACTATTAATTTTCTTTTCTATTTCAAATTTGTATGAGGTTTGAAAATATTCAGCAACTTCTTTCATCGTCACATTAAAAATATTGCAAAACAATATTTAAGGAGAACAAGGGCATAAAAGTGATAGAGAAAATGTTAAAGGCAAGGAACGACCATCAACAACAACTTAAAACGAATAAGGAATTGAAGGCTGTATTGAAAGAACATTGAAGAAGAAAACAAAAGACTTCATCCAAAGAGGGATTTCTTCGAGAAGGGTTAAATTAATTTAAAAGAATACAGACTTCTTAATTTATTAACTGATTTCAGTCTTTTTTGGCCATAGTAGTGTAGGTGTTATGAAAAATTGTAGACTTATAGCAATTAGAGTTTAAAATTGTGGAGTTGTAATTCGAAATCGTAAGTACCCATAGTGGACTTGGGTGTGTCAAAAGTCAACAATCAATTTGTGGGCTTGTGCCCATTATGTACGCATGACTTGTATACTTATGTTTCTATACCATAAATAAATGAAGCTCGGCAAGGCATAAGGATGACAAATCTGTAGACGAGGTTGCTAGAAATCTTTCGGAAACTGCGTTTATAGAGAAAAGCTGAAACAGCTACAGCATTGATTAATGAACTACACTAGTGTACTGATCCGATGTCGTAGACATCGACAATCCAAACAATTACTTAATCCCTTTTTCTGTATATGAGTCGTGAACTTTTACGCAGACAGCATAAGAAATCTACTGCCCTTTATAATACTACGTAGGATCAAAAGCAAAACTTTTTCCAGGATAAAATATGATGACAATAACACGAAAAATTTGAAACCTCTCTCTGCCTAAACACTGTTTTCGAAAAAAAGGGTATTTTCTATAAGGAGCAGCCGAATACAAATGAGTACTACAGTTGAAGTAAGAAGATCTATTACCAGACATATAATTCATTCTTCTATTCTGAACTCAATGCAACGCATAGATATTGTAATGTTCAAAACTTAAGAATTTTTCAAAAATCTACTATTGAACACCTACTACGAGTAGTCGAGTTCCAGCTACTTTCCCAAACTAGTCATACATATAAAATTAGGCTAAAATGTTCTCATATTATTTAAAATTAGCCTACTCTTTTATTTTGCACAGCTTCTTAGTCAATCTGTTTTAACAATATATTAAAGGATAACTCATCGAATTTAGTTTACTAATTTTGTGATCTATATGACGATGAAAGACTTTTCACCAAAATGCACAACATCAGCGATTTTTAAGTGAACAACAGATCCATTTGCGATTTGCACTATTAAGATGGTTCTGAAATAAATTATAGTCTAAAGGCACAATGTCTGGACTATATGATATGATCTATTAACTTAGACTCAACGGCCTCCTTTCGTTTCTTCCGGTTCAGCAAATATGTGTAGTCTGTCAGTGTTATGATAAAATCAACACATATAATGCTGAAAATCTCTGTCATTGAAATTGTATTAGTTACTCCAATATCGTGAATCATTAATACTGATTTATTTATTTAATCCGAATGTAAAAGCTCATTATGAACAAATTAATATTCTGTCAAACAGACAGTATTACCATTGTTAGCATCAGTCCTAGCTTTGATGCTGTTTGTTTCAGTTTCAGTTTACGTCGTTCATAATATTTTTCACACACTTTTCATAATTTTCGCCTCAGAAAGGCTTCTCTTTAATTCCGCTTTAGCAGCGAAATGCTTTATCTAAGATAAGGTAAGATTTCGGCACTAAGTTAAGTTTATCATTACAATTTTTTCAAGTAGTTTAAACATCTTCTGGCGAAAAGTTAGAGTTAAGATGTGCATGAGACGATTCTGGGGAGCAAGTCAACTTCTTAATATTTCGGTGTTTCACAGTGTTTCAGGACTGTAATGTACTTGAACATCTTGTCAAAACATAGGAGCTACAAGCACAGCACCCACAAACCAACGGTCCCAAAGGTTAAGGTATAAATATCGTTTCGCGGTTGAATCAGTTGAGTTCCTTACTGTGCCATTTCACAGTAAAATTGTATTCCTTTCATTAAACCTCCTCCAAGACTTTTAACTTGATGATTTCAGAAGTGGCTTTGTAGTGGGCTTGCTATTGGAACAAACAACATTATCTCTTTAGGACATCACAACACATTTGTTGATTGATGGGTTAAAATTGAGACGATGGATACCAATCCCAACAACTTCGTCTGGCCTCGATCCTTCCGTAAGAAATCGACGTGATCTGTCCGAATAGTGCTGGTATCATACTTCCAGTCCGCCGTTCATGGGAATCAATTCAAGAAATTTTTATCGAAGATAAGTTCGGATATCACAAAGTGCATACTATTTTCCCACTGACTAAATGCAACAAGGAACTGTTTAGAGTATTACGTTACGCATCTCTTTTTT
Source organism: Eristalinus sepulchralis (assembly GCA_944738645.1). Classification (NCBI taxonomy): domain Eukaryota; kingdom Metazoa; phylum Arthropoda; class Insecta; order Diptera; family Syrphidae; genus Eristalinus; species Eristalinus sepulchralis. Next base: position 17,533,825 of record OX122885.1, on the reverse strand, counting down.
CTATCCCAACCATTATTTCTACCAAGGAAAACATTTAAAGTACGAATTCATAAAAATTTCTTTTTAATATTTCCTGTAGTGTACATTGTAGCTGAACTATTATTTGGTTTTCCTACACCTTTCTCACTCAACTGAAAGCTCGTAAGTTCTTACATACAAAGTTTCGGGTATGCCAGGATTTAAGGGAAAAATGCGGTAGATACGACAACTTATACTCCAAGTAGGAGTTTCCGTTTTCCGGGACGGCCATACAATTATATTAACCTCCTTCACCTCCTTCATGTTGACGTATTTGCTCTGCTAAAATATTGTGACCTTGTAGCAGAAAAGAATGCGTAGGCTATATTTTCGCCATATTACTCCAGCCTCCACATTTGTTTTTCTCGTCTGTATATTTTTTCTATCACTCACCTCCTTCCAGTTTTCTTTGATTGGTACAAGTACTTGGTAATTTCTTTTGAAACTAAACTATTACTAAGACATAAAGTCACTCAGCCTGTTCAGTTCCCATATGTTATCCATTTTTAGTGGATCTTGAAGTGCCCAACAAAGTCACTTTCTTTATAGTTGCATGTTCTCAGCAGCGTTTCTGTCCAGTACTGCTTGCATACCTGTAGTTGGAGTCGTTTTCTTTGCTCCAATTGTGCAGAGTTTGCTTATGGCAGTTCAGTGTTTAGTTTTTTTACGATACAGCAGAGTACCAGCATACAAAAGAGGTCAACTACCGGATGAAATTGCATTGGAAACTCTATTTAGCAAAAACGGAATTGACGAAAAAATTCGAAAAGGAAAATTATTTGTATCCATAGTTAGTACAAGAGACACTTTGTCAAGGGTCTACGCATACAAGATGACAACACTCTCCTGGCTCGAGGAGTCTTCGAATCCGAGCCATCGGGACATAAAGTACACAGATTATGATGAAAAACGGCAGTCCAATACAAGAGGTGAGAAAACGTGACACATATCCATTCCGCGATGCCAATCTAAAAAGGAGAATATTAAGATGTGCGCTAAAGATGTGTAATCAAAGCATCAAAAGTTATCATGAACAAGAAATAAAAAATAGCCGAACCTACAATGCACATCAACTTGTTGGTCAAAACCATCCGTAGATTTGTTGCTATATCTCAGACATTTAAACATTTAGAAATAGCTTTCACAGATGGTAATTTCATTTCATGTCATCAATAATGTCTAGAACCGTATAAAAGTTTAACAAAACTATCGTCTGTCAATTCCCTTATCCTTTGAGAGCACAAAAACCGACAATCGCCAAATCCCAGATAAAGAACACGTTCACGGGTTCTCGGAGAGTGCACACAGTTTCAGTTTCTCCAACCAGAGTTGACAAAGGACGACGCCAAAAAAAGCAGAACAAATTCCAAATTTAGAACACAAAAACCGTACTGCGGTAGGATCAAATCTCTGAAATCCCCATGAGGACGCAGGGGACATTGATTTATCTGTTAACTTCTCCTGCCCTCCGTCTTCTTGTTAAAATGCTCTCAAGTCATTCCTGGAAAGGTAAATGGATGAAAAGAAAAACTAGACGTAATAGTTTTCAACTTGAATTTTGTGAAGGATGCCGGGGCAGTGCGGAGTTGTAATGTAAACATATACGGTTGTCGCAACTCCTCCAAAACAAAATCTAAAAAAAAACATTTCTCAGCACTGAGAAACATTTACTGACAGTTGGTTAGGTAAACCGCTTCACAGAAGTCCGCAAAACAAACCCCTTACAATTGCTCTACGATTACCTCCCCCAGCTAAGTGGTTTGGGTGGTGTTCCACGGCGGGGGTGATTTTAAATTAAATATAAGAAAAAATGCATTTTCAACTTGGATACGAGTGGAATTTCATCCATCGCAGAGGTTCTTCCCAATCTGCCAGCTGCGGTTGTGGGTCCAACGGTATCTTGATGTGTACTTCCCTGTATTTGAAAGTAATATTGCTTTTTCTGACAACGACAACGGAGATGGGGACAACGAGTACCAAGAGTTTGCCCAGAAATACACATCTGGGCTGGAGAAAAAAAAAGCTTTTAACATCTTCTGAACAGTATAAAGGTTGATGCCATGACAGGATGTCTTATCCAAGCTTCCAGAAGCCGTACCTCCACCGTAAGATTCATTGAAATAGAGGAACGTAAAAGTGCACCGTGCGCCGCACACATTTCCACCACGTGCTCATACGTTTGAAGACACAGCATTATATGTAAAAGGACTACATATGAATACCGACGATGGTGCAAAAAAGGCTCTACTTACTTGTACGAGTATGTGGGCATGCCTGGGAAGGTAAGTTGGATGCGGGAAAAGAAAGAGAGAATAAAATTCTTGAGTTGTTCGACTTTCAATGTAATAAAAACCGAAGCAGCGCTAAGGACTTAAGTGAAGACAGGTACAATATGTGATGATGGTGAAAGCAAGTGGGTGGCTCAGGTTCAATTGTGTTTACACGGGATTGAGGTAAACTGCGCTTTGAGAAGAACATTCGGATATAGCTACCTAAAAAGGAAGGGGGCGAGGGGTGTTATATAGAAGACAGCAAAAGGAGAGTGAAAACGCAGTGGCAGTTTGGCAAACAATGTTCACGATTGCTGCCTTATATTCGACTGAATACTGGCAGAGACCGGTGATGGTGACTGTGGTTATGGCGGTGACGACGACGTCGGTAGGAAGATTTGCTGTTTGTATGCTCAGGTTAATGTGGATTTACAGGATTACTCAGAGTTTGTTCTTCTCTTTTGGTGGCTGCAAAATGTTGAGCTGCAACAGCATGGTACGAATGTTTACATTGTGGAATGAAATATGTAGTCTTGACCTACTTCTGCTGTGCATCTTTGTTCGACTTCAATCTAAGCCCACAGCAGAATGAACACAAGGTAAAAGCCAAGAAATCGCTTTTTGGGATTTTCACATTTACAGATAAACTATGATGGTAGAAGACATGCTCTTTATTTCCTTTTTTCTAACCTCTTTGGTTGGGTAAGAAAACAATGCTGCAGGTGAGCCGAGGGATATTTACCACTCTGAATCGTGCCCTGGAGTCCATTTAGTGTTGGAAAATAGAAATCAGTTTTTTGTTTTTTTTAAGGGGAAATTAAAATTTATTTAATCTAGGCAGTTTCCGCTTGCCCGATAGCTGCAAATAATAAAAGTGCATCTGAACTTGGCAAAGTACGGATAAACGTTCGAAGAAATCGGAATTGATTCATTTTACTGTACTGAGTTCGATTATTTAACAGTTCCCCAGCCAGTTCCCCTTCAAGATTTCACCCGCAATTAGTTCAGGATTAAGCTTTCAGACGATTTAGAGACTTATTTTTTAGGCGCACCACCCGAATATGGTATGCTCTCCCCAACTCGATGTTATTCCCTAGATACTTTATATTTAGGACTATTGTGTGTCGGTACCTCTGCCCCTTCTCATCCGTTATAGCACTATCTTTCGCAAATCCTTTAGCACCAGTAAAGTACAATGTATGTTACTTTCTTGCTGATAATAAATGTGTGTTATTGCGTAAAATTAAAGTTTCTTTCCAAACGAATTCTTTAAGCTTCGTACACAGTGCGGATTGGCAACGAGATGACTTTTTCTGATAAGATGGATATGCAAAATTTGAAAAGTTATGTCATTTTAGGTTTCTTAACTGGACAAAAATTGTGCATCACTGCTTTCCTTGCTTTATATATGTAGAACAAGCATTTAGTGGAACCTATCTTCTTCTTCTTATGACCCTACAGTCCGGGGTGGACCTGGGTCTCATCTTTTGCTAGCTACCTTCAGCTCCGGACTTCAAGTTGGTTGAGGTCTTTCTCGACTTGTGTGTGCCCTCGCAACCTAGGCTCCTTTGTTACGTTGTTTCAATGGCTCAGATTCGAATACTTTTCGGGCCGGAGCAGTTGTGTCTATGCGCTATACATGGCCTAGCCAACTTAAGCGTTGTTCCCGAAGACGCTTGACTACGCGCATGTCGCTGTACAGCTCACTACAGTTCGCCATTAAATCTTCTCCTCCAGATGCCATTAACGCAAACAGGACTAAAAACCGCACGCAAAACTTTTCTCTCGAATAGACTAAGGGCTTCCTCATCCGCTTTAGTAACGTCCAGGTTTCCGCGTCATAAAGTAAGACTGGGATGATCAAGCAGATACATATATTAATCAAGCTTAGTCCTTTGAGAGAAGGCTTTATTACTCAATTCCCTCCTAAGCCCAAAGAAACAGCTGGCAGGATATTATTATTGGCAGGAGTGATTCTGTGATTTACCGCGGAGCCGAGGTAGACGCCTAACTTGACTACCTCGAAGTTTCTTTTCATTTAAAGCGTAAAGATGATGTAATAATATCATATACCCCACAACAGTACACAACAAAAAATAAAGCCCTCACAAATGATGATACAATTGTTCGCAAAATACAGGTCTAGCAGTCCTTGTGTCACGTCAATACGAAACCTTGTTGTAGTTTATGACAATGAATAGAATTTTTGTTTTGGCACTAATGACATCGTTAGCAGAGTAAATGACTGGCACAAAAATTATATTATCGATTCCAAATGGCAAAACTGGGGAAACTAGCAATGAGACTCTTTGACCAGCTTATTGTTCATATACACAAAAAATCTTTTTACGTACATCCAAAAATTGCACATACAATAAATTTATTTGAGGTAATTTTCACTGTTTATCATTTCTATTAGTTGAAAATTATGCTTATTGTTAATTCTTCGTGAGATAGGCTACAAGTAGTCGAAACAAAAATATTGGATTAGAAAATAAAAAAACAATGTCTCAAAATTGCACATATTGCAAATAATGGAACATACTTTTTAAAAAAAAATTTATAAATTTAGCAACGTTTTTTTGTGTGAACTTTTATTTTTAATTTAAAATATTTCACATTTTAAAATGAAATAACCGATTCTTTACTAACATCGATGAATGTTCAGGTCGTTGTCCTGAACTAGTAGAAAATGGTCTTGCAAACCCGTTTTCTATTGTGCTTGCCTTTAAAATGTTTGAAAATGGCAGTAGATACATGTCAGATACATGCCAGCTGCAACAGAGACCATACGCCCCCGTTACTCCCCTCTCCTTGATATTATCATCTCATTCAATCTCATTTTTTTCTTCTACTGGAAACTCTCTGTGTCTGTCTCAGGCATTTTAGCGTTAATTTTGTAACACTAACGCACTTTAAAAAGCACTTTTTTAGCGTTAGATACCCTAATTTTAAAAATGCCTTTTAAAAGAGTTCAGTTAAGTGAATATGACCTTACGTTTATTTGCAAGTTTTTGATGTATGCGTAATTTTTTGACATAGTTTTTTATTTGCTTTTCCTGATATCATAATATTTTTTCTCATTAAGTAAAAAATATTTTTTCGGCTACTTGTAGTAAATCTCACGAAGAATTAACAATAAAATTCAATTCAAATCAAACGTAATATAGAAATATTAAAATGATAAATCTTCTCAAATAATATTCCTGTATGTGAAAAAGAATGGAAAAGTTGTCATGAAGTGATCAAAGAAGCTGTTACTTGGGCCCAAGTGTCATTTTTGTAATAGAGCCCTCCCTCGCGAGACTAAACTGGCTCTGTAATCCCAGTTCTCCTTAACGGAGCAGAAACTTTTACTATAAGCGGATGAGGAAGCCCTTAGTCTTTTCGAGAGAAAAGTTCTGCTTTCGATTTTTAGTCCTGTTTGCGATGAATGAGAATCCGACAAAAACAAAAACTTGTGTTATTTTTTCTAGGAAATATCAATCACAGCGAGTGGTCGCCGTAGCGCAGTGGTAAGTGCATCGACTGCGGCGCAGAAAGTCTGGGTTCGATTCCCGGACGGGACACCTAGCATTTTTCACGGCACCACCTCTTTCGAGTTGCTGACAACACTCAAAGAGTATTAATTGTCTATGGAAAGCTTCTCAAATCTCGCCGTTCGGAATCGGCAAAAAAATGTAGGTCCCTTCTACTTGTGAAGAACAATAGCATGCACAACACGAGTAGTTGTTGTAGAAGCTAGGCCCTGGTCCGTTATGGGCTGTAGTGTCACTCAATTATTATTATCAATCATAGCGAAGTTTAGGTGAGAATGGAACGGCTGGATGTCAATGCGCAACTGTAAAATCTTGCGGGTACCTTTAAAACCAGTGTGTGGATGGGCCTGGAGGCATGTACTCCAATAGTGTGGTGGTCTGTTATAATAATTCCAACTATGGTTCGAAGACGTGTTTTTTCTAAGCTGACAAGGCATCGAGAGCATTTGGAATTAAGCCAAATTAGTTTAGTTAAAGGAAAAGTACGACCGTTTGCCCATCTTTTGAATTGTTCGCTGAATGTGTATGTTTTTAGTAGATGTTTGACTGAAATGAAGCGAATGAGCGAAACAATAAAAATAAAAAAACCAACAAAAATACAGAAATTCTGAAACACTTTTGGATCTGCAGAAAGCCGACTCTTTTCTGCGGACCCATTTCAATGTGGAACATTTTGGCGTAGTAATATACAAATAAAAGCCCTACAAAAATATAGATATTGCTACTGAAAATCATTAAATTACTTTTCGATATTGATGTTTTCTTATTTGGGAGAGTTATGCGCATATATACTAACAATCTGTCACATTTTCGATCAAACATCGAAAAAAAGTTTTGCAGAAACTCCCAAATCATTGCTTTTAATGTGTATTGTCTTCGCTTTAATTAGTGAAATTATGCGCATATATTAAGTCTATTTATACCTCCTACACTAACTCCACTTAACGCTAATTACGTGAGCACGTTTACGTGCTATCGGTTCTTTTTTGCACTCCTTCTGGATAGTGACATTACGAACGCAAATAATTATTCAGAGAATAATCAATTTTATTAATTTAGGGGAGCCTACAAGCATATGTTCCCACGCCCGGCGCCCACAGCATAACAAACGAGAGGAAACCTTACCATATAGTATATGTACTATGTACATTTGTATTTAGGTAAACCAACAAAATTAGAGAAAGAATGTGTTTGTTATGTTTAATGCATATTCACCTATTCACAAGGATAATTAATTTCTACTAATTACCGAATGAAATTCAGCACAAAGGCAACTAAGCTCGCGCACTATTCCTTTGAACAAACACGCGTTCGCAGACATATACAGTCACACAGGGGCTATAAGAACAATTCCATACGTGGTGTTTTCATGGCAAATTTAATTAATTTATCCTGTGACAACAATGGGGAACAAATGCTTGCGAGCGCAATTTTATGAACGACTCTTCGAACGTGGCTGCTGTAGGAGTGCGTTCATTAAGTTGCCTGGAGGGCACCGCCAGCCTTCACGTCACCTCTTATACTTATGATGTAAATGTGTCTGTGGGTGTGCACATTGCGGATCCTCTAGGGATAAGCTACACTCATGTGCTATGCTGGCTTTGTGTCATGGCGCTAAAATTTTCCATTTTAAAAGCATGTAGGGAGATCTTCCCAATTTACCAGCAACAACGCCAGCACATATGGGAAAACTACAAGCAGACTATGCAGATCTGAGTACTGCTAAGACAAACGTAAACTAATTAGAGAACACGGTGGGAGTTGTCCTTGCTTGCGGGTTTTTGGCAATTATTGTAAAATGCAAATTTTCTGTGACATTCCATCTGCGGGGCGAAAAGGAAAAGCGGCTGCTGTTGCAAATGTTATTATTACTTGATTATTTTGATAAGACTTGCGACTATTTCAGGGAATGCGAATGTTATGTTAAGAATAAGATCTTATGACAACTGTTAATAATGTTTTAAATGGCGTAAGAGTGCTGTTCTTTGAGAGTTTTTTTTTTGCAAAATCTAACAATCAATATTTTTGTATGAGTTTATGAGTTAAGATCTCTACTCGACCTTAAAAAGTGCAATATATTTTCACTTAACTTATTTGGACGATTGACAATTAACTTTGGACGTAAGAGAGTTGATTTTACGTCAAAGATTACTCCTTAGGAAAATTGCACTTGCATTTGGATTTAAAGTAATGTAAGAACGAAGTGTGGGAAATCAAAAAGATTGCAGCAACGACACTTGGTAAAGCAAAGAGGATTCCTAAATTTTTTTTGAGGTGCTGAATTCACGTATAAATTATTTTTGTGAAAATGGAAAAAAAAAATTCTTTGTGAAACTCCCGGTTAAAAACCATATAAAAAAGGAAAAGAATGGGCAGTGTGACTTACATATTCGAACATACACATATATACCACTCACTTAGCCCTTTGTAAAAATTAATATTCTTACGATATTCTTACACGAAAAACACCATTGAGAGCAGTACTACCATCAAGCACGATCTCTTGTCATTCCAACTGTGTGTGATTCGTATTCATTTTCTGTCTATACATATCATGCGTATTTCATACCACATTTTTTATAGCTGAGTTATCCTTAAATTTCCTAAAGAACGCCCTCGGGCTTTTCAAAACTAACGTCTTTAACGTCTTGGGGTTTTCGATCAATTAAGGCAAAACTGTTTGAGCAAGAATGTCTGAAACAATTTCAGTTCATTTGTCAAATGAATCTAAAGATCAATTCAAAAGATGTCTCGTTTATAAAAATTACGTGCTTAGCTCCGATACAGTCTACAATGTACGTATATTTGAAACACCCTGAATCGTGCCCTATTCTTATATTAGAAATTTCTAGAAAATCACTTTATAATTTCAGGGTGACCGAAAGACAAAAGGATACACAAAAACCACAAAATTCTTAGTTTGAGCTACCCAAAAGAGATTGTAATACAATACAGTTGTGTTTTGGTATTTAATAATAAAATTTTAATTTCGATAGCTGGCTCTATATAAATCTTGCTATAACCTTATTGTGTTAAATTAAATCATGTTGCGATATATGCTTGTTCACAAATTTTTTGAATCGATGGAGATTGATAATAGTACGCAATACAAATATATTAACAAATCCTGTATTTGCTTTAGCACCTGTATGCATTCAAATTGCTATGTCCGCCAAAAGAAACGTTAAATACAATTTTATGGAGTTTTTGGTCTAGTTTTTTATTAACATCCAATAGGGTAATTCCTTATTATATATCAACGGATTATTTTGACAATAGATTACGTTGGTTTCCATAAATAAACAAATGCGTCTTTGAAGGTAATATATCAGACTAAATTATTTCTGAAGGCAGGTGTGTAATTCCTTGCTCGTGTCAAAAGTCATACTGATTTAAATATGAGTGAAATATTTGTGATACTTGTTTGAGAGAAAAGCGCTGCTGCATGCCAAAAAATGTGTTAGTGAGAGAAGGACGTTCGATTAAGATGTGCACGTAAAAGATGCAAATCACACTGCTCGGTTCGATGTGAAAATGTCGATGCAATAGATGCAAGTCCTATTTTTCGGACACTACAAGTATAAATATCGATGCAGCAATACTGGCACGAAAGTAAGTTAAGAGATGTAAAGGCACTAGACATTAACCGTATGACAGCTCAATCATCTAAAAGTTCAATGTTTTTGTGCCTCATGAATAAACAGAAAAGATTGAAGTTATTATTTTGACGCACTGAAATTGGATTTTGCACAAATATTTGCAATTTGTAAAAAGAGTACGAGTATATGTACCTGATACCTGGACACAATTTTAATTGTTGCATTCAAGAAATATTGACTTCAAGATCTCAGTTTGTTTTAGAGGATCTTAAAGTCTTCTAGTAATTTGTTTTAAACATGAGCTGGCAACAAATGATTTTCCCATTATATGGTTAAACTTTTTCAAACATTACACACATAATACCATGAAAATTGTAATCCATATGTAACAAATTTACATCGTCTACGATGATAATTGTAAAAATCTCTTAGTAGATTGGTGCATTTATCAAAAATAGCACGAATTGAGGCAAATTTATTTGAAGATCAGTGCTGTCTTCTACTTCTAATAATAATAATTGAGTGGCACTATAGCCAACATGGGACCAGGGCCTAACTTCGTCAAAACCTACTCGTGCTGCGCGTGCTGCTGTTCTCTCACGAGTAGCAATGACCTACAGGTTTTTGCCGACTCCAAACGGCGAGATTTGAGAAGCTTTTCATAGACAATTGATACTCATTGAGTGTTGTCAGCAACTCGAAAGAGGTGGTGCCGTGAAAAATGCGAGGTGTTCCAAAATACTAAATACAAATGAAAACGCAGAGTCAGCGCAAGAATTAATTTTTTTTTTGCATATATTATACGCTTCGATTTCTATTGCTCTTGTGTTTTACATAATTCTAAGGCTGTCTAAGCACTAATGCCTGAAGTGCAAGCTAAGCAGTGTTTTTCCAAGGTCCTTGTAAATATGGAACAGAATACTCCAAATATAGAATATCTCCGCTTTTATCTAACATTACATCCGATCCATACCCTTAACGTACCTCACACAGAGAGACTTGTAGCTACATTTCAATAAAATATAAGTTCAGTTTGCAACTGAGACAACTTCGACTGTTTTAGAGGAGCACACAAAAGCCAATCGTCGAGTTAATTCCATTATATTATCGTTATCGATATATGTGAGCAGCCGCACACACTTGTGGAAAATCGTGGCATTACTGTTGAATATTTGGTAATTCGCTGCTCTAAACCCACTTGCACTGGTATTAACCACGCAGGCTTTAGACGTATGGTTCCAAGGGCATATGCAACGCACACACAAATTAGATCTTATATGCTATATTCAGGAAACTTATACTTCTACAGATGGCGCAGCCTATGGTGTTTCCTTTCTTTAATAGCAAACGGTGCTGAGATTCCATCCGTCGGGCATGCTTTCATTCGAATAGAATTTGCAGACCAGTTGGTGCATACAACTTACTAAAGTATCACCAGCTGCTGGGTAAAGTTATAAAAACAACCTACTTTTAATAGCAGCCCTGTGGGCTGTAGTTTGGAGTAACTTCACAGAGGTCGGAAGTGCAGAATTCTTTTCCATCGTCTTTTATATTGGTAGATTGTTCACCGTTATAAGGTTTGCAAAAGTCATCGTTGCATATTTTAAACGTAAAATTTTCATGAGGGAGCATCTATCAATTTACTCAACCGCGCCTTTGTCATGTTCTCTTTTTTATGAACTAGGCTGTGGTCCTTTCTGTTTTCCTTTTCACCTTTTTCAGCTTGTAAATCTCGCAAGCAACACACGTCCCTATCTGCAGCACCGCTTTGTATGCATCCTGCTTGACTGACATCATAAAACTATGGAGGGAGGCATGATGAAACCCTCAACATTATGATTTACGGCCGGCCTGATGATGCCTTGGCCGTATCACTATTGGTCTTCTTCACTTGATACCAATGGAATCGGACGCAAAAAGAGGCTTTAATGGACAATTCCTAGACTATCTCCTGCGAATTTAATTGTGTGACAATAAAGCCTCTCACACCAAAGTTTAGTTGTATCGTAGGCATCTTTGCCCGAATTTGGCCAACATAAGGAAATGATCTGAATCTATATTGGCGTCAACTGTCAATTGCTGCATGACCAATTTAATCAACCATAAATTGATCGGGAGATCGCTGTATTTTTCCTATATTGAGACGTGGAAGATGTGTCGTCATCGCAAAGTTCTGCACGATCTCTCACGAGCTGCATCCATTTGCGCATTCCAAGTTAGTTGAAGTCCTTCTCCACTTGTTTGTGCTTTCTGGATTCAAAGTCTTTTCAGTTCGGATCAGTGATGTCCATACGCCTTACATGACTAGCCGTCTTAAGCATTGTATCCGAAGGCGTTCATACAATACGGCAGAGACTACGCTGATTCCTCGAGGGGTATTCTTTGTTGTGGACCGGACATTCGACGCTGAGATTCCACTCATCGTGAATAGAGTCTTACTACATGGTATTGAATATATTAATTTAATTTTTAATTTTAATTTTTTTTTAAGCTTTGATCTATCTTACAATTGCTTTCTATTTAAAATCGCTTACAGTCGTGTGTATAGAATGTTTAATTGAAATAAAATAACTTAGCCTTTTTGCTCATATCTAATTTGTGTGAGGTTAACCACTGTTTTTACTTAGAAGATCTTTATTTGTACTGGCAAAGGAACCATGTGCTAATGTAGAGAAACATTGATAGAGCAAAGAGTTTATAAAGATTAAAACGATTGAGGGTCAAGGACAGAGTATTGTGGGACACCATTTTAAATAGAAAGAGAATGGCTGATGTTTCAAATGATTCTAAGTATATGTTTTCTGCCTCTCAGATATGGACGAAACCAATCATAACAAATCTTCTAAGACCTGAGTTCTATAGTTTCTTCAGGAGTAGGTTATGATTCATTAAATCCAAAGCCTTGGACATGTCAATAAAACGCGCCATTTATGGCTTTGAACAATTGAATTTCCCATTAGCTTAGAGCGAATAGCAAGAGTCGCATCCGCTGTCGATTTCTGGATCTAAGTTCAAGCTGATATTTCGACAAAAAATTTAAGTGTTTCCAAAAAAGAAGAAAAGACTTTAATATTTTCTCAAAAAGTTCGAAAACTGTATATATTCATAAGAGAATAATAAATACAAATACAATACAAGTATTAATTTATACTTCTTGTCAAGTTTTTAAGTGTACAGTTATTTTTTTACTAATCGAGTCTAATTCTAATTTATTTCAAGCTTCTTTTGATATCTAAACCTATCTATGGAAATAATTTTCCTTACTTTCTTGACACTAGCCAAATTATATTTTTACCTGTATATTATGCATTATAACAAACATAAAATCCTTTTCTTCATGCATGAAAGCTTAAGGCAGTCTTTGTCATTTGCTTAACAAAGAGTACCTCATAATTGAGTTCACCTGAATAGCTTATTAAAACAAAGCAAAGTCACATTTTTCTAATCCCCCCAACTCCACTCAGTTTCATGGTAATTTCTGATTTTTATTACCACGAAATTAAAATAGGTCTTCACTCCCGGCTATGTGGCTGCACAAGAAGTCATTATCGCGGTGAACACCAGAAACAAAGAGGAAGGTCCTTTCTAAAAGGTCTCTGTTGCATTGTACTGCCTTTTAGATAATCGAGAGACTCCTGCCTTAATAAATTATCTTTTATCAAAATGCCCTTCCATTTCACGAATTCATGGTTCTCTATTTGGCAGACCTTCAGCATTTCCAGTGTAACTCGTCTGCTTGTGTTTAGTATATGGTGCTAAGCATTGCTTTAGGTATCCGCTTGCCCGGAAAGAGCTAATTAATATTAGTGAATGATGATCCCTGACGCACACGCTTCTGGTTTTTTTAGGATGTAGTTTTCTTTCTTTCCTAAGCCCTATCTGATGCCACATCCAATGAATGGGCTTAAAATTCAAATATTAAGCCTTTTGTTTGCCGTAACACTAACATCATTAGGGGCGAAGTATACCCAACTTACTTCTACAGAGACGACGAAGAAAGGGGAAGACGAGCAAGGCACGAGAAAAAAATGCGGACGGCGAAAAGATAAACAGACCGTGGTTAACGGAGGAAGCGATAAAAATATTAAAGCCACCTTCTCCCCAAACTCCCACTCACACTAAAGCCAAGAAGCAAAAAATAAAATAAACACAACACTCGCATACAAAAGGAGTCCTTTTTGCTTTTCTCTCTCATGGAAAGGATAATCCATTGGATTTCGCCATTCATACAACACCCAATGTCTTCATTAGTGTGAGACGAAGCCAATGTAGGGATAGTAGTCGCTTGGCTGCTGAAGACTGTAGAGGTCATGAATACGGTGTACAGCTTCCAGTTAACGTTAGCGTCATTGTGTAAGGATATCCGGTGTGTTATGATTTCGCGCACACGGTCAATGTTTATAACTTCTTTCGTTGAAACATAATGAGTCCGATCCTCTTTTCATTTCAGTGTTGATTTAGGGACAGCGCTTTGCAAAGGCGTTCCGCAAGCTGAGGCTCTTTCTACGCTTTGTATGAACGCCTGTCTGTGAGCATGAACTTTGTGAATGTGTGTTTGGATGAGTTCCATAGAAAAAGTCTTTATGTAAACATTTTTATTTAGAAAACTTATTAAGGATGCGGATGATGTTTTCATTTCATTTCGTCAAGTTACTTGGGAAATTGCAGGTGTCTGACATGAAAAACTCAGGATAGTCAGTTAGTCAACATCACATGGTAATGAGGTTGTGGAGAAGCTTGCGCTATGTGGTTTCTGTAGGGATAATTCGTGTTTGGAGTTTTGGTTCTTTAAATATACGCGCTACACCGTCTGTGCTTTGTACTAGGAATGAATGGTGTTGAATTGAATACATGGAGGTTGCCAGTCAGCTATGATCTCCATTACGATGATTAATTTTATGGTTTCCACATTTTGATGCATATCATATGGAAATCGTTAAAGCAAAGAATTTATGAAATATGCATTTGGTTCCCTCTGTACCTTCAAAGGCGTTCTCTTGCAAAAAAATGTTGCTGTTATATCTTTTGAAACATGTTTACATTTATAAAATATTTTAGAAGCTCTTAATTTAGTAAACATGAAATCGCTTTGAGCAGACATATGTAGATGGTTAAATTTTCTGCGTCCGGCAAAAAAAATTTTTGGACTAGATATTGGGGCAATTTTTCACATGTTTTTTTTTTCTTTTAAATTCTTCTTTTAAACTGAAATGTGTAGGAAGCTTAATAATTTCTATACAACAGTGAGCAAAATGTACTACTTTGCTTTGTGTGGGCACACAAAACCGAAGTGTCCAGGTTCAATTCCCGCATTTTCACGGCATCACCCTTTTCGAGTTGCGGACAATACTCAAAGAGTACTAATAGTCAATGAAAAACTTCTCAAATCTCGCCTATCGGAGTCGGCAAAAAACAGACGTAAATGCTTTCTTCTCGTGAGAAAACATAAGCATGCACAACACGAGCATTTGATACAGAAGCTGGCCCTGGTTTCTTGTGGGCTGTAATACCACTTAAATAATATTATTCAGATATTCGAAAAATACTATTTCTCATATTTTCAATGAGAAACGTACTAATAATCATTAATAATTAGTCTAAGAAAAAATAGACCTCACAATTTATATCCGCAATACTTTAAATTGAAATTTGTTCACTTGAGGAGTCATCGAGCATGATTTCACTTTTAGAAGTGTCTGTTCTACGGAACAGATTGCCTGTTTGTGAAGACTCTAGCACAAAGAGTCCGTCATAGCAATAAACGTTCAACTAACTTTATTTAGAAGGACGAGTCAATGTTTCTTATCATTATTGTTTTGTACAAGAAAAGTAGTAGTTTTTATCCTTAATTTTATTTAAGCTAACAAAACTTTAAAAAAAATTATAGGTAAACTAAGGTTATATAAAAGTACTCAAATCTACTTAACTTTGTCCGTAACACAATTCGTAAGCGTGCACCAGAGCGTAAAGCAAAATTCAGACAAGTTGGGCATTTTAAGTGACTTTGCGTTTTACCAGGACAATGATCCCAAACACCCTTTAGAAGTAGCAAAACTCTGGTTGCTCCACAACTGTCCCAAATTGCTTCAAGCACCTGCACGGAGTCCAAAGCTCAATGTTATTGAGCATCTTTGGGAAGAACTTGATAGGCGAGTGTATTAAACAAACTTCAACTCATTGACAGAGTTAAAAGACGGTTAAGTTATTTTTCATCCTTTTTCCGATTATTTGTTGCACAATAAAAAATTACTTTTGTTTCTATTGTCGTGTTTTTAACCGCTATGTTGAGTTTTTCTTAATGTGTCTGTTTTTTTTAATAAAGAAAATGTATTAAAGAATATAACCCCTTCAACTTATTTAATTAATTGAATTGCTTGAAAAGTAATCAGAACCTGTGTGCGATTATTCGCTGCAGGGACTTTATATAATTCACACCTTACGCTAGGTTTCTCCTCTTGATTGTAAATTTCATTCCTCCCTGTCATAACTGTACATCCATAAAATGTGTCGAATCCAACTTTACTCTTCGAAATATATCATGATACTCAAGTGACATTGGATTCTAAAAAAACGTGATTGAGAAAAGTAAAGAAAGCAGCTACCATCGTCGTTCCTGTTAAGTGGACATTTGGGAAAGTCCTAGATGACGTTGACGTAATTGCTGTCTATTGTAAGTGTGCGTACTTCGTACAGTCAAAATAGTTTTATTCGACCACAACTAAATGGGCTGGAAGAATGGCACGCAGTAGAGCCAAATTTCACCCTAACGTTAGTGGAATCAAAGCGAAAAAGTCTCAAAAAAAGTCATTAAAAATAAAGGGTACGCTATAAGCTACCAAAACAACTTTTTATTAAATCTTATTACTTTAAAAAATTTTACATAATTGAAGTGTACGAATACGAATGTATGATTTTATTTTAATGTATCTTGAAAAATTAATATTTTTTGTTGTTATTGCTTTGAAAAAATAAATATTTTTGTTATTTTTTAAAAGGCTAGTACTAACAAAATATAAATAAATTACCATTTACGTTTAAAATTATTTCTTGTACTTTTTGAAGCAATTTCCAGAAATAAATTCGAGTTGTACGAATATGACTGTTACTGACTGTAGTCAACTTTTCTTAGAGCCAACTTTTCCGAACCTCTACTCCTGTTATAAATTTCTGATCTTCAGAAAGCACCTCAAAAATAACATGTTAAAAATTAATGGCGATAATACCAAAATGCTTTGTAAAGTTATCATACGCACTTATTACATGGGAGCCTTTAAATGTGAAATGAGACTTGTTTGACTAATGCCCTAAGACTCCTTCCATACATACCTGCAGTAATTAGAATCCTGTGAGCTGTATTTTCAACGATTGAGCTTGCATTTTGATTCCCTATGACACTCTTTTTAGCTCCTATATTGAATTTTTATGACAATATTACTGACTCTTGTTGGAAGAAATTAATATGTTTAAATGTAGGCAAAACCTTTTGAAAAATTTTCATTAAAAATTATCCATAACAAAAGCATTCAAAGTTCCGTTGAGTACTTCAGGAAAACTTCATGTTTGAATATTAACCGCACTCAGCCCCACAAAATATCAATCTTCACATAATCCTATTACACCCACCAACAGTCTCTTCGCAGAATCAAGATACTTTCTCTTCAAATTGAGAAGGATTGGCCAAGTTCAAGCCAAGAGCTTTGTCTGCCAAATCCAATCACAAAAGCACACACCATGCGAATTTTAAACAACACAAAATAGGAAAATTGAATTTCATCCTTAATAGTTATGTATGTTGGTATGTCTGGCTACTTCGTAAAGGAAACTGGGAAATATATTTAGAAGCTCATTATTGTATGACAGTACCAAGTACATATTATATTATATGTACATATACATGGAACATGACCAACCACTTGCTGCTCCTTCTTCCGCTTGTTCGCAAAGTTTTGATATAAAACAATGAATTCAAGTTAGACCATTCGCAGCTGAACATTCTTAAAATGTGTATAACGATTAAAACGTTTATCAGTTAATTAAAATGTCGATTCATCGTAATTTATATCCATCTTTCCGCCACTCCGCAACAGACGATGAACACTGAAAAACGAATGGAAAAACGGGCATCGTATTCATATCATGATGGCAAATCCTTGCCATAGGGCGACTTTACTAATGGAACGCTGCCAGGCTTGAAGCTGAACAACAGAACACGGAAGATTTTTAGTTCATGTTCAACTGAGTTATGTTTAATTATTGTGTGCCGAAATGAAAAGGGTAGGTTTCAGTGGTGAGTTGGAGTTTTTCGTTTTTGACTAAATGGAACCCCAAGCATTATAGGCAAATGAAGCAGTGATTAATGAGCACAATTTTGAGATCCGTTAACCATTATTTAAATGAGTCTTACGAAGTTTTCAAGGAACTTGTATTTTCTATTTATTACCTTTTTTACATAAGACATTTTATAATTGTTGTACATCAATGAAAATCTTGTTTAATGAGAGAAAGTGAAGGGTAATGTATCATTCTTATCTTTGGAATGACACTTTCTTTGAAATATACTCAAGATAATGTTCTTTTGACAGCATAGTGAACAGTTTTTAAATGTAATAGGTTCGTGGAAACTTAAAGTTTACATCTACGTTTTATATTATGACAAGAAAGTACTTGCAATGATTGAATTAAGAGCAGATTCTCTGTCGAAACACAATTGTGTTTATAGTGTGTTTGATTTTATCATATCTTCCATTTCCAAAATTTCGTGAATTTGAAATGTGGCATCATCAGCATCATTAACTTCTTTAACCCGCAGGGGGTCGCGGATACAATGCACGCACGATCCTCCCCCATCGACTATAACTCATCAGGAGCTAGTTTATGGATTTGACCAAACCACCTCGTCCTGGGTTTGTCGAGTGGTCGCCTACCTGATGGAACTGCATTTGGGCACGCTTCGGGAGGCGTGATGAAGGGGACATTCCTACCACGTGGCCAAACCAACGAAATAAAGCCCTTTTCGTCCAAAGAAGTAGCTGCTCAACATTGAGTTCCCCCGCACCGTCGAGCAAATCCTGGTGAGTAACTCCCGCAAAGTAACGGAGAAATATCAATTCAGCAGCTTGTATTCGACATATTATTCTTTCGGCCAGTACCCAAATTTCATGACTGTAGGTGAGAGTTTTAGCAAGGACTTTATTAAAAATAGATAATTTGGCTTTGACACCAAGCCCTACCTTGTAAGCTACTTCAAAGTAAATCCAGCTTGGCCAATCCTACAAGAAAGCTCAGTATTGCTCCAACGGGATTGCACTAGCATGCGGTTTGGAAATTATCATTACTTCGGACTTTTCCACGTTCTTCTTCACTCCAGCATTAGTAAATACGGCCACAAACTTATCGAGCGCGCGCTGGAGTTCCGCCAAAGATTTTGTGAGAGCAACTAAGTCATCTACGAAAGAAGATGACTTACCCTTAGCTCTCCTAATGTGAAACATTACTTGTTTGGGCTACGCTGCAAAACTCAGTTCATTTATGAAAAGGAGAGGTGACAAGATCCAGATTTTACCTCGAGGGTCGTTTGCCTTTTTCGAATTTACAAATCAACTGTAGGTCTGTTTAATATACTCCCATCTCAAGTATTATGCTTTGAGTGAAAAGATGGTTGCACTTCTGCCGGGACGAAAGCCGCACTGTTCATCCTCCAAACTGCACTCAACCATAGCATGACGCAAAATTTGAAATGGGTCATATTACGCTACATATATGAGAATAGTGGTTTTTCAATTCGATTAAGTAAATCAAGTAAAGCCAAGGCATGTCGTTCCGTCAGATATCGTGAAACGCACCGAATTAGTTAGTATTGTTGGACTTTTATGCTTTTCAATGCATCTGTTTTTAAATAGTGTTATCTTAAGATTCACCGTGGCGTAGTGGGTAAGTGCGTTGACCGCCACGCAGAAAGTCTAGGTTCGATTCCCGGACGGGACACCTAGCATTTTTTCACGGCACCACCTCTCTCGAGTTGCTGACAACACTCAAAGAGTATCAATTGTCTATGAAAAGCTTCTCAAATCTCGCCGTTCGGAGTCGGTAAAAACTGTAGGTCCCTTCTACTCGTGAGAGAACAGTAGCACACACAACACGAGTAGTTGTTGTCGAAGCTAGGCCCTGGTCCCTTGTGGGCTGTAGTGCCACTCAATTATTATTATTATTATTATTATTATCTTAAGATTCAATGGTCAACAAACGAAAATAAACACCAAATAATACTATAAATCACCAGAAAAAAATTTCATTAGAGCAACTTTTCAAGAAATATTTTCTTAAATTGCAAAACCATTATGGGAATGAGACAGTCGACTCCCTCGTCTCTCGCAAAAGATTGATAGAATTACTTTTTCTATTATTCTTGCTCTCGCCAATAGATTTCATTTGACAGCATTTTTTATAAAACTGAACAGCTAATTCACATATATGTTTTTTTTTTCTTGAATGAGAATACGTGTGAGCTGCGTAAACAACTGATCAGTGTCCGACAAATTTTAGTCGAATAATGACTAATGACTAAATTAGCCATTAGTTGTTGGATATAAGCGATTAATAACTAGTTTATTCATTAATCATAAAAATAACGACTAAATTATTCTTTATTCGTAGAAGCTACTCAAGAATCATTATTCATTAGTCACGACTAACAGTTGATCATTAGTCATAAGTCACTAAATAAGAGTAGATGTTCAAGCGATAGCTCTGTTTATACAAAAAACAAACTCAGACAAAGTATTAAGTTATTTCTAGTAAGTTTTTTAATTTTGAAAATAAAGTAATTCTACTTCACAAATAAATAAAATATGTTCCGTAAAAAATAAAGCCGAACATAAGCTTAATATTAATTATTAATTCATAACTTAACTTTCACATCAAAGAATAAATAAATACATAAAGTTTTATCAATTATAGATCAAATGCAAATAAATACAGACATGCCCGCGTATATGTGTGTGTGTGAATAACGAAAATTCATGACTAAAGCGTAGTAGGGAATAAATCCGGCAACTAATTTAGTCATGACTAACTTCTTCTTCTTCTTCTTCTTTTGACGCTACGGTCCGGGGTGGACCTGGGCTTCAACCAACATGCCTCTCCAGCCAGCACGGTCTTTCGCCAGCTGCCGCCAGTTGCGCACTCCAAGTTGGTTGAGGTCCTTCTCCACTTGTGTGCGCCACCTTATCCTGGGCCGTCCTCTGTTGCGTTGTCCTAATGGCTCAGATTCGAAGATTGATTTCTTAAGTCATTAGTCATTATGTTATTTTATGCTCAACTCTGCAACTGATTAGGTATTTTTGCGCGAACTACTGATGTGACTGAGAGAGACGAGGATGTCGACCATCTCCTTCCTCATTGGTTTCTAGTTTCGAATATTCGATATGAAAACGAATGCTTACTCGGTGTAGTGTACTTTATATTTACGGGTACTTGGTTGGAATGCTTATATTTTCTGAGTACTCAGTTCATAAGATTTGTTTAAAAAGGGAGCAGTAAATAGTTTTGTTTCTTTCATATTGTACGAACTCAAAAATAAAAGCGAAATTCTGTAATGAATAATTACATTCGGCAGCTATTTTCTTTGTATTCAAATAATGAACTAAAACTGTCCAAAAAACTCTTAAGGTGGCCTACATCTCAACGTACTCAATAAAGTGTTGATGTTTGAATAACACATACATTTCTATCTAATCCTTTTGTCAAGATACAGATGTTAACTACGCATATGTTATCATGTAAAACATTGTTTAGAACTCAAATGTACAGTTGACCCATTTTAAACTGATAAACGTGCAAATCGTATAATAAATATTCACGTGTGGATAAGTGTGTCGCCTCACACGCTAAGGTCAGAGTTTCGATTCCCGGACTGAACACCACGAATTTTTTACGACACCACCTCTTTCGAGTTGCTAATAACAATAAAAGAGTACTAATTTTTTATGAAAATGTTTCTCAAATCCCGTCTTGCCGAGTCGGGAAAAAACTTGTAGGTGCCTTCTACTCGTGAGAGAACAGTAGCACGCACAACATGAGTAGTTGGTGAAGAAGCGTAGCCCTGGTCCCTTGTGGGTTGTAGTGCCATTCTAATAATTAAATAAGCTATACACATTAAAGCCTATAACTCAACGTGAAAAAATACTACCCGATTTCTTCCTGCCCGGTGCTTCTAAATCCCTTTCTTTAGCAGTAAGGCTACAAAAGCATTCTATTTGTGTTTCCGTACTACATAGGACAACTTTAAATGATTGCCATATTATCACCAAATTTTAGAGTTTATTAAGTTTATTGTTTTTAAAATCAATAGAAAGGTGATATTATCACCAAATTTTAGAGTTTATTAAGTTTATTGTTTTTAAAATCAATAGAAAGGTGAATTAAAAACTTCGTGTAATCGAATATTTCAATTTGATATTTATATTATTCGAGGAGTTAACCCATTATTTTAAATATTGAAGTTGTTGGAAACAACACTTAAGAGTGGCAAGTGTGAATGAATTATATTATAATCTTATAAATATTGTTTTTAAAGAACAAAATACTCAATAATAAGTTTAGTTTAATTTCTATTAATACACACACAAGACGGTGGTATTAACATTTAAAATGGAGGGGCAGTTATAATTGTGGTTTAGGTAGTTCAAATTTATATCTTGTAAAGTTCTCTGAGCAAATATAATAACATTTCACACTCAAGTGGCTATGAAAAACTTCACAGAACCACAGTTCAAACATTGAATCGGAAGTATACTTAAAAAAGAAAAAACTAGAAGTAAATCACATCCAAGCATATACTAACGCTATTTGTATACGAAAGTGTGAAATAATATTCCAACTTTATTTTGATTCATAAAAAAGTACGTCAAACAACAGAATGTCCTTCACAACTCCTTAAAAAGGAATTTCGCTGGGAAGAAGCATCCAGAGATAGCGAACCTAACGTCGTCCTTAAACTGCAACAAAGAAAAGTTTTGTCCTTTTCGTGCAGAACATATACAAATATCATATACATACATAAGTGTATATTTATGAATATAAAGTATTCAGAAGAAAGGATCAAATTGAAAACGAAAACGATGAACAGTCTTATACGCAGACTATGTCGAAGTGCATGCTGCATGTGTGTTCAAAAACGCAAAGTTTGCCGTCGCAAACAATAGCCGCCGGTTATGGTGGCAGGCAACAGTGGTAAACAGTGAGAAGCTACTAAAAATTCATAAATGCAGAACAAGTAAGAGCATCACTCACAGTCAACGAACAACTCAAACGTAAAAAAGAAATCTTAAAAAAGGATAAATAGTATGTTTAGCAAGAAAAACGAAACGTCAATAGTAAGTTTTACATTATGAATATCGAATATTCAAAACTTGTTGAACTGCTTAGGCCAGCTAGGTTTTAGTATGAGTCTTCATATATGCTTCTTCGAGTAAGATATCTAAGATTTAATTTTTGGGGCTTTGTGTCTTGGCATTTTGGGATTTTAGCGAATACGGATTTTTGAGTTTGTGGCATTGGTGTGTCTATTAGTATTATGGTATTACATAACATTATTACGTGAAGAAGAACTTGGTTCTTACATAAAATGAGTGCAGTGCAATATCCAGAAAGATGGTATAGGAAACATATTGCACCTGTAAACTTTTTTTACTTAGCACTACTTCTTACTGTCCCTAGAAAAGCCTAACTTTTTACCACAAAATGATCTTAACTCGCAAGGAAATTGCGAGTGCAATTATGATGTAAGTACGGTTCTGCTAGTAAAAACTTACACGCATTCAATACAGTTATCAATCCGTTGTTCGACTGATTGAAACCAGCGACCGTGTAAATGACTTCTATAAATTCTACTTCAAGAAACAATCGTCAATCATTTTTTGTTTTCACAACATACATACGTATGCGGTGCTTCTAAAATTTTTTAAACAGGGGATTTTTAATCCTCTTCAAAAGTGTTTTCTAATCGCACTTAAAAATATTTTAATTTAATCTTTGATTCCATTCCTCAAGACCTTTTTCAAAGTCGCCATGTGTGATGCGCCACATGGGCTTCGTCGGGACGGGATAAATTGTGCATGCCATATTTGGTTAAAATATTGGCTAATATACAATACATTCTAAACAGATGGCATTTTCCTCCTCAAATCCATTAAATGAACTCCAAATCACTATAGAATTTTTCTTTTTAAATTTTGGTCTTCTAGAATGAAAAATCTTAAATTTTTCCTTTCCCACTTAATGAAATATTAGTGAACGTACCTAAATTAAACGTAAAGACTGTACTGGGATAACCACATCGATACTGAAATTAAGACACCACTTAATCAGAGTCATAATAACACACGCTATTGAATAAGGGCAAAAATAAAATAGGTATTGGTTTTTTTCCATTACTCGGATGACGGCAAAAGTTTTATACATATTTTATATAAAGAAAAAACAAACAACAGAATGGAAACTTATAAAAATTGGAAGATTTTGGTGAAAACGGAAAAACATCATCAACATCATTATCATATTCGTTGACCCTAATGTTCCAGTAAAGAACACGCACGAGAGACTCTCGATCCTTCATCATCAGCTATATCTCATCAGGAGCTTTTCCCAAGCGCAACCAATTAAGTTTATGAACGTGATAAAACACTTTCGCATCAAATCGCATCAAAGGCTTTCGAGTCAGTCGTGATGACATCCGTAATATAATATGTGACTAAACAATCGAAGATGTACCTACTCAACATTGAGTTTTCCCCCCACTGTCGCGTTTCTCACCCTATCTCGGCGAGTGATGGAGAAATCGTTCCTCGGCAGCTTATATTCGCGAGCTTGTTCGGTCATCATTTAGGTGATGATTGGAACAAACTACATATGTTCATAAAGTTTATACTTTAAAGTAAATTTTATTCAGTTAGAACGTTTTTTTATAAAATTAATAAATATTTCACTTAATGTGGTATGTCCATTGTATGGACAGGAACCGGAATGTTAAGCAAAAAAAAACATATACAAACATATTATTTTCAACAGATAGTTTTTCAATTAAATTTGTCATGTTAGAGAAATAAGGGCGTCTGCCTTGCAATGTCGAGTGTCATCTTACATAAAATTCTTACGTTTACCGTTTTCTAGACTGAAGTTTTTATTTTTCACATATATTTATGCCTGCAAATATCTACATTCAGCATACATACACACAGAACAAAATCCTTATACTTAGCTGGCAATTGCACTCCTCTTGTAATGTAAACATTTTAATGCTGTAATTTTTCTTTCTGGGTATGCGAGAATTTTTCAGCTTAATGCTGTATTTATTTATTTTTTTTTTTCATCTCTTACAGCTTATTTGCAGTCTGCACAGGCTGACAACGGTCTAAACTGATGCTACCGCAGTCAAGCTGTTATCCTTCTTATTCGTTTATTTAACAATGCATCATGAAAAACGAAGGTAGGACTTCATGGTGCGAGATTTATACATAAATGCATACATATATATAAAATATAAATATTATTTTTCAAACTTTTCCGTTTGTTTGTTGACCTAACATTTTATTGTGTATGTGTGTCTCTGTTAGATGAAAAAATTCAACTCCAGGCTATGTCTTCTCTTCTTGCAAAAGGAAACTGGTGCAGAAACAGTTTTTTTCTATAGTCATACTGTATCCGTGGCACCTGCTTTTTGCCCATCGATGAGTAGCGATGATAGGGGGCGAACAGACGATGCTAATGAGAAGGGCGAGCAAGAGACTAAAAATTGGTTCGCAGGAAGATTGTTCAAGTTTTTCGAGGTCGTTTGGTTGAAGTAAAAACTTGTTCCACGGGTCTGTTATAGATTTGTATGCATAAAAAAGGTGGTTACGCTTTAATGCTTAGAAAATCAATAACCTTTTGGAGAGTATGATGATTATTGGGGGTTGATCGTTTTGTCCGGAAAATGTTGATGCGCGAAGAAGTTCTCTTAGATTTTTTCCACCTTCGGATCTGTCAATAATGGATACTCCCTTTTTTAAAGAATCGAAGCGTGAAACGCAATGGGATGAAGTGGAAATATTCAAATTTGAATTTAATGGATTCGAATCCTTACCTGTGGATATCAGTACAGAATGGTGACTGGTTCTATCAAGGGAAAATCGAGAACTTTGATTTCGTACAGCAGCTTTAACATTAAATTGTATTTAATTTTTTTTAAATATATTTACATATTTGTTAACATAAATTTTTAATGATCTTTTGAGTTCAATGTTTTCGTCAGTCATTTCTGTCGCAATCTCCAAGTAGTTAGTAATAAAGTAAAGGGTGACTTTTTAAAAGCTATAGGAAAGTTTTTCAAAACAAGTATTGGAAGACAACATTGAAGCATTTATTCGTGAGATACCGGCCGAAATGTTGGCAAGAGTATGCCAAAATTGAACTAAGCGGATGGACCATTTGAGGCGCAGTCAAGGTCAACATTTGCATGAAATTGGTAGCTCTTGCAATGCTTCTGGCTAATGTTCACTCCAAAATCAACAATTCTGCTTATTTACGAACCCATTGAGCCAAAAATGAATTTCGACGTCGAATCGTTGAACACAATTTTTCGGTAAAAAAATGGATCTTCGGCCAACTTTCCAAGAGCACATTCACCAAACATCTTACGTTGCAGTAGGTCGTTTGGCTTCAATTCTTGCAACAGCTGTATTTTGAAAGGCATCACACCTAAATCTTTTCGCAAAATGTTCCACGTTATTGAGTAACAGAGGCCCAATTGCTGTGAACAGCGACGAATCGATAATTGATGGTCATCATGAACACTGGCTGATACAGCTGCGATATTTTCTTCAGTTCGCATTCCACATAAGCGTGTTGGTGGTGTCCAACAAATTTGCGAAATTTAGTCACAATAGCCCTTTCTTAACAAAGCACGCATTTTGATAATAAAATTCAACAATTTGCAAACGTTGTTCGTTTTTAGACGACTCATGGTAAAATTATAGACCAAACTAAATATGTTTGACAGTGAAGCAAAACACGAAACGTGCGTCAGCTGTTTAAACCAGTGTTGCCAAAAAGATAATAGCTAAAAAATCAATCTTTATATTTAAAGTTTCTTTTATATTCAATTTCTTTAGTTTAGCATTGATTGTGTGAATATTTTTTTTTATTTTTTTTTATACTTTGTACAGTGGATAGTTTTGTTCTCCACTTGCGAAAAATTTTAGTGAACCTTGACACAGACCAAAAATTTGGACTCGTTTGTGTTGCGTGGTAACTTTTTGTCATTATGCATATATTTACAGCTTGCAGCAGATGGCGTAACTTGATTACTATTCCAATGAATTTACTTTCAAAGATAAAAAAAAAAACAAAAAAAACTCGAAGATAAGCAATTCTTGGCAATTTTTGGGAATGATACGAAAGTTAAGACTTTGAAATTCGATCCTTCATATGCTTGAGTGCAGAAAAAGGAATTAGATTGTGATTCGTAATGACAAATAGGTTCTTTACAATAATCCACAACGCCAGGCACAGTATGCACACTGCGTCTGATACTGCCACATCGCAAGCGGCGCCTAACCTCTGTCGGCAGACTTGATAAAGTTATTTCGCAGCAGAACAAGGCTCAGCCACGTGTTCCAATATACATATGTATCTTCTTCTTCTTCTTCTTCTTCTTCGGATGGCGCTACAGTCCGGGGTGGACCTGGGCCTCAACCAACGTGCCTCTCCAGCTAGCACGATCTCTTGCCAGCTGCTTCCAGTTGCGCACTCCAAGTTGGTTGAGGTCCTTTTCCACTTGTGTGCGCCATCTCAATCTAGGACGTCCTCTGTTGCGTTGTCCCTGTGGTTCGGATTCGAAGACTCTTCGGGCCGGAGCAGTGCTGTCCATCCGCTCTACATGGCCTAGCCACCTTAAGCGTTGTATCCGTAGACGCTTGACTAGGTTCATGCCGCCGTACAGCCCATACAGTTCGTGGTTGAATCTTCTCCTCCAGATGCCATCAACGCAAACAGGACCAAAAATCGCACGCAGAACTTTTCTCTCGAATAGACCAAGGGCATATGTATGTTGTACCTTAAATTGCCGAACTGAAAGTCCACCCACCGTTTATCTAAGCACTCGCACCATTCGATTACTACTTGTTTTCATGTAGTATGTAGTATGTACGCTAGATGTCCCCCGTCCGGGAATCGAACCCAGACTTTCTGCGCCGCGGTCGATGCACTTACCACTACGCCACGCCGACCACAAACAATGGGCAATATTAAATTAAAATCCTCATTTCGGTATAAAGCATTGATTTCTGAAGAAACCACACCAGTACACCGATTACAATTACTTTATTGTATAAAAATATATTGGTGATATATTTTATGAAAGTGGAATTATTTGAATTGGAACTGAGTTTGGTTATTTGTGACTAGGAAGCTGAACTACCTCTTTCGTGTTGTCAATTTAAAAAATACTTATTATTAATGAAAAGCTTCGCACATTGCAGCGTCCGGAGTCGGCAATAAACGGCAACACGGATATATGCTGAAGAAGCTAATCCCTGGTCTAATCTAAAATATTGTATATATTTAACTTCAAGAAAATATTGAATTATAAACGAACGCCAAGTGTAGATGGGAAAGGAGTTGCCACTACAGTCCTTTATATAATGAACAAAAATTAAGAGCACGGGTCAATTAATAATTATATACATTTGAAGCTTAAATGAAACTCGCTTTCATTTTCATTTCAGTTGCAACATTGTTTTAAAGAATAGCAGCTTTTAACAATCTGTAATTATGAATTTAACAAAACCGTAATTTTACTCCTTAGTGCAACAATCTCCTTTGATGGTACTGCCTTAATTTATGTATGTTAGTTGGGTAAATCCAGTAGGTACTGCACATTCATATGCACTAGAACACGTACTACATTCATTTTTTTAACCAAACAATTTATATGTGTCTGGTTTGACTGCAACTTTCCCCAACAATACGTCATCTATATTTAGAATCCACTTCATGTATATACCAACACCTAATAACACAGCGTGTGGTTATTTCTATTCTGCGTCCCAAATCCACTTCATTAACGTAACAATTTCTGAAGTACTCTTCAAATGAAGCTGTAGACAGCATACCATCGCACGGAACTTACATTAGACCGCAGAAGAGCATCGCATTTGGACCAAGCACCACCGCCATAACCATCATCATTATTATGCATCTTGCCCATGTTTGCACGTTCCTTATCAAAGAAGAGGTTATTCTTACCACGATTCCATGTGCCCGGTCATAAGGACCTTCATTGCATCAACAACTTCATTCAAATTGCACTAGCCTATTGTAGCCACATGCACAAGTGGCACCAGTAGTACAACACTATTGCTATCAGCGAACTTTTTTCCGCTCACAGGTGTGTGTGATCAGTAGCAATGGCAGTACTGCCGTAGCCCAAGCTTTTAAATGAGAAAAAAATATATTCAAACAGGATTCTATTATCATTCTCTTTGGCACAAGACTTTTTTATCCATGAATCTTAGTGATGGCTGGTCTCCGCCGTATGCTCGCCTAGGAATCATCTACATGTACTGTATGCCCTCGTCGTCATCATCGTCAGCACCATCAGCCAAAATGAAAAAGTCGCCTTCATTTTATTCGTCAGCTTGTGTTCTCAGTTCACTGTGTGTATACATCTCATTAACGATAGCTCTGGGGTGCAAGCGGTTGTACATTAAGTTTGTTCTGGAATAGCGAAACATATCCTTAGGGATTTAAGTACACACATGCTCCTAAAGCAAAGTCTCCTTTGCCTCATCCACTTAGGGGACAAGAACTATCCTTTCAGTCTGCCGTAGCATCAATAGACAAGTATCAAGGATTAATTATGTCTCTGTGGCATTTTAGAGGCCGTTGTGGTTACGACCAAAACGAACGTGGTAGGAAGTGGGTTCATAAAAAGGGATATGGCAAAACGAAAAAAAAATATAAATATTTGCTCGAAAGGCTTTTGGCTAAAAGTGTTGCTATGATTCTAAAAGTCAATGCCCTGCTAAAAAACACAACCACTGGGGTTGTTTTAATTTCTATGGCACATCTCTTCATAACTGGACGGGTTGAAGTGGCGGACATAAGTCTTTTTAAGTATCGTAGTGGAAGTTTCATGTCAATTTGTGGTTGTCTAAGAACAACAAAATTTAATATTGCTGCTGAAGGGTATATGGTCAGAGCAATCTTTATATTGGCAGCGCACTTGTATATATGAATATATATACTAGTGGAATCCTGTTGCTGTCATGCAATGTATGCGAGATTTCAAATTCAAATTCAAATGATATTAAAAGTTCATAAAAAAGAAAGAAATACAAGCAAGAACATGTCGTACTTCATATAAGAAGGTGTTTCTTTAATTTTTCTTAAAAAAGTAGAACTTTGCAAATGTAAAAGGATTTTATTTATAAATCTTAAGTTGACAATAACACCAAGTTTCGAAAGCCCCATTATTTCAGAAGATAGAGTAATCAATCTTCGTGGACGGCTAGTGTAAGAATTACAGCCGTTTTGGACTCGTAGTTTGATTTTGATCAGGTATGAAAGCGGTAGTGTACGCGAATTTTGGAAAAACTTAAATGATTCGATTCCTGTTTTAAGGGAAATAGCGAACGATATCGAAGATAGCGACTATCAAATATTGGTTAAAAAAAGAACGTATTCTTCAGTCGTGATCTAAAATGAAACTTTGTTGAGATATACGAGAAAATTACTACTTTTCTCAAATTTTCGATTTTCTTTTGTAAACTAAGAACTTATTGGACTACCTGTATACACCTAAAAATGTATGCTTGCATTTATAGGATGGGCGATCTTGCGTTTTTTCAGCATATGTTATTTTGACAGTGTTTTCTTTACAGAATGTCAGTACGTATCTCACAACGCTGTGAAATATTAAAATGTTATTTTCAAAGTAAGAGCTGCGTTGCCCAATAAGTGCTCTCTCTTCGCTTCTTCCCACTGCGACTGCTGGGCAATTGTTTGCAGAAATGCTCGTGAGACTGCTGTAATAGTGAGCAACGCTTACGGTTCCCGCCGTCATACGTTGTGCTCAGTTGAGAATGTGGTTGCTGTAAACGAGCTTATGGATATAATCCGGAAACTTTTCAAGCCTAAGGTAAGCAATCCGCGTTCTACAGCCCGAAACCATCAACAAGGCTTAGGACAAGTTGTGTGACATGCTCAACTACGAAGCCAGCCAGAGCAGCAGTATATATGTGCTTGGGTATATGAGTATATTTCTGAATGCATCTCAATATTAAAGGAAATCGGAAATCGAAAAGATATTTACAAGGACACTACACATAAAGGTCGAACTCTCCGAAACTGTGAAGGCTTTGTCTTTTTAAGCACATAAGCAAAGTAATAAATATCCGCCACATGAACGAAAGAAAAACTATTGAACTATACACCACTTCAATGAAAGCAATTTCTTTGCAAAGGAATTTAGAAGAAAATGTTGATAAGAAACTAAACTAAACTCCGCCACCATGAATAGAGCCAAAAACATTCATGCGAACAAATCGGCAAGGGAACCCGTTTATTCCTTTTTTTAATGTATGCGCTTGTGACATCAATTTTTTTCGGCCAAGTTAGATTTTATTAATCAACCAACCATCTATTATGCCGTCATCTTCTTCTTTTAATGGGGTTACAGTCCGGAGTGGTCCTGAGCCTCAACCAAAATGCCAGCTATCGCGATCTCTCGCCGACTTCCTCCAATTGCTCACTCCAATTTGGTTGAGGTCTTTCTCCACTGGTGCGCGCTATTTTAACGTACGTACGTCGTCCTTTGTTACGTTGTTCCAATGGTTCGTAGAGCAGTGGTGTTCATATGTTCTACTTGAACAAGCCATCATAAGCGTTGTATTCGAAAACGCTTAACAAGTCAATGCCAATGCCGCCCAAAAAGTTTGTCGTTGAATTTACTCCTCTAGATGCAATCAACGCAAAGGGGGTCGAAAATCACACACAGAACTTTTCTCTTGAAAAAACTAAGGGCTTCCTCATTTACTTTAAGTAACGCGTATTTTGCTGCGCCCGAAAGGAGGACCGGGATGATCAAGCTGTTACACAAAGCCAGCTTAGTCTTTCGAGAGAGGGCTCTATTACTCTACTGCCTTTTGAGCCCAAAGAAGCTGCGTTTAGCAAGCGTTATTCTGCGTTTGATTCCCGTAGGTGCAAGAACATCAGTATCAACTATTATTACCCCCAACGTTTTGCATGAGCGGATCTGGATCGCTTTGTTATTTGCATTTATATCTGAAAAAGGGCTCCATTAGCCTAGGAGCTATGGATAATATACATGATATTCTGAAGAAACGAAATCTTAACAAGTGTAAAATTAGTGTAAAAAAACCATGCAACTCTTTAAGAGAGGTGTATTTTATTCAATACAATTGTAAATTTACATATCACTCGCTTACATTTCTTTCATTTTCTGCTTCTGACATATGTATGTATACAGTTTTTCTCAGGTGAATACCCAAATGGGGTCAAAAAGCCAATTTCAACCACAGATGTCAAGCAGACAATACAAAATGGAAATTCAAGAACAGAACTGCACGATTTCGCAGCTTCTCCAAAAAAGGGGAAAGGAAATTATAATAACCCATCACTCCATCATTTACGTTCTGCGATAACCACTGCACAAATCACACATTTCTTCATACATATCTGTCACTCAATCAGTGCAGGGAGAATGAAAGGAAATCGGGGCAGAAACAGCGAATAAGCGAACGAAATTGCTTCTCATTCTTACCACAAAGACTTCAAAAAAGAATTTTCATAACAAAAGCGATTTAATATCACACGAACATACCTACACACGTCCTTCGTTTTACTTCAGCAAAAGCAAGGCTTGTGCTCAGCCCGAAAGAACCTGATAAACGTTCATATTATCATTCATCCTGGGCAATTTTCACCGCAAAGGATGAATATGAGTTCCGAGAGAGCTCTTATACCACACCGTGACAGCCGTAATAATCCCCTAAGAATGTCGCCCCAAGAACTTGTGGAACCTTATACACAAAAACAAATTGCTAAAGGAACGTCATTCGTTCGACGGCTTCTCAAATGCCCATATAAATCTTATGTATACATACATATGTACGTGTCTCATAATGCTTTTGCATTTATTTATATTGCAAGGAAAAGTATGTTTCGATAAAATTCTGAGTTGCCTAATAAATATGTACTTTCGTTTTTAATTTGAAATTTCTTACTTATATTAATGTAAATATTTAAAATTGAAAATTGGGGGTTACTTTAAAAATAATTAACATTCCAAGAAACGAGTGGAAAGGAGTAAAGAGTAAAAACATTCATATATACAATTACAGCTCTGCCAACTGCGTACACTTATGGAAATGCGTAAATTCTTAGAAATTGTCTAAAAACTACATTCACGACAAAAATGCTTGCCCCAAGTAATCATAAGCCAGTTTTTTCATATCTCTGCCATTTTGATGGTCATGCCTTTATCCCTTTGTCATAACAACCCTTACCTTGGTCAAAAAGAGATAAGGCCTTGTTTTGCAATCTCATTTTGAGATAAACTTGTAGACTCCACCATCATCGGCTATGTCAAAATCAGGTGGGTTCCACTTAATGGCATGTCCAGACTATAAGGAGAATAAATACTTAGATGTAACCGGAATTAAGTCACGGCACCGGTGCACATTGGTTTTAAATGCCTGTGGATTGTAGGGGAAAAGTTGGGCTGGGAGAGGATTCCATATTCGTGTGGTGCGGCTGAAGAACGAGTCTCTAAGCTTAACTGTAAGCCCTAGGGTGGACTGAAGGATAAACGGGTAGGAATTCCTAGCGAGGCGAGTATTGTGGGTAAATTCTTGAAGGAGAGGAATGCAACTTGCTAACTCATTCGAGCATTTCTTGTTTTAATAGCGCTAAAATAGTCGCTAACTGCTTTTGGCTCTCAATTCAGGACTATCTATCTATAAATATAAGATGTCGTGGGATAATTAATGTTTCCATCAGGTCCTAAAATGAAACATACAGTGGAACCCAAAACATTGTAAAATAACAGAAACCATACTGTAACCATTTCCATGTTTTTCTTTTTGATTTTCAAAAAATAACGAATTTAAACAAACGTTTTTCAAAAGTGGATTAATTTCTTTTAGCACCACTGCAGTTGACGGAATGAAATGAAAGTGGTAAATCATCAGCTTTTAGTAACAGCTTAAGAAAAACTTCAGTTTAGAATAGAAATTATATTAAATTATGCCGACAACAGATCGCTAAATTCTGTTTGCAGCTTCATCTGCAATAATTTCATTTACAGCGTTGCCCTCGGATTGTTGAGGGCCATTTTGCTTGCGCTTTAAAAATACATTTTGGGCAATGGATGACGCTGATACAAAAAAATCATCCCGATCTGAAAATAAATTAAATAAATCAATGATCAGGAAGTGATCTCTTTGCTATTGTACCACTCGGACTGTGACTAGTAAGAGTATCTGTTGGAATGCTTTTACATACCTTTTATGTTGCTTGTTATGAGGAATTTGCATCTGTTTAGGTTATACTTAGACCATAAGTAATAGAATATGACGCTGCCACTGTTTACTTTTCAAGGATGCTGGTATCTGTTTTATGAATCTTTTAGTAGAAATACTGGGAGGATGGACGAGATCCAATTAAGATTATAAGTATTAGCCAACTTATAATACCATAAACTTTCCTTGTTCATAGACAAATGAAAATGTCATTCTCCGAATTCTTGTATCTTTTGATCCTTGTACCACGTATGAGTCGAACAGAAAGAAACAGATTCGCTGCTACTTAGCGGCGCAGCGCAACACTTTTTAAAAGTTTGTCAACAATTCTTGTAAGGTGTCACTTATTTCTGAAAGTAATTACTTGGCTATATCTGTATTAACTATTTATCTACAAAACTAACATTAAATAGTTCTCATAGGCTATTCATACATTTTCAATCAGTAGGAGATAATTTTAGCTCAGAACCATCTTATGTTGTGTTTGTTGTACTTCCTTGTATTTCTCAATATATTTAGGAAAACAATATGTGTGTGCATTATATATTAATGATGGTAAAACTTCATTTCTATACGTCTTCATTAAAACCTACATATGTATAACAAGTAAATTGACAAGCAAATGCTGATTCAATTGCTGTAAATTGCCGACAGAGCGACCAAGGAAAATTATTTCATTACACAGCCACTGCGCTGTCGCTTTGTAGGGAAAGACAAAATCAAATTATATATCTTCAAACACACATAATCTTATAACCTGTAAATGAAATATCGAAGTAAATTTGCATTGACTTCTCGACAGGAAATCGATAATTTCAACACTATCCAACATCAACTATCTTCCCATTTCCACAGTTTCACTACGTTAGCAACCATAATTTCCACGATTTGAAATTCAAAACCCATCGACTATGACGTTCATTTTGCATTCATAATTCGTTTCTATCTGTTGTCTCTGCAGCCACTAGCTTCACCAGTACTCGCAGTACTACCCTTCGCAGTGGTATTTCCTGTTTAAAATAATATTCGATCCATAAAGTCCGCCACCTGCAGTGGTGCTTCAACCCAGATAGAACGTCGCTCTGTGTTGCAAAGGTCCTGATGCTACTGGTCTGTGAAATTTTTTCTCGCCTTCATTCAGCAAAGCAGTGGATTCATCTGTAATGATTGATAATGCAATTATATTTCCAATAATTGAAGTTTGAGATATAAATGGGTTGCATCCGTTTTTGGGGGAAAAGTAATACTTATTTTCAATGATTGATGGCACTGGTTTATTATAAAAGATGTAGACTCAAATGCGTCTATACATTAGGGAAATAATAATTAATATTGTTTTGTGTTAATGGAACTCGTTTGCTAGTATATACTTCAGAAAAGACAAAGCAAGTTAAGACAATTGCTGTGTGGATAAAATTACATTGACCACAAACTTAACTAGCTGTAGTATTAAATCGCAAACGGCGACGAGAGCTGGCTTGATGCAGCCACCAGTAAAAAGGATCATGGACATGCGACATCTCGATCGTATTTTAGTCGCCTGTCCACTGTTCGATATGACATCCTTGTCTATCCTTTCACCGGAATTAGTTCTATCGAGTCTAAGTGGCAAAACACCTCAGGCAGAACAAAGCCGTTGCGCACATTCTCGTGGCACATTAAGTTGGGATATTAAGCCCCAATTGTCATGCTGTTAGATGAATTTATGACTCATGCAATGTGCTTTCGAGTCTAAAATAAAACAATAAAATTATTAGTTCTGATAAGGATTGCATCGTCGTACAATACCTCGTTGTGATAGAATTTCTTGTCATCGGATTCATATATACGAAACAATTGGAGACAGGCGCGATGACACTGCCTCAACACCCTCATCCCTTCCATATGGGAAGGACCTAAGTTAAGCCACACTCGACAACCGTCCACCATGACTGGCTGGAAGGAGATCCTCGTACCTTTGTCATCAGCAATGCTACTTGCCAGTCCAGACTTTATGCTAGTTCTGAATCCGCAGACATGGAAAAGCTAATGAGCTAAAGCTTGAGCTAAGTGTGGTAGTGTGAGACACTGCACTTAAAACAAGTAGTTGTTTTTTCTTGACCGCCTTCAAATTAGTAAAGTATTCAAAATATATACATCTGGTATCTGTCTTATGTATGGAACCAGTTTGTTCGGACATCTTTCGAATTACATACCAACGTTACTGTTCTACTGCAACCAACCATTTGAATCCTAAAGTTTTCTAAAGGCACACATTCTTTGAACATCAGTGGCATTGTCATTTTAAAATTACTTCACGTCCTGAATTGCACACGAATACCAGGTCGTTGGATGTAATCATAGCAAAGGTGACTTCAAAAGGTAATTTTCTCCAAATGGTACTATCTGAAGGAAGCGTTAGAAAAACAGTGAGAAGGACGAAGTCGATAGTGGAGAATGAATACACTTACTTTGAATGCATTCTACACTTTAACTCAAACATATTTCACATCGTTTCCCTTAAGAAACACAAACAATCAAGCTTATCCTCCATTATATCCTAGATATAGCTATCTAAGCTAAGAATTGAACAGATGTGTAGACTACTGCGCTTATGTGTGTATTACAACTTAATTTAACTCTTCTCCGAGGTGGGATTTTGCTCGATGGGCATCTCTAGTCTTACCTTGTTTTCAAAATGAATCTAAGTCTACTTACGTCTACAGCGACATGTTGTACTAAATTCAACTCGTTTCAGTTGAGTGGTGCGACATCAGTTATACAATCGTTTAATCCCATCGTGTTGAGCGGAGTTCAAAAGGATAGAGGCACCAGCACGGCACTCTCTCATCTAAACCATGTCGGCGCCCAGTGGAAAACTCGTTCAGGGTATATTTTTAGATTTCGTCTTTAATTTACCTTAATGAATGCCTTGGGAAAACTTAAAAGAGGCTGTGTTTGAAGTGCGACTTTAGCAAAGGAGCCGCTTTCGATATTTAATCTCTGCGAATGGGGATGACTATGATGGCAATCTTGTGTAAGACTATGAGCCCTTTTTTAAATCGATTAAATTAACAAGTAATGTTGACGGAGGTGATCTCGGTCTGTGTATGTGTCACCCATCAGAGAGTTATTTAATTAGGTAAATGTGTTTCTCGCTTGAACGGATGCGTGATAGGGAAGACGTCTTCTTTTCGCACGTTTGCCGAGAAGATTCGTCCGTATCCAATTAAAATGCTTGGAATTGTACAAGAGGAAGAATTATTCAGTAATCAAAATTCAACTCGACGTTAATTCTTGGGTGTTAAGAGATCAAGAGTTTGACTTTTGGGTCCCAAATTAAATTTTCAATATTAATTATACTGTTAAGGTGCACTTCCGAGACAAATATGTTTTTAAAAGCATATTTGGTTAATTTGCGATCTCTTATCAACAAATACATGCACGAAATAGGGAGATGAAAGGGTAAGGAAATTTTTCCATTAGCGGCTTTAACAATTCCGAGTTCTGCTGTCATTACTGGCCAGTGGTGGTTATGGCTCATACGCGGAAGATGTTGTGTCTTAAAGTCTCCAACTTATTTAGACATTATTGAATATTCCTCGATTGCTGGGTATAAGACAGTGCCAATTTAGGGGAGGATTGGTTTTTTATATAAAGCAAAAATTGAAAAGATTTTTCTCAATAAAGTTATTTATCGTACTCTACTTTTCGGTATCTGTTAACATTGTGGCTGTTAAGTCCAAACGTAAAACTAATAAGAATGAAATTAAAAAGGACGCCTTTAATGCATAGACATAAACTAAAAAATGATTTCATTGCTTGTAATGTTTTTTTGATTTTGGGGTACATAAAAAAATAATCACTGTTTCGTGATATACATAGTCTTATTTGTTGGTATGTAATAAGTAATTATAATTGTAATCTGTTGTCCAACCCGGACTTTTTTCAATCATTTGTTTAAGAACGGTTTAAATTTTAAATTTATTGAATAATGAGTTTTTTTTAATTTTTTTTTCAATTAATGATAGAACAAGAATTAAAATTGTATGCTTTTAGAACATTAAGCCAGGCTTTCTCATGAAAGGACAAAGTTAGTAAACTATTTAATTCAGGTTATATTAAAAAACACGCAATATCAGTCAAGGAAAAGTACAAGTAATAATAAAAATTTTAACAATTGAGTGGCACTACAGCCCACAAGGGACCAGAGCCTAGCTTCTACAACAACTACTCATGTTGTGCGTGCTTCTATTCTCTCAATAATAGAAGGGACCTACAGTTTTTTGCCGACTCCGAACGGTGTGAGAAGCTTTTCATAGACAATTGACACTCTTTTAAAACAGAGACAAAATATTTAGGTATTTATTATCAAAACAAGTTTAAGTTGAATAAGCATACGCGGGTTGTTTTGAACAAAGCGAAAATAGCCACTTCAATTTAAAAAAAATCTATCGTCAAAACATTTATCCCAAAACACAAAGATTTTTATTTACAAAACACTTACATATAAGACCTATTATTTCTTATGGTTTTAGGATCTGGTTTTCTATTTCTCCAACCGCAGCAAAAGAGTTAGAAAAATTTTAAAGAAAAATCTTACGTTATTGCACTGGTAAATATCGTAAACCAAACAAAAAATGGTTTTCAAATTATACCTTGTGTAACTTGACAAGGATTAGACCTCTAATCATATATATGACAACCTTATTAAAAATCAGACTTCGTTCAAGTGCTAGCCATCCGAATCCACTTGTTAAAAGATTATGGGATGCAAACGTTGTTAATAAAAGTACGAATCACCACTATTATCAATCGCTATTTAACCTTTGAATGATAGAAACCGATTCTCACTAGAATCTGAATTAAATAATTCACAAACTTTGCCTTTTTATGAGAAAGCCTCACAAAATGTCCTAAGAGGTTAATTTTTTCTTCACTCTATAACAATTTTTGAGAAAAGTACAAATAAGAAAACGAAAGCATTTTAATAAATTTAAAACTTTGACACTTCTTTAACCAAAAGGCGAACAAAGAGTAAAATAATATTACGTACTAGTTTGGGCTGTAGTGCCACTCTATTATTATTATTATTATTATTAGTTTGTATAAGTTATAAGTTTCGTTTTTCAATATATTTATTTATATCAAGAATGAAGTAACTATTTTCCTGAACTTATACCAACTTCTATAAAACATTAGAAACAAATGGAACTGGTCTAAAATTTAAGTTTATACATTTAACGCATCAGTAATGACAAATAACAAATAAGTTTTAAGTTTTTTTTTACAATGTGAACGTATGCCGGGAGCAAGCGTACGACTAATTTAATTAAGAAAAACATTTTAAATTAGGTAAGCTTATATAAGAAAAACTATACAAACTTTTTTTAGTAACAATCATTTATAAGCCAGACATACCTAACAAAGACGACATCATCAAAACAATCTTATCAAAACTCAACTTGTGAATATAAGTCTCAATAAAGAAATGAATGATGATGGTTGGTACTCTTTGAGTACTCTTTGTCAACAACTCGAAAGAGATGGTGCCGTGAAAAAATGAGAGGAGATAATATTGGTGATTTGTGCTTTCGTTAATTATATTTGCATTCGATAATCCTCTTACAAGTGAATTTTTGTGGCTAATTGGCACGGTTTTAATGTATGTTTTAAAGGTTCAACCTTTCTCAGGTTATGCGAAGTATAATTTTTGTTTCACTTACGATATTTACCACTGCAAAATCGTAAGACTGTTCTTTCATTTTCCTCTAGAAAACTAGACACTAAGACCATGAGAAATAGTAAGTTTTATAACTGTTTTATATATTTAAATCTTTATTTCTTACATTGAATTTTCTGACGAAAGAAGTAGTTTTAAAATAGAAGTGACCACTCTCACTTTATTTAATACGATCCACAATGTTTACTGAATTTTAACTTGTCCTTATAGTAAATACAAAAATATTTTCTTTCGGATTTCAATGAAACTATTCTATTTTCAATACGCAAGCAGAATTCCTTACTTTCTTTAACCGTTTTTCTGAGATTTCTTACGTTCCTTTGTTTAAGCCCGAAGACCTCATTAAGCACTAACAGGCAATGTTGTTTATTAAAACCAAATTTTGTGTTAAGTATAATGTTTGAATTGTTGTGTTATGAAGCCGTCAATAGTTTCTGCTTTAAATCTTTCAAATAGCTTTCCAATGTTAGTGAATAGCGATATAGGTCGGAATTTTTTAATGTTTGACGCGTTATCCCTTTTTGCTACTGGAAAATATCCGTTCTTAATGCAATGAGGCAGGTTAGCATATGATTAAGAAAAAGGAAATGTCATCAAATCCAAACGACTTTCTGTTATTTAAATTATTTCTTTGTTCACTAAGTTTCTGATAGGTAGGAAAAGATTAACCAAAAAAAGTTACTAAGGTTACAAAATATTTATAGCTATGAAAATACCTTATTATTTCAATTCACTTCGAAAGAAGGTGTTCGGTCTGCAAGAACTTTAGCGTACAGAGGTCTGGTTGCATTTAGTTTGCTTTCAACATCGTCTTGCTCCTGCGGATCAATATTCGTATTCAAATCGTCCTTAACGATATCAGCCCCGAACTCTTTTCTTTCGGTTAGGAACTCGGCCTGTTCTTCATTTTGGAATGTCTTACTTTGGATATTCCGAGTTGCGTATTGCATACATACATATTTAAATATGTTTTTATTTAAATATGTATTTTTTTTACTTTTTGCATTTTGAATAGTATACTTTTATTTATAACCTTGATAGAGAATTAGATATATGAAATAGTTCAATATTGACGTGGATTGTAGATAGGCTAAGCTAAATGGTGAAATGGAATCAGGGTGGAGATATGGGTCATTATTAAACCAATTTTCTGAGTATAAATATTTAGTATTTAGAGTATTTGGATCAAAGAACTTAATTTTTTTACGTGACATAATATAATATAATAATAATAATACTTTAAACGAGTTTAACTACTGAATCTATATGGATATATTCTTATAGGTTAAAACTCCACAACAGACCAAAATATGCTACTATCGAAAGAGAGGTAAACAACAATACCTCTACTATCATCATTGAGTAGAAAATTTAATGCATTGAATGAAGGCTTATATCTCGCATTCAAACTGGTTCCACAAAGAAAACAAACTTTATCTTTGTGACTTTTTAGAAGGCTTAGTCCTTAGAACCTCTGGCCTCAGATATTGTGTTAACAGAAATTTTCTTTAGTTTTCCTTGTCTTGTAGTTTTTGATATTTTGGTCAACATTTTTTTATTTAAAACCAGAAATCTTTTAGAATTTTTTGTAACCAATTTGTAATATAATATTTTCCAACCAAACTGGGGTTATACAGGTCTAGTTCTGCCTAGGTGTTTTGCAACTATTTCAACACGTGCCTCAAAACACACCAAACCCACAGGCACAGTACTTTTAATTGTTCTCGCAGGAATTCACTTGACCCCTTCGCAGTTCCTGCTAATTCATTGATCTCAGAAATCAGAAATTTATATGTAAATATTTAATATATTGAAACTTGCTCATAAAAACTAAATGTTAAAATCTTAAAATAAGCAACCCGTTTTTTGGCCAATGGTGTATCTTGAGTTAAAAGGAGCGCCCATGTTCAGGTTTGTAATTAAAAGTTGCACTGGACAGACCCTGTTTTTTACACACAATTAGGGCCTTAATACTGTTTTGGACCCTAAGGAAGGAAAAAAAAAAGAGTGTGTGATTTGTCTCGTATTGTTGAAATCACTTTATTAAGATCAGCAAACTCTGGAATTCTGCCTTCGATATTCTTTTTGCAAATTATTCTCATAACCTTTGCATTAGAAAGGATTCACTTTGCTCATTTAAAATAGATTACAACAACCCTATTTAACGAACTGTCGTTTGTAAGTATAAGAACAATTTCTACATTTAGGAAATATAAGGTATGCGTATATTTCCTTACAGAAGGCAATATAAATGCTATTATATTTTTATACATATATATATTATATTATATTATACTATAATATTGTGCGTAAATTAACCAGCGTTCATCATTTTCATCCGCTTCGATTCATAGCCATTGAGTCATTCTATATTCTCTGTGGAAACACAAATTATAAAACAAAAAAAAATTTCGTCTTTCTATCATCGGAAGTTTCATCCCATTAAACAAACATGTAGCCGTTTCAGGTTTCAGCGTACACTCATGAAAACGTGTTTAGTTCATCGCTTCAAGGACATTCCGGAAGTCGTATATAATGTCAGCATGTCCGCCCACCCCCACCAATACGGTGAAAGTGTTTCCTGTGCGAAATTATTGCCAAATAAATAAGCAAATCCTTTTCGAACTATAAATCCTGCGTTTCAGTTAGATTTTTGCCGTAGACGTGAAGGCATATCTAGGTAAAGTCTATGCGGTCCGCCCTTTTCAAAAAAAAAAATAACAGACTGGTGGGTGTATAATTTCGATTTGTTTTCGTTTCCGTTATTTTGGCGTGTTTTTTTTTTTACTTTTTTGTTACTTGTCTTGGCTGGGGATTTGTGTCTTTACGAGTCTACATCCCATAAAATGATACCGTTCTCCTTGTTTCGCAATGGCAAAGGCTGCTGTTTTGAATACACCACTTGTGTTTTACCCACGGA
This sequence comes from Eristalinus sepulchralis, assembly GCA_944738645.1. NCBI lineage: Eukaryota > Metazoa > Arthropoda > Insecta > Diptera > Syrphidae > Eristalinus > Eristalinus sepulchralis. The sequence continues at coordinate 17,491,179 of OX122885.1, read as the reverse complement.
GCTGGCTAACAACTGCACATCGTGGCATGGTAGATGGCTTGTCTGACAGTTAACCAGTGAGTATATTTCCACGCCTTTGCTGGTATTCTTCAAAGCTCATTTATTTGTGAGCAGCCCAATGCCAGTCAAGGAGCAAGCGAAGGACTTTATTTATTATGCAGATAAATTTCAAAGGATATGCGCTTGTAAATGTAGACATTACGAGTGGATTCCTTAAATAAACTACACACTTCGTAAATTTTCCTCTTTCTCACTTTTATTTGCTTGCTCCTCGTCTGCAATACTTCAGATCCTCAGTCTATGACAGCGAAAATCAGAAGCGTGAAGAAGGCTCCAGGAATGTGCTCTGTGATAAATTTCCCAGTGGTGAATTGGCTAACCCCTCCCAACGCGGGTTGGTTTTCACCTTTCGTTTGGAGTTGGGGCCATTATCAATTTCAATGAATTTACTCCTGGGAAACGTGTCTGTTTATGGTAATATCGCTGTTTTCCAAACCGAAACACCGAAGTAGACACTCCCAGTGGTGGAATGCGTTTCGCTTTTAGTCGCAAGTGAGCTGTGAAATTAGGTAATTTTGTGGTAAAGGATAACCTTTATTTATGGTGGATTATTTGCCGCATCGTGGCGGAAATTTCGTCAGACGCTGAAGGTGTAATTAATTCAAAATACCGCGGTGTTCATTGTTTAAGATTGGTGCTGGCATGAGAGAGGGATGGATCACTTCAATTTATTTTAATTTCGATAATTAAAATCAATTAGCGGTCCTTCAGGATTTTAATGGGATGTACTTTGTGATATTAAATACATTCTCTGGATACTTTTTAGTGGTTGGAGAACACGAGTTTTTGCATCTTTGCGTTTACTCTGATATGACACATTGAATTTTATTAGTCTATATGGAGTGCAGATAACTTTGAAGCGGATGGTTGATTAATTTGATTAGATTGTGAAATAAATATAAACTCTTTGAGCCTGAGGTAAAAATCAAGAGTACCTTAAGCAAACTTGACTTCTAATAATTTATAAATTCGGTTTGCCCTTTTTAGCTCTGTTTTCGCTTTTGCGACAATAGGTTGCGGTTTTACTGCGAATTCCAATTACTTTTAAATCGATAAAATCCAGAATGAATTGTATATTAAGATGTTAAAGTATAAAATTCTCGTAGGACTTTAAGCAGTTCCAATGAAACACGAATTCTTATTTTTGAAGGACCTCCTGGGGAATCGGATGTATTTTAGATGTCGCTCTCTTTCCGGGAATGGTGCAAAAGGCGCTATAGCGAATTAAGTATTCCCTTAAATATGGCTGCGAAATAGGCAGTTTTTAAAGGGAACACAAAAAGTGTTATCGCAATATTAGGAGACCACCTTTCACATTAAAATAAAAACTGCAATGTCATGACTATAAAACAACACTCCGAATGCCTTTGCCCTTGCCAACTTTATATACATCGCTTATAATGTTTAACAAGTTTCTCGACTTCATTAATACACATCTGCAAGTTAATTCTTGTGAAAGAATTAAGAATTAAATTTCTAAAATGCAGTTAATCTCGCTTAGAAATATTTACTCTATAGAAAAGAAGATACAATTTGAACTCTTTCTTAAAGCACTAATTCTTTTAGAACAGTAGTCCTTTTAACTCCAGTTTTAAACTTAAATAAACGATGTAAAACACATTGTACTGCTACTAAGAAGAAATGTGCACATGTTTCCATTACAACTGCGTTCCATCTGCTGTTATATTATTGTATATATATTATATTATATTATATATATATATATATAATAAATATATATATATATATATATATATATATATATTTATTATTATATTTTGTCTTATTGTCCATGCAAACATTTCGTTGTACTTGCTTTGCGACATTTTGACGAAAAAATTTCGGCCGATGTAGCCGATGGAGGGACCAATTAAGCAATTGTTACAAGCTCTTGTTCAACCCCAGAAAATATGGGTTATATATAAAGGTACTTTGAAATATCCCAATAAAATACGAAAACAATTCTAATTTTCTTTAGATTTTCGTTTGTATATTACTAATTTGGTATAAATTTGTTTTGCGTGCTTCTACTCTATTTATTGCAAAATATATTCTAAATATTGACTCTATTCACCGCCAATGATATATATTTTCTTACAAGTAATAACATTTTCATGACTATTTCCAAGGCGTGCCTTAGATGCAATTCCAACAGGTAGGCGACCCCTAGGTAGACCCAGTGAGAGGTGGTTGGATCAAGTCCATAAACTCGGCTAGTTGCGCTTGGCAATAGCTCCTGATAAATTATAGTCAATGGCGGCGGATCGAGCGGCCTGGAGGTCTCTCGTGCGTGGATTTCCCACACTAACCGTTTAGTTGAACATGTGGGTTAAAGAGGATGATGATGATGAACATTTTCTTAGGCTGTGTATAGTAACTTAACATAACCATTTCCAAAATTTCTAAATGACCTATGCCTTTATTCTCTTTCTGATTTTTAATATTCGGCAAGTGCCATTAAAAAAAATCATTAAAACCATAATACTTAGTATTTTTTTCTTCTCTTCAGTAATGATTAGCATATTTAAGTTATCTACAGCTATCCTACAGGCTCCATGCTGACACTCTATGTTGTCCTATTATATATATATATGGATCGACAATCAACTCAGTATAATTTCTGAACACAATCAATATAGTTACACTCCTCCCTTTTGGTAACAGGATGTATTAATTTAAAAGAAAAGCGATACTTTTCTAAGCTCACAACTTTTCTTCTCAAGCCGCTAACAATTGAGGTGTATGTTGGTGCTGTAGGTATCTTTGTCACTTTCTGTTCAGTCGCAGATGGGGATTATTTGGCTAAGATGGAGACTAATCGACACTAGGATATATCAGGGATATGACTGATGCAGTCCAATAACGTTTCTTTGTTTGCAAGAACATTGCATTTATGCAAACAGCGAATGATCTTCATAACATCAAACATGAAGTTAATACAACTCAAATTACGCTTAGACGGATATTTCATCCATAACGATATTTACGCGCTTTAAAAAGACTGAAATGTATTCCTTGCCTGCTCTTGTCCTTGTTCCTTTGGCGGCAACACACAAATTTTTTAGTTACAAATTATTTACGCTAGAAGAAATCAAAATCAGAGCAAATAATAGTTTAAGCAAAAATAGAGAATCATTACCATCGCATTGCATATCATATCACATGCATATCACACAGAATATACCTATAGTCAGCATGTTCATATAAACAATGCAGTGCAGTTATACAATTGAAAGGATAAAATAAAAACTTAATTTTTTCTCACATCGAATTTCCATTGTATTATTTTTTACAATCATTATATAAGATTAGTACTCAAGCCAATACACAGAATCGTTTCTACTTTCTCCATTAGAAGCAACGCATAACGTTATTAAAATGCATAAAACCCCCACAACGTCATCATATCATTCATCATCCATTCTTAAATTTTCTTATCCATAAATTCTTCCGTATCCTTTTATGTCTTTCTCTGCACATTTTCACCCTAAAAGCGCATATTCTTTATTTTAACCTTCCGCAGCTGCAAGAATTCACTTCCTTCCGCCACCAGACGACAACGACAATGATTCTTTTATTTTAAGAGTATTAAATAAATTCATGAAGATACAGCTGAAAATATGGAAATGGTAGACGGGTGGAAAAGCAAAAACTTCCCACACCACGGAATCATTTATCATAACCACAACCATAAAAACATCATCAGATTGTAGGTTGACGATGGCAATAGCATATGTAGCAAGCGGGTAATATCGTGAATTGCCATATATTTCCATTCGCATACAAAACACAAACATAACCCCTTGACGTCAGCCATTATCCACCCACCCGCTTACACAGAACTTACAAGCCAAACAAACAAAAGAAGCATCATTGCCTAATGGTACGTATGTGTGCGAAAGGCGCACAGGGAGAGCAAACTGCCAGACAGGATCAAATAAGAGGATGCAAACAACAATGCCTGTCAAATTGAAAGTCCTTTTTACGCTATTATCAAATTCTTTCCTTCCCAGTTGTCTGCCGCGTAATAATCCAAAGATAATAATCTCATATTGCCTAAGTAGTCAGTGCCTTGGATTAGGGGTGGCATGTCACACATCCATCCTTTCCCATTTCGATAGTCTTTTCAATCACTTTGAAGTTTCTTATTAATTTCCATAACTCCCATTTATCATTTTATCCCAATCCATTTTAGTGCATCGTGAGGGTGGCTTTAGGGCGGATGATATGACACTAATGTCCTTATCGATATCACTTGAATGCATCTCGGGTCAACTGACGCCCACCCCTAGTGCCACCCTCATTTTGCATTTTGGGGTAACTTTATGACTTTCGTTCGATGTATATTCACGGTTCATCTGCTTCCCCACGCAACTCAAATTCTGGGTGGTAAGTTGCTCGCGCACACTGCAAGTAATGTATTCCCTGGTCAGCTCTCGGGACCATTTGTTAAAGCTGTCTGCAGACTGTCATGAGTTCTGTTTGTTTTGCTTTGGAGATTTGTAGATTTTCGCTTCTAATGACGACTGGGGGAATGCTGAGTGTTAAGTCCTCGGTGTCTACCATGCGGACAATCCTTAGAGAACGAAGACCGTTGAAACCCAGCGGACTTCGCTAAGGACAATGCCGAAGGTTTGGGGGCGTGTTTGTTTTCTTTTCGGAGGAAGATGAATGGAAAATGTATTAATACCGTCTGACAGGTGTAATATACAATTTTTCATTTTGGTAAGCGGGTTGAATTTCGTTCTTCCTACATTTCTCCTTTTTATATTTTCTGATTCTTCTGATTCTCTGCCATTTTTCAATTTTGTATTTTCCTTTGTTTTTTTTAGTGGGTTGCGATGTGTTTGCTTTGAAAGCAATTACACAGATATGGTTGCAAACAAGGACAGAAGTCTATGTGAAGACTTGGCGAAATACGACAAAACATGTGACAGAGAATGACGATTAATGGTCCTTGTTTGTTTCGATTACAACAGCGCAATGGTATGGGTAAACACTCGTACATCATCGTCTGTGCACATATATCATTTAATACAATCCATCTTGAGGACTGTAATTGAGAATTTCTTATCTTTGAGGAATAGCTGTTCTTGATTGACTTTGGTCTTACTGTGGAAAAGCTGGACTGTTTTAACTTTTTTTCTATTTTTTTCATATAATAATAATAAATGAGTGGCACTACGGCTCACAAGGGACCAGCGCCTAACTTCTACAACTACTACTCGTGTTGTGGTCGCTACTGTTCTCTCACGAGTACGTAGAAAGGACCTACAGTTTTTTGCCGAGTCCGAACTACGAGATTTGAGAAGCTTTTTTAGACAATTGATACTCTTTAAGTGTTGTCAGCAAATCGAAAGAGGTGGTGCCGTGAAAAAATACGAGATGTCCCGTCCGGGAATCGAGCCTAGATGTGGGTCGACTCACTTGAAATTTTTTTTTCGATACTACAGTAAGTTGAAACTCTCGCTCTCTTTGTCGTTTGAATTCTCGTCAATATCTTCACTACCAGGCCAAATAGCGCATATTCCTCAGAAGCATAGCCATCCTGTGCCCACAACAGTTTTCATCAATTTGGCAGCTTATTTGTATAAAATTCACGCAAATATCAACAACTAGGCATTGGAAAATTGAGTATCTCGGAGTTGAGTGATAGGTGATTTGTTACAAATATCAAGTCTCTAACTGCGAAAGCCCCGACGCTGGTAGTAACCTTGTATGTTTGCCAATCTAATAATAGTGTTTCGGCCGTGCTACTTCAATGCCTCTATGCGAAAGACGTGGACTAGCCCAAGGGCCGTGGGTCATGAATCCCTTTAGCTCTCAGAAGATTTTTTCTCCGAAATTGCACAATTTTCTACAAAATAAGAATGGAGAATAAGTATTAGATAAGTATTAGAATTTTAAAATCAAAAACAAAAAAGCATAACCACGATTTTTCGTGCCCCATCAGTATTGACTGAGCACACAGTATTGTGGGCTTGCACTTCAAGTCACTTAGTCCGTAGAACCCAATGGCATCATGCCCGTAATTCGTCATTAAGTCAACTAAACTAAACTAATACTAAAGCTAAACCCATACGCGTAAATCACTGGAAATAAAGTCGACCAACACATTTGGCTAGTATAGCATCAGGTGCAATGACGTGAATAATCAGAAGACTCAATATTGAGAAGTCACTTAGAAATGTCTTTCATCAAACTGCAACATCCATCGATCGGTTAAAAGAGGCTCCGCGCTGTAGTCCTCTTCCTTTTCTCATGGAATCTAGAAGTACATATCACGGAGACAAACGGATACAACGTAATTGCATAGATGTATGATTCATCAAGATTATTGACTGAACCAGGTCTAGAGCAAATCTGCAGAAAGCAGCGGAAATTGCGCTTTGTATAGCAATTTAACTCAGATCTATTGAACTATGATGTTTTATCCAAAAGGAATATAATTATCTGTTTGGACAGCCAGATACAATATTCCAACAAAGCGGAGCAAATTGAAGGTATCAAACGCGCTTGGTCAGACATTCATTAGGATTAGCTTTCCAATCGAGTGTATAAAATCATTGTGAACAAGGGAGGATCAACGCATTACTAAATTTCTCAAGAGATGCGTGCGTTACTAAAATTATAATTTTTAAAATAAGTAAGAACTGAAACATATGTGGTAACCTGATGACCAAAATTTAATTGTAATTTTAGTCTAAATTTTTTATACAAAAAATATCACCAAACATTTAAAAAACAATACATTTTGTTTTATTCAACTGACAATTGATTCTGCCATACGCACTTACCCACTACACAACGGCCACCACTTTTTAAATGCATTGCCTTCTGTTATTTACAATAACGTGTGAGAGAAGAAATAAACTCAAGTTAAATTCTTGGCCTTTGCCGACGGAAATCCGTATATGTAATTATTCTTTAAAATGTAATCAATAAATCGTATGATTTTAGCTAAAACCGGTGAATCAACTCTACAACAAATCCTCAAAGAGCCGCAAGTACGAATATTTATCAGTTGATGAATTTCTCATGTACACTGATGGACAAAAGTATTCGAAATAAATAAAAAGAGTTGTTACGAGTATAAGGAAATTTGTTTAATCCACTTTATAGAGAATAGTAAGGGGTCCTAATAAAATAAAACAAAACACGATTTTATTATAAGGAAAAAGTAGAAAATAAAAAATATTTTACAACAATTGTAATTTTTGCTGGGCAAAAGTATTCGAAATTATAACAAACCCAACTCAATAATTGGAAAAACTTAGCTCTTTGCAACAAGTTGGATTGCGTTTTTTGTTTAATTACAGCTTTTAATCTATTAGACATGGAATGTACTACTTTTTTTGGGTTTAATACAACCCTTTTGTCTCTATTTTCGTTGCAATACTTGCATTTTCGCATAGATGTTATTGGAACACTAACATAGTACCATGTTCTTGTATTATGATTTTCCACATCCATATGCTGCACAAGCGGGATTGAGATCTGACGTGTTATTGTTTCTATTGTATAGCGAACATTATACAATACCCAGAGACGAACAGTAGTAGTCGTCACCCAGGTTCAAATTAACAGAATTTTTTTAAAATTTCCTTTTAAGTTTTCAAATAATGCTCCTTTTTTCATTATTTGGTATATAAACGCAAGCTCCCGCAATTGAAAATGACATACATCGTCATACCATGACCCCATCTCTGTATATGTAATTAGCCTGAATTCTTGTCAAAGATTAAAGCTATGGTATTTAAGTGGCAAAAAAGTGCATTATTTACAAAATGATCTTGAATTGCTCCGGACTGCCAACAAATTAAAAACAATTGTTGAATTTGTTTTCGTTACAATTAAGAAGTTGTAGACGTTTAACATTTTTAATTTCCATGCATCAATAACAGAAGTCGTTGTAAATGCCTTCAGCTATCTACATTAATTGAAGATAATGAAATAACCAGCGTGCCAGGTTACAAAAGTAAGAACTATGTGGTGTAACTAGTCTTACTTAGGAATTCCATAGTAAGACCTGATGATCTTATCGAAAGGGAACAGATCTTAGTCTTTATTGGAACATAATTTATAAGTTTTTACCTAGACAAAACAACAAAATAATAATAAAAACTGCGTGGCACCATAACCCACAGGGCACCAAGGCTTAGTTTGCTACGCACATACTAGTGCTGCGCGTCCTATCACAAGTTGAGGACGCCAACAGTTTTCTCCCAAACGGTGATACTGGCCACTCGAAGGAGGTCCTAGGCTTAGTTCCAGAATTGGAACTGAAACTTTCAATGTATGAGTGGATGCATTTAGTTTTAAGTGTATTGTTTTACTATATATATATTCTTTTGTATCTATATAGAGAATGCTTAAACTTATTCTAATGATATATATTTCTTTTATACATGAGGGCGTTCTAAGTTAATCTAATCATATAATATTTGCTGGGCTGTAGTGTCCGATATGTAACCCATATAGTGGATTGTATTATAGTGACAAATGCCATATAATTTTGTTTCTCTCCATAGACATACATATCTACTTCAGACTGCACGCATTATAATTAAAATCACAAAATAAAGTTATATCTTAAATTAATAAAATTTGGAAATTTTAAATTAAATTTATTAATATTTGCCTTTCATTCTCATCTTTAAGTCAATACACTTATCAACTACGTTGCGGTTGCAACCTGAACAAGATTTTGATTCGAAATATGCCAAAAAAGCGGTATTTTTGTTATGTCATCATCAAAACTTGTAAGCTTTAAGAAAAATTTCCGCTACAATTACATTTAAAAAATATTTATCTTTTGAAGAGACCACACATGTTCGTATATGTCGATATGTGAAAAAAGCATTACTTCCATCGACCTTCTGAATACCATATCAGGTTCAGTGCTCATATTGTCATTTTTGTCACGAAGTGGTAGATAAATTCCCCCAGCAAATTGCCTAACGAATCGAAACTTCTTCTTCATGACAAACAACATTCCATCATCTAATACCACTTAGCACCATCTTTCTTACACAATACCGATTTCCCACAGACATATACTCAACGCTCATGGATCAAGCAAGCAACACGCAAAGAATCAATCGAAAATAATTTATCCAAACGGATAGCATATAAAAATTAATATCCCTTCATCATCTGGATCATTTATAAAGCTTCCGCCATAGCATCTGCACCTATACAATCCGGCATCCGTACACATCCTTCAAACTCTCCGAAGACTAATTATTGCTCACTAATAACCCACACCAGTCCTAAGAGCGGCAATGAATGGTGGTTCCCTAAGCCGACGAAAGCCTTTTAGATACACATCAGTACCACCATGTCTCCACCGCAACCCACAGCCGACCGAATCAATCAATCGAACACGAGTTTCATTGGCAACAATAACCAGCAATGGCAAGCACCCTAGTAGGAGACTAACCCGCATGTTTTCTTTGCTGCCGGATCTGCTCCCTAGGAATTAATAAAGAATTTCCTTTTATTTCTATGCGGCCACATGCTCAGATTAAGAATGGCATTCACCCCACGAGGCTCCTGCATGTTTTGGATTTAGGTGTCGGCGGTAAGCTGGAAATGACTGACACATGGATTTGTGATTTGATAAATGGGGGACCTTGCCTACACTTGGCTGTAGTCTACTGATTCCTCTGGGTACTTTGATGGACTTCAGGCGCAGATGATTGCTATTGAAAAGTGCTTCATCCACTGATAACCACTTCTGTTTTGTTGTTTCCCTCAAGTGGTTTTGATGGCTGAGGACAAACACACATAGCCGGCAGTCATCGCAAAGCGATGTTATCGCTGGCAGAGCCCTCACCTAGTGTGTGCTTCCCACGCATTAGTGCTGAAGGCAATCATTAGGGTTTTGGCTAACCTTTAATAGGGGAGGAAACTTTTGCTGCCGACTTTTCGATTGAATGAACAGCGGTGCTGCGAATACTAATTAGCAATGTTACGATCCTTTCAGAAGGATTGATTTTAACTGCGTTTACGAATCGAAGTGGAGTAGAATTATGCGTGTGGGGCCATTACAGACAGTATCGCTCCATAGAGATATAGAAATATAGAATACTCATATTTGCACTATGAACTTGCAAATGTACGTTCAGTAATGCGTAAGGTTGACTATAAAGTTTTGCAAAGTAGTACCAATTTTTATCTTATTATCGTAATTACATAATACCGAAAACGATACCTCGAAAAAAATATTTCTGAGAAGAAGGTATTATGTTAATTTTGCCTACAATTGGGAAAATTGAGATTCTCCCATGGCTCATATGTAAGAACTTGTAAGAACTATCCTTTGGAGGCATATCAGCTGAGAAGTCGTTTTTAGGAACTGTTTCATACTAAGCATGGGGCTTAAGAAAAATGCAACATATTCTGTATCATTATGGACAACAAATGAGATGATTTTTCCTTAAAGCCGGATGCCATTACGTGTCTCACAATTTAGATCACTCCACATAGACATTCTTTCTAGAAATTATTTTCAACAACAAACAATTATCGTTCAACAGCAGAATTTGTGATAGCAGGTTTAAGAAGTGATTTTCTTAGGAGTCGGAAATGTTTATACTGTTACCAAATATGGAAAAATGTACTACCCTGATGATGCGCTAAATCATTGCCAGGAGTAATAATAATATTTAATGTATAATTGCGATAATCCAATACTGGGGTCGCCTTGATTACAAACCTGCAGATCTACGTCTGACGCGATTGTTATATAGGATATTGCTATTATTTAAAAGAAGTTTTAACAAAAACTTGGGTTACGCAAAAGATTCCCAGAAAGTTACGTACCCACCGGTGTGACTCATATCTATAGAAAGAATTTTTTGTTAATAGTTTTCGTTTTTTCTTCGACATAATCTTTGTGTTATATTCTCTGTAGCCCTCTCCATCCAGAACGCAGTGCAGGCACCAAAATCTGGAGATGGATAAATTGACATAATGTCCAAATTTTGAAAAACAAAATCTCAAAAACGGATGTATCATGCTGCCCCTGACTCCCTCATCGTTGGAGTAGAGCGTAATTCATAATAATGCTTTAATTTTGTACGGACTTATAAGATTTGTGATATCAAGATTTTGCATTTCGGAATTTTCTTATTTTTGGAACATAAAACTCATTTAAAAACACACATTTTATTGACAAAATACTTTCACAAAATGTATGTAGTCTTTTTGAAAATTTTTTTAAGTGCCACCTTTTAAGTACGAGTACCAACTTAATTTAATTTATTGGATCGAATGATTGGGGTAAATTCCAATGTATACTGCTTTCCCTATCCTAAGATAGGATGTACGTTTACAGTGGAAATTTTTGATTCCGAGAAAGGAAATATTTTTCTGTGCAAGTAAATTTTTTAAATCAATTTATGCTCGGATGTTTCGTTCTCTTCCATCAATAACCAAATTCCTTATCCTGACACAGTTTCATTTTACTGTGGTGCTATTTCATAGTGCATTTGCTTGTTAAAAAGCTGATTGATTTTCTTATCTAAGCTTTGGATTTTATAATAGAAATAAGACCTGATTAACCCTTGGTTTACTTAAGATATGTGTATGGAAGTAGTTTCCGTAATCTAGCCACTTTAATTGAAATGTTTCACTGAGGATTTTTACAACAGCGTAGATATTTTTTCTTACGTGGTTTAACCCAGTTCTCAACGACGGTCCAACGTCTCCAGCTTCAATCGCATCATCCATTTTTAATCTGTAAAACTACAATATAGACCTTTTGTATCTGTGCTTGGTCACTAACCGATAGTAGATAAGAAATTACGGGTCTCGTAGTCGAACCTGCTTAACCGTCTATCGTTCAACTACACATGCAAGAGGATTCCAATTAAAAAAAACAAATCACTTCTATAAGAACAACCCATTTCCACTACTCATCAAAGGATTCCATGACTTGAGCAACATCTCGTCGATTTTTATTATCACTTTTAATTTGCATTATTTTTTGGCCCCAAATTAAAAACGAATTAAAATGCTGAAACTCAGCGTTGACTCGAGTGAAATGTGAAAGCCCTTGTCATCCTCCGGTATACACGATTGTTCTTTTTTACAATTACTCGTATACACATGAAAAGAATCAATATAAAATTCCGTGTGCAGCGAAAATGGAAAAATCTGAATCAGAGTCGCAATCAGAAAAGGCAATTGCATTTCGATTACGAAATAACGCCTTATTATGAGTGGCATAAATTAAAATCTCGGAATTAATAACCCTAATTGGAAGGGACACTTACGATTTTAACAGAAAATTTACTGAATCAAAGTGGATGTCATAAAGAGACAGGCGATAAGCTCGTAATTAGTAAATTATTAAGAATAACCTTAAGGGCATCAAGGAATTGTAATTAAAAATGCGAGAATTTAACGAAATGTGCAGATGCTTTTTGCATGGCAAGAAGAATTGACATCTCATAAGGTACATACATATGTCATAGAGCATTTTGTGAAATATGTTTTATACTGCTCATTTGTTAATGTTCTTTTAATGCAAGCACTGACAATTAATTAAATGCAATTTCGAAGAAATTATAACTTGATTTAAGTCGATAAGGGGAACGGGTGTGTTCTATGTGTGTTCTAAAAATTCCGATCAAAGCAAAGTGACAGTAGAAAACTAACTATAGCCAGGGCTATACTCTATTTTTTGAAAATGGAACACCGCCACCGATATCGTACTAGTTCAGAGAGCTATATTTTCTTACCTTGGGTTTCCATGAAACGTGATTATTTGCTCATTGACAGGGAGGAATATATATATTTTGAGTGTTAAGTTATCATCTGATGGTGTGACTGGCGACACTATCACCAGTCGCTTCCACCACCACTCGGCACTAGTGTGTGCATGTCAAGAGATACGTGCTTAGTCCACCTGGTCGACAATTTAGATAATTAGGGATTTGTTTGTGTGGGTGCTATAAATAAACCCCTCCAATTTCAAAATAGAAGGCTTATCACCATCAACTGCCTCCTTTCAGTGAAAAGCGCCGTTATTAACCAAAGCAAAGTTTTAAGAAAACCGTTTTTTTAGAAACAGTGGGGTTGTAATTAATAATAATTGAGTGACACTACAGCCCATAACGGACCAGGGCCTAGCTTCTACAACAACTACTCGTGTTGTGCATGCTACTGTTCTTCACGAGTAGAAGGGACCTACAGTTTTTTGCCGATTCCGAACGGCGAGCTGAGAAGCTTTCCATAGACAATTAATACTCTTTGAGTGTTGTCAGCAACTCGAAAGAGGTGGTGCCGTGAAAAAATGCTAGGTGTCCCGTACGGGAATCGAACCCAGACTTTCTGCGCCGCGGTCGATGCACTTACCACTACGCCACGGCTACCACCGTGTTGTAATTAAGCTTCACTGAATATTGGATCAAATAACGAAAGAAGTTTGAACAACTGGGGGCTATAGTAATTCCGTATGGACAAGTACAACAGCTTTTAAAACTTGGGGAGTTATCGTGATATGGAACGGGCATCAAATTTTCGATAAAAAAAACTGCTTACCCCCACGACTTTTGCCCTTAAGTGCTGTGTCAATAACTTCGGTTTTCAAAACTCTGGAACTACTCGATAAATGTTCTTACATAGTCAAGTTTTCATCGAAAATTAAATAAGAGTCGTACACCTCGCAAATTGATTCATAATCTTGCACCAAACGCAAAATGTAAGTACGTTCCTGGATCGATGAGTCCCTTCGATTTTTGCATAGTGCGGATTTTGTCGAGTAAACCTTGAGACCTTTTAATAGAACAGGATCAGACTTGTTGAATCGAAAAGCATATCAAAAGTAGGCACGAGCCCACATCGGAGGATGCTGCCAACAAGAGACATAAAAGTTTATTGCATACGATGGTGGCCAATCCTTGGCCAAAGTTTTATACAACGCTATTAATCCCGCATTTTACTTTCCACTTCATTTAATTAAGTTGTTTTAAATTATGACAAAGAGAACTATCTAGAGAGGCAGAAAACCAAAATTCCTTCTAATTTTTAGATCATTAGATCAATTTTATTCAAGATAAGGTAAGACTGCATATACTGCTTGCACAATCCGCGAATGAACATTTTCATCAGAAATATATTTCTGTGTGTATTGTATTAGGCCTTACTTTCTAGGCTGAAAACTTAAATTTGCCTTTTTTGTGAACTTTTCCTGTATTTTCGTATATTGGTGTTTATGTGTACATTAATTCTTAATTTATTTGTATGTACACATCTCGAAACACTAAATAAGGGTGATCTTTGATGTTGGCCCAACTGGCTCTAAAAAATCAATTCAAGCTGTCAATATATGTTTCCTTAAAATGTATTACCGATTCCTACCTGTCGCCGATTAAACTTGCAGCAGTGCATCACGTATTGAAATGGAATCACTTTTCCACTGGTCCTCTGTGCATTTTTTTTTTGCAATTTTTACGGCTGCCATTGCTACCGTCAAGGACATTTTTCTGAAATGCAAAATAAATCGAAGTCGCATCGATATCCGGCATCGTATATTTGCTTTACCCTCGCTTTGCTTTTGTTTTTCATCAATTGTTGGTCGGAAGTTGTTTCGCACCGGACGCTGAGATGGAAAAGAAAAAAAAACTCATCCAATTACAAAATGTATACATATATCAAGGCTGAGAGTATTGAGCAAAAAAGTCATTGAACATTTCCAATTGACATATCACGGTATGAGATCAAACGCGCTGTCCGATGTGAGGGATAACCAAACAAGATATCCCGGAAACGAGTCCCCCACCGCTGCCGTGACAAGGTTCGCTCTGCCCACCTGGCCCTCCATTAAACTGGGAATTCTTTTTATGGTTAACATGTGTGGTAGCACGAACCAATGGACTGCGATTGAAATGATATTGTTTTGGTGGTAGATTCAGTTGCGATAGTCATGTTTTAACTGCAATTTTATTGCATTGAAAATATTGGATTTTTTATACATTTTTCTGATTGAGGCCGCCCTTTGATGTGCCACTTGACTATTTTTATATCCCAATTGCCAGAAGATTTATTTTTCATATTAAGTCAAAGAGTGATATCTGAATGACATTTTGTCGCAACTGTTTCGAATTTTCCCCAAACGATGATTTTATTAATTGCTTTTTGTTAAGAATAGTGAATCGCTTAACAAAATTATGTCCAGTGTCTTTTTTTTCTTCAATAAATGCAATTCTATAAAATTAAAAGTTCGCGTTGCTATTTTTAATATTTAAAGAAAACACTCCATGGCAGATATAGTCAATGCCTGGTTTTAATGTGGCACTTTACTAGCTAAGAATTGAATACATTACTAAATATAATTAAAATAATAATTAACTTGAATAAAAAAGAAAGAAACGGATTTTAAATGCCAATTGTTTAACGGAAATATATCTTTATGTCGGCCATTTTCTTCGTAATTTCGTCTCTCAGCCGTAAAAATATCGCCATGTATTAGGTGTACCATATGAGATGTCTGAAATAAAAATGTCTACTCCGAATGACACATACATTAAATATTAAATTAACTTAGAGCGTCAGCATAAGTCCAGTATGGTCGTTTTAATAATAAAACCAAAATTTGCAACTACTTTAAGTACTCTTACTTCGAGATTTAAGAAAAAAAACAATAATAAAATGTATATTTAAAACTAACACTCACCACAGGAGTTGTCAAGGCTTATGTGGTAAAACCATTCCTATAAGAAAAATTGTAAATTAATTGTCATTAGAGTACATCCAGGATCCATCCAAGCAATATAATGGGTCAAGATCTACCTCCCTTCCTCTGAAAATAATATCGTTTACGTTGTTTTTGCTATGTCATTTGAGGGTTAAATCTATAATAATTGTTTACATGTTTCTTTATTGTTAATATATTTATAAGGCAAACCTTCGCACTATTTAAAATTCAGAGATTTAATACATTGATTCAGTTAGTGCTATGAAGGCGGCTGAATCCAAATTGTTCATTTGGGAATATATTTAGCTCATTGATAACTATTAGTAATTTGTCCTTTAAAACTTTTTCAAAAATTTTACTTAAACTACTCAATAGACTTATAGGCCTATAACTAGTTGGTTCAGTTGGTTTAGTTAACTAGTTTGCTTCCTTCCAGGCAGTCGGGAAATATTACATTTTTAAGCAGGCATTTATTAGGAAGGTTAAATACGTAATGCCAACCTTAGGTAAGTTCTTTAGATAAGTATTTCTTATTTCATCTAGACCACCCGTTTTTCTTACTGAGGCTATCAATGACGTGTAATAGATAAGTGTTAAAATCAATATCATATAGTGTGTTCGTTTACTGCTACATTCCGATATACATTGTTGATAATGTTCAATGTCATTGTCAAAATATATTGTCTAATTTAAATTAAACAACAAAAATTGCATTTTTGTACAGCTTGAGGTAAAAAGTTAAATATGCTCGCCACTCGCCGGCCTTTATGAAAAAGGAAAACTGGACAGGATCCATGCCGGAAGCTCACCAATCCCCTACGCCGTCAGTAATGCCGAAAATGTTTATATCCGGTGCGGGTGTTTCAAGCAAGGAATCTTCTCTATACTCTTCTAATTCAATGTGAGAAAATCCTTTTGGAATTCACACACAACTTACAGGAAATGTGATCGGGAGTTTTTAGCCGCACTGACTTTTAATATTGTGGAAAAACCAATGAGGGCTTAGTGAATTTTATATCTTTTTCTTCATTTGGCATATTGTTCCATTTTAAAACGTATTGGTGTAAAATGCTATAGTAAAAAAAATTATTCTAAAAATCGAAAATAGGGGAACACTGAGAAATTGAAAAGAATTGTGAAAAAATTGGTATTTAAAATTTCTGACTATGTAGGTAACGTTGAATTGTCAATAAATTGGAATCGCTAGGTAGCTTCAAAACCCAACATATTCAACATTAAATAGGGATTGTAGTTAGTCTTCCTACCGCAAATATTTGTACGATATAATTTAATAGTCATTAACAATAATAAACTACTTCGTTTACGCAGTTGCATAAGCAGAACAAGTTATTTCTTGACTAAAGATTACTAGATGAATTTTAAATCTATTTTAGGCATTTTTAAAGTAAGATCTTATAGTGGTCCAATACCAGACCAATCTTTTATTAAGATTGTTCCACGCTAAATATTGTGCGCTACAGGTTTTCAAACGAAATTGTAATTGTAATGTCATATATTCATCCGTTCGCTTACAACAAGAAAATCACACACAGATAAGCCAAATTACAACTAATTGGAACAACCCTTTCTTATATACATACAACTTTTCGTATTTGTTTTGTGAGTCAAAAGTGCTATTTGGCTAACCCTTCTAAAGTTTCACACAAACCGATGACCTCAGCAACTTATTCCGATTTTATT
Source organism: Eristalinus sepulchralis (assembly GCA_944738645.1). Classification (NCBI taxonomy): domain Eukaryota; kingdom Metazoa; phylum Arthropoda; class Insecta; order Diptera; family Syrphidae; genus Eristalinus; species Eristalinus sepulchralis. The sequence continues at coordinate 17,473,712 of OX122885.1, read as the reverse complement.
TTGAACGTGCTAAATATATTTATCCATAGGATACAAATATCCAAAGTATTATATATTACCAGCGGAAATTCTATACTAACATAACAGGCAGTAAAATTCTCTCGTATTCCACGTTGTTAACACAGGTTCCATGAAAAATTAATAGAACGCAACTAAAGCAATTCATTTGTCACTCCTGTCAATATAGTTTTCTGACACACAATCAATGTATCCCATATGAACTTTCACAAACGACTGTCCAGTTGAACTTCTCAGAAGTGTCGCCCGAAACTTTTCAAAGTTCCACTTGATTGGCTGTGAATTTGTTAGCACTGCATTGCAGATACCGCTTCGTGTGTATTTTTGTTCCCCACTATATAGTGTGTACATTCTGTTAAATCTTCGAGTTCCACTGCCCATCCATTCATTCGGCTGTCATTCTTCAGACATCTCTCAATGGACATTGATGATTGCTCGCTGGAAGGCCGTGATATTTATCCATCAATCAAAAGTGAGAGAAAGGTGTTGGTTTCTTACGGTCACGTTGCATGCCAAAAAGTTGCTGTCATTCATTTTATTTTTCGCTCTCGTCTCGTCGCAATTGGGAAATGTTGGTGAAAGAAGAAAGTGTCGAGTTTGGTGGAGGACCAAGGTGCTGAAGACGAACGAGCAGACCCATTTAAAGTGACACTTCTGTGTGCACGGTCTAAGATAGATGGAGTGACACTTGAATGCTTTAGGAATGGCTTCGAAAAGACTTTGATTTGATTTTGTCCCAAGATCCGTGCCTTTGTTAGCCAACGCAGTTCACTCAGTCACTGGTGTGTGACACTTTGCGAGTTTTCATCGGGGATCTCATTTTAATTTCGATTCCATTATTCAAATTGAATGAATTCACTTGAGTGATGGGACAAAGGACACAAAAGCACATACAGGACGCTGAGGTGCATAATTAATTCTTCTTCAATTTAATTACACTGGAAAGAAGAAGAACTGTACATTTTGCTGTGAAAAACTTAACTAAGGTAATGAAAGCATAAAAGACCATTCTATTCGTTATACTTGGAATAATGAAGCGGTTCCTAGTCTACTCACAGATCAGGTACTTATGCGGTAGACAATGATTACCATTGCTTGGATTACATATGTATTTAAGAAAACAGGAAACACATTCTAAGACGCCTGACCTGCGCGTAAGCGTTTTGGAGATATGATAGGCGTTCGTGCAAATAAAATGCGTAACATACATATGTACATGCATGTGTTAAGTTTTGGAAAAAGTAGACTTGATTCGGATTGTTTTTGCGGGAAATATTTCGATCGCGTTTGTATTCATGGAGGTAGGGTACAATCCTAAATTCTGATTGAATTGTGGTCACAAAAACACTCAGTTCTGAGGTTCTGTAAAAAAAACACAACATATGCGCGTTTAAATTATCTGTAGTGTGTAGTGATTGTATAGCGGATGGAGCCAGAGTCCACAAGGGACATGGACATAATTTATTCAGGAACTATTCCTGTTGAGCGTGCTTTTGTTTCCCACGAGTAGAAGGACCTGCTAATAAGTCGAAATTGAGTGTGATGATAAAAAATTAAATGATTTTCTAAACCTACTAGCATTATTGTTTAATGCATTTTTTCAGTAATAACAAAAATTATAAATCGTTCAAATGTTGTGCCTTTTAAATTCATTTATTTCAATTGAACTATAAACATTAATTCGAAAGTATTCTGTGACAAGCCTTTTTAACTTTATAGACAACTAAATTTTATTGTAACTTGGAAAGTAATAAACAAAAATGTTAATACAAACAAAATGAAGAATTTAAAAAAAATGTAAATATGTGCGAAGCGTGGACCATTTAAAGGGTGTCCCAACAAGAACGCAAGATTTACATTTTAAATAAAACAGATATTTAACAAAAGTCGTGATTTCTTTAGTATGTCGTAAAGTAGACAGGATGAGGTTATGTGTAGAATAACACATCGGCCAGATGGCCGCCTAGGCTTTGCTGGCACATACGCGATCTTCTTATGAAATTTTCAATGACCATTTTGCATATATGCTGCGGTATTTCATTAATGCAGCGTCCAATTTCCACTTTTAAGGCTTGAGTCGTCGTCGGCTTATTCGCATAAGCCATCGACTTCAAAAAACCCCAAGAAAAAAAGTCCAATGATGATAAATCGCACAATCTAGGCGACCAATTCTGGTCTCCAAAGCGCGAAATAACACGACCGGGAAATGACTGATGCAGCAATTGAATTGTTTCTTTGGCTGTATGAGATGTGGCGCCATATTGTTGAAACCCTATCCCCTCCACCTTCATTTCTTCAATTCTAGGCACGAAAAAATTGGTTATCATTTCATGCTACCGAACACCATTGACTGTTTGCGCTTGACCTGACTCATTTTCATAAAAAAGGTCCAATGATTCCTCCGGCCCAAAATCCACACCACACAGTGACACGTTGAGAATGCATTTGTTTTCTCGTGAATCACTCGAGGATTTTCCTCGCCGCAAATACGACAATTCTGCCTATTGACGAAGCCATCAAGATGGAAATAAGATGGGTCTCGTCACTAAAGATGATTTTATCGGCAAAATCAGCATTTTCATGTTGTCTCTCCAATACCCAATTAACGAACTTCCTTCGCTGTGCATGGTCAGCTGGCTTCAGTTCCTAAGTCAATTGAACTTTGTGTGCATGAAGATGCAAATCTTTCGTTAAAATTCGCTGCATAGTGGATTTGGAAACACCAATTTGTTGAGCTTGGTGTCGAATTGAGGTGGATGGAGTTGAGCGTACTGCTGCGATATTTTTGGTCGATCGACCTGGTCGAAGGCGCGTTGTTGTATTTACATCAGTTACAGACCCAGTTTCAGACCCAGTTTTCCATTAGTCGCTTTACAGTTGACTCTTTTGGAGCAATATTGCAACCCCAAATTGATCGCAATTTGCGAACTGTAGCCGCAAAACTTTCACCATTTTGGTGAATGCGTTGTTCATTCGTGTAGCGCTCCATTTTTATTAACCTTATACCTTCTACTAACAAACAATAAAAATTGTTCAAATGTCAAACAATGACAATTCGAATGGCGCCAAATTTAAATCTTGCGTTCTTGTTGGGACAACCTTTTAAAAGGCGCAACAATTGGGAAAGTGTGAAAACTTTAAGCTCTAAGTGGTTGAATATCTTTAGGATCACTCCAGCTATTTCCAAGATCAAGTGGTACCTAGGTTTTATTGTCTTCGAAGGGAGAAGACATTTATTCTTTTAAATTTGTGCACAATTTCATTGATCTCTACATATTGCCATTTTATATCAAGATCTTGCTGAAACCGAATCCAACAAGGAGAGTTACAAATACATCAATGTTCTTGATCATCTCATAGCTAAATTAATGCAGTAATAACTTCCTCTAAGACATAACAGTGATTGGATTGATTTGAGTGCAATGTTAACAGTAGAGAATTGTTGCTGTAGCAAATGAGAGTAATTTACATGATCGCGTTAATACACAAACACACCGGCGAAGCGTATGTGTAGTAAGAAATAATGTAATTTTCAGTCCCAATTCGAACATAATAATTTTTATAATTTTCAAAGACAATTACCGTAGAGTGTTGTCAGCAACTTGAAAGAGGTGGTGCTGTGTAAACATGCGAGGTGTCCCGTCAGGGAATCGAAACTAGACTTTTTGCGTGGCGGTCGACGCTCTTACCACTACGCCACGGCGACCACACCCAATTCGAATCTAACGGTGATTATAGCATCAGCACCCATAGAATAGGTAATACCTCTACATAATACTAAGAGTCTTTCTTAAGGTACACCCTTTCATCGTATCACCCCTCCCGCTTGCTTACATTCCATTCCTTCTCATTCCTACATCGTCCTTATCACACCTCATTCTCTGTATCAGGCTACATCCCTCCCCAGTCCCATAAAAACTTTACCATTCCAGAAAACATTATACTTACATTCAAAAGACCCCTTAGTTCATCATTCTCTGTGGAATGTAGACTCACTTATTCTTCAAAACTTATCCAAACACACGATATGAGATTAATGGAAATAATGCCAAAATTGTTTCAGGTCTTACTGGAACTGAGAAGCCTCAGAAGTCTCTCAGAACACTGTTATCTAGAATTCTTCCCCTTCTGTACTAACCCACAAAAATTCAAAAAACAAAGCAGTATGTAGAAAACCCCGTGATAAAATCTGTGAAAAAATTAACAGTACGCAAAAAAATCTTAAACTCCAAATTAGGTATTGACTCTGCGGCATGTCCATCAAAAAACTATGCATCCTAAAGAGCAGCGCTCGCAGTACACCGTTTCGTTGTTCATTTCGATTATCCTTAGAGGCGTAATAAGCTCCACAGTAGAAATTATTTCATACCTTATCATTCACCACGTTTATTGTTGCGCACTCCTAACGCTATCAATTGAGTAAGCTCAAAGGCGTCAACCCAAGCTTGTGTGAAAGCGCAAAGATCGTACGGGGCATACGCTCAACAACTGACTTGATCGTAATAGTTATCTCAACCCGCTCAAGTCTTAAGTATCTAATTTAAGGCGAGTTCTAGCTCAAATGGTCGACCCAGCGAACCCAACTTATCACAGTTCCACATCAGCCTTGTCATTGTCTCATCATAGCCTTTAACAATATTAACCCGCATTTTATTTACACGTAGACATTGAACTCTCTAATTAGCTTCAAGTGCAAGGGTTCTAAGTTGGGCTCCACTCTGTTTAGATGCATCATCCCTTCGATTCTATGGAATGCGCTGAATTGCAGCAAAGTCTGTGGGACTAAGGGATCTCATGCAAAACGTACTTTTACTACTTTTAAATATAAAGCCAAGGAAACCAAATTTAATCCCATTTACAGAAGGTAACAAATTCCTTATATTCATACTCCTACCATTAACGGTCAATAGTTTGTCCGTCACATCTAAGTTCTACATCTTATGCTTCACAAGAAACTTAGTTGAAAGGCCAACGCGTCTGAATGGCCATATTTAACACGTTTGCCTACTTCACCATTCCGCTATATGGCGGGGCACAGCCTTAAAATGCTTTAAAAATCAACCCCACCGCATCCTTTTGCCCAATGAGTGGCAAGCACAACAATACGGACCCTCAAAAATATTCCTATGAATGAATGTTACACTGCAATACTAGGACTACTCAGCGTTAAAGCTTATTCTGGTACAAAACATTAACACCATTTTTCTAGAGTGCGAATTCTGGTCACCTGGCTATGATTTGTTTGCAAAATACATCTGTATTTATGTAACATTGACGGGTGGAAGACAAAAGAAAGGGTTGCTTGTGCAATCAAAACCTTGGAGTCAATCTAACTAAAATAAAAATGGTCACTGATTACCTGTTATCCTTACATGAGACTTTCCATAACATATCTCCTGCAATATTTCAAAATAATTCCTAACACACCTGCAATACACCTGGTAGAGGGAAATTTGTGACTGTATGAACATGGAGGAATCAGTTCTACAATTGGACTGCACAGACACTTATCCAATTACTTTCTTAACGGTTTACAGAACCTCGGATCAGTCTTCCGCTGATTTACTAAACTTCTTCAACAACTACAAATACAATATTTTGAACTCTGACTGGTTCCAGGTTCATCGCACTGATTCCCCATGTGGCAGCACAATGGTTCGTTATATTACCACCGTTACCTAACCTAACCTCATCTAATCTATCCAACTTTTCCCTATTTCAATGCCGTAGCACACATTTTGAAACTATAATACCATAGAAAATGCATCTGGAAAGTTACAGGTTACCTTAAATACGGTATATAAACCGACACCACTCCCATGAGAGGAAGGAAAAGTTCTTCTCATCACTACAACACCAAGTTATCCCATAAATTTGCCATTAACAATCGCTGAAAACCTCAAAGTAATTGCACTTACACGAAGTACAGCGCGTCCAGAACTTACTCACTCCCCGCAAACTAATGTCAGAAATTTACAGCCCGGCGATAGAAGTTTAAGCATCTTTTACTAATTTTAAGTTGTTACTGAAAAAAGTGGAGAGCAATTCGTTTTGGCGATAAGCCGCCAGCAGCGCCAAAATTAATGCCAACGACACAGGAGTGCGCAACAATAAACGTGGTCCATACCGTAAATGATTATGTATGAAAGAATATCTACTGTGGAGCTTATTACGCCTCTAAGGATAATCGGAATGAACCACGTAACGGTGTACTGCGAGCGCTGCTCTTCAGGATGCATAGTGTTTGAGTTAACTGCATCGTGGATGGAGAAAAGGAAAGTTTCTTTGAAAGGAAGAACAAAAGTTTTTCTTTCGCAACTACACTATCTGGTGTGAAGGGTCTCCGTTCACAGGGCACACAACGCGCTTTCGCCGAAGAGTGTAGAATTATTTATGGTACAAAGGATGCCAGGACAAAATGAGAAGATTGTAAAAATGCGCACAGTGCTTGGACTCTCTTCGATATTTCCACAGCATACTTAAGAAAGTTTGCACATGAAGCACCTCCTTTCTACTTTGGAAGTCTCTTCAAACGAAATTAACTCATGGGCTCAAGGCCTGCAACACAGCGGACACAACGGATGGCGATATTCCCTGCCTGCCAGCATTTTCGTCCTTTTGATGATCTTCTACCAGCTGCCGGCTACATCATCAACTTCGTCAAAAAGTTATAACCCGATGGCTGCGTTTTACTTTTGAAATTCGGTGTCCTGTTAAGAAGAGGCGGATGTAGATATTTTATGAAACTTTTTCGGACCCCAAGAGTGAGCCTACAAATGTAATTTTTTGTTATGAAATAATTTCATTATTTTGTTTTTTTTTTTTTGGTTTTTAATGTTCTCATGCAAAAGTTTCCAATAGAAAACTTAAAGTTGTCTCTAAAAAATAGTGGATGAAAAAATTACAGAAAAATTACATCTAAAATCTTTTGGCTTTTAATTGTATTATGATGCGGCTAAAAACAAAAAAAAAGTTCACTTCATAAATACTCGTATACTCCATAGAATAAACACACATTCGGTAGCGACGGATTACCATCGACTATAAAACTGGCCCATTGATTTTAATAATGAAATTTGCGAGAAAAACACATGGTCGTGAACTAAGGAAGTCTGAGTCAGATCTTCAAATGGAAAATTCAATACACATCTCACATTTTCACAGTGGCTGATTGTTAGATGACCGTACTAAAAACCTGTTTGAATGGATCGATTTATTTATTTTATGCTTACACGACCTCAGTGTCATTAACTGAAGGTGGTGACGTGAAAAATAAAATAAGATGTCGATGCACTTTGATACTACAGTCAAATATTGTTAAATTATTATGTCATAGGCATGGGCCTATGCACACGAGGCAATGTCCTTGATCCTGAAAAAGACCCAAGAAATGCAAATCGACACTCACCACCTATTTGTCGATTTCAAGGCCGCATATGACAGTGTGCATAGAGACGAGCTATAGAATGCCATGTCTAGTTTTGATATTCCTACCAAACTCGTCAGATTGTGTAGGATGACGATGGAGAACTCTCGCTGCTCCGTCAAGGTCGGGAACGAACTCACCGAAACCTTCAATGTCAAAAAAGGTTTTAGACAAGGCGACGCACTGTCATGTGACTTTTTTAACATCAGCCTTGAGAAGATCGTGCGTAACTCACAAGTCAACACCAGAAGCACGATCTACCAAAAGTCAGTTCAATTGCTAGCTTACGCCGACGACATTGACGTGATTGGACGAATACAGCGAGCCGTCCATGGGGCGTTTGCTAGCATGGAAGCGGAAGCGGCTAAAATGGGTCTGGTGGTTAATGAGGGCAAAACGAAGTACATGTCATCAATGAAGGACACACAACATCGGCGTCTCGGACAGAGCGCCACACTAGGCAGCAGAAACTTTGAGGTAGTCAAGAACTTCGTCTACCTTGGCTCCGCGGTAAATAGGGTCAAAAACACCAGTTGAGGTCCAGGCCCATCCCGGACTGTAGCGCCACAAGAAGAAGAAAAAAGATAAACTGTGCAGGTGTGAGCTGCCTTGCACATAAAAGTTTCTTTTGCATTTTTAAATTGGTGACATCTTAATTTAACCATACCATCGTTGTTCTAAGCAGTGGTGACTTCACGGAATGGTTTTAAAATGAGCAAATTAAAAAAAAATAATCATTTTATATCACCCAGATCGTAGGTAAACCTCTATATATAACTTTTATTTATACAACCACAAGTAAATACATTGTTATATCTCATAGCTTTACACTTATTACTACCAGTAATCCCTCATAAGGGCAGTTACTCATCTAAGGCGCAGTCACAAGTGTTTCCCTCAGCGAATCGGATAGATCAGCAATTGAAGTTACAGTTAAACATAGGAAATAAGAATACGTACCCAAACAAACAATAAATGCTATTTGTTAAATCTACAAGATAAACAATTCCTTTGAACTGAACCTAAACATTCATTTTACCCCCTATCAGTATTCTTTTTACTAACATAGTTAATTGACACCATCGTCGTACGATCGATCCAGACGCCGGGGCAGCACTTTGTGCCAGGTATTACGTCGTTTCTTCTTCTGTTCCCCTTTTTTATTGTGTAAATATGCATGGTATGCCTGCATACATAACACTGTACATTCATGTATATAGTACATACCCTTAGCATTTCCATCAAACGTGATCATCGTATTTAATAATAATAATAATAATAATTGAGTGGCACTACAGTCCATAACGGACCAGGGCCTAGCTTCTGCAACAACTACTCGTGTTGTGCATGCTATTGTTCTTCACGAGTAGAAGGGACCTACAGTTTTTTGCCGACTCCGAACGGCGAGATTTGAGAAGCTTTCCATAGACAATTAATACTCTTTGAGTGTTGTCAGCAACTCGAAAGAGGTGGTGCCGTGAAAAAATGCTAGGTGTCCCGTCCGGGAATCGAACCCAGACTTTCTGCGCCGCAGTCGATGCACTTACCACTGCGCCACGGCGACCACATCATCGTATTTGGAGCTCAATATTTCTCAAACTGTTCATCGAATTCGAAAGTGGGGTATGTAACCCCTTGATGTACGTAACACCCTTGGGTATGTAACACCCTTGAAAGGCGTTAAGGTAAAATTGTAATTTTTTTCTAACTTCCCATACACGGCAGCCACGCCGAAACGACCACAATCCTAAATTATCATGATGCGATCGCTATGGGAAATCTGAAACTTCAATCAAATCAAAACTTTAGCAAATATAGAAAGTGTGCCAGACAGAGAGAGAGACAGACACATGCACCAAAATTATAAACGTTCCTCTCCATCATCTCCTCATACCACTATCATCTCTCCCACCGCTTTTCCATTATACTGCCTTACCATTGTAATTCATTCAACAATTAAACTCCCTCCCCATGATGCACCTCTCCTTTATGCCCTGTCATTAAGTACTCCTCCCATCTTTTCATCATTCGTTCATCATCACCATCGTTCATCACCTTCCGCTAGACCTATCATTTTATAATTCTTAATATGAATGTACAAAGTCACTTGTTTATTCAGACGTCTTCAAACTTGCTCTCATCACCTAGCCTTATAAAACCCTAGAAATCGTATACATCAGTTAAAGAAAAAAAAGTCAACACAGGAAACATAGATGATGCAATCATCCTTACTTATGGTTAATTTCTGATTTATTTCACTTTCCTAATGTGGAATAGGCCTTTGCTACAATTGCAGGGCAGCTGGCAACTCAGTGTAAATATTGTGGTCTACACTCTTATCATTCCCCGTGTTGATTATTTCAAATAATCACAACTTATATAAAGTGCAGTACTCGAAATAAAATTAATGTCTACACACTGCCTTCTCAATAGCAATAATGTTGTTTTATAACGAGAAGGTAAGTTAGGTAAGGTTCCACTTAGTCCACAAGTGGAACCATTGTGATGCCACATCACGGAAGGATTGTCGTTTTCCTAGTCCTTTCAGTCCCTTTGAAATACATACCCTTCAAACTTCTGGCTTATTCGTCAAGCGCTCTTTTATTTTGTACCTTCTTCACACGAAGTACTTATCGAGACATCCTATGTCCCATTGTTTCTTTTTTTTATACATATTGCGTTCAAGGCATTTCGATAATCCTTTATTAATACAATAATTAGGCAACAAAATATGTTGGGCACAGGAAAACCTAGCATTGCTTGCCTATTTTAAATGGACACCTCTTTAAAAGGTTCAATATTGATTCGGGTCCGCTGTATACACCGTTGTAGGCGCAGTTTCCCTGTATTTTGTTAACTATATTCTCTGTTTTATTTATCTACTAAGCCAATTAACAGAGGACACTACTTACATAAACAACGGTACATGGAATGATTCCAATAAAACGAAAACGATCTTCAAGTAGTACTCTGACACAAAACAATTCCATCCAATCATTTGCGAAAGAACAGTGTGACGACAAAAAGAACCACCCACTGGGAACAACATGATTAATTAGTCGCATTCGAAGTTTTAGTCTTTTTCGCTGGATAAAGTTTGCCCAACTTACAACTTTCCTTCCGAAAGCCAATCTATAACGGGTTTCGGGTTATAGTCGGGCCAAGGACATCTGTTTTTGTAATTTGCCCTATAAGCGTCTTCGTGTTCGCGTTTAGCTTGCAATGGAAAGAATATAGTCGGAACATGATGTTCTATTTGGTGTGCAATGAAATCGGATACATTATGGTGTGACGCTACGCGGCTGTGCTCGCCCACTCAACCAACAAGACAGACCTTACGAAAGAACGGCAAAAGTAGACGAGAAGTTTATTGAAAAGTTAATAACTGAATTTTACACTTAAATAAATGTTTGTGTACTTTGTCCAAATGCGAGAAGCAATGTAAGAACTTTTTCCTGGGTCCGAGTTTGGATCATATTCCTTCTGTTTCTTCCAAAGTTTGTTTGTCAGTTTTTTTTTTTTTTTGTTTTCTAGAAAGTGAGAAAAGTTTTGTTGCTGCTCATCGCTTTTGGGAAAAGTTAATAAATTTTCTTCCCCATAGAGTGAATGTGGGGAGGTTTTGGCTTTCATTACAGCTAAACAGTGTGGATACTTTCAGGAGGAGACAATTCGACAAATTGATATAGGTTCAGTTTATCGGAAGGAGAAACTTTAATTGTGCTAAATGAGCTCGGGGACTGTGTTTACGTGTCCATGGTTAACGGATAATCTTTCTGCAATGATATTCGCTTTCGCTTAAAGACTGAAATGATTGATTATTTACAATATGAAAAAGGTACATATTACTTCTTAAGTCCATAAAATACTTGAATATTTAGTTATTGAAATAAAAAGAAAGATGTACGGAATGTGTTAATAGACTTCATCAAGGCTTTCGTGGAATATTTTAATGCTGATCTCTTGAAAAGTGTTTCTAGAGCTCAGTGACTTTTAGATAGTATTGCAGCAAAAGATAAGCAGTAGTTAACTTATTCGTTACCGGTTTCCTTCTAACTGCTCTCCTAGCCTATTTCACTTGATTGCTGTACATAATGTACATAATGTCTTAGTACATGATTAGTTATCTTCAGATAGTATTTCTGATCTTGATCTAGTTTTCTGAACATAAATCTAAACTTCTCTCCCCCACCTGCATGGTCAACGTTCCAATACAGAGATTTCTCATCTGCCAAGGAAAATTACAAATAACAAATATTGTACTTCGAACTTTTAGTACATGAACTTCTTGAACAATAAATCCCTTGCTTCACCAATATATCCCTTGCTTGCCTGTAGTGCACACAGCTGAACTTTCTACTGCCACTGAAGTTGAGATTGTTGAAAGTTTTAACTGGCTACTCAAAAGGATTCGATTATATTACATCATACCACTTTAAGTGATGTGATGTTATCGTAGTGCTATAAAAATATTTTAAGCGTGGGCCATAAAATCAATCGATCTCTCAATATCGCTGATCATGTCTACCATGCAGTGCAATGCATTTAACATACCACAAATTGCAAGTCGCTTTTACTTTAACTTTAACATTAATTTTTTCTTTTAATTCATGCTTACAACTGACAAAAATGATTAAATTTATCTTAATATCTAAACAATACATGTTCTTAAAATCTATCCTACTGACCCTTCGCAGGTACTCTAAAATAATCTAAACTTACTTTTCTATTTGCCTTTCGGCGTCTACTGCTAATAATATTTGTTTTTTTTTTCAGTCCATTTGGACAATCTTTATTGTATGTTTTTACTGGCCAAGAAAACTTAGAAAAAAACTTGGCACTCTAAATATTTTTTTTTTATTTAATTTTCTTAGAACTAACTAAACCTAAGCTCTAGTTGTAAACATGAATTTGAAAAAAAAAAATAAAAATGAATATTAAAGTTGCAAGTCGCTTTTAAAGACACTATTAAAATCGTTTTGGGCTCCGCATGCATGACCATAAGCATGGATACTGTACAGTTGATCAAAAAAGAAATCGGACACACATCTATTTTCACCTACAAACCACAAATACAACAAAAAAACTCAATCAATTAGTGTTTATACATTTCTTAAAGCTTATATTATGAGCTTTTAATAAACAATAAACAAAAATTAATTCATTAATATACATTGGTTTCAGCACTTTTGGGAGTACTTCAATGCTTACATATTCTTATGCCTTTAGTTGTTTGTGCCCTTATAATCCCCAACAGTAACGTCGACGCTGGTCATAGACAAACCATCCCTAAAAGTTGCGTTGCTCGCAGACTAAGTTGGTTTTTCACTAACCCTCGATTATCTGACCTCACACGGGAGCCCCAATTAAGATGTCGATGAGTCCAGGGAATGCAAAATACATGCCCGCAAGACCAAGGAGATGAGTCCACTGGCTTGTACTCAAGAGCGCAAAGGGGGTTACCCCTTAAAGTCGGAATATGTTGATTGGATCTTGAGCATCACCCTACAAGTCATAGGGTACCAATTACTTGTTCCACATCATATCTGATCCAAGGAAGGAAGCTGTTTGGTCACAAAACTCAACTGTGATGTGTGCTGCTATGGCTGTTGCTACCAAAATTGTGTAAGCAGCTACATGATAATTGTGCCCTTGTAATCTCTGCTCCTTTTTTGATAATAAGGGTGATAATAAGGGTTTTGGATTTCTTTAATTCTTCAGCTACATTTTCTACAATTTCCTACAGGATAACATTTAGGCGAAATGAAATGCAGAAACAATTTGACCCAATAATGTCATCTGTTGGTTAATTGCCGTCTTGTAGCACCACCAGAAAGATTTGTGGAATATATTTAAGAACTGTACAAATTCCGATGACTGCGATTTCTTCAGGGGTGTAGCCGCCAGCCTATCCGAACTGCTACAATCTGTTGAACCACGTTCTTGTTGCGAGAATTTGCCACAGTTTTTCATACAGCATTATTATAATAGAGTACGCATACTGGAATGGGGATTTGAGTAATTCAGTCTTCAAAAATAAGATTTCTCGGGTTTCATATGTGGGAATATTTGTATTAAGAAAAATGTATAGTCTTCCATTTTAAAGCTATTATATTTATAATGTTCTAATTTGAATATTTTTTTTTTTTTTTAAATAATAATTTAATTCTACTTTTAACGAAACGCCTCTTGGGGAACTGAGCACCCAGTTAAATAAAAATCAGTTAATGCACAAAAATACTACTCCTACTACCTACTCCTTCCTACTTCCATTGCCTACCCATTTAAGTCTTGGTTAAGTAAAATATTCTGTAATTTTATACTGCAATATAATTTAAATACACCCATAATTAATTGAATAAAATGGAAAAACGAATTGAATTGAATTGATATACGCGTCCTAATCCAATGAAGCGCTGAGGGATTCAGAAGATCCTAATTTATAGGAATGAAAAATCTGTGTCTTTTGAATAATGGCAAAGCTGACCGTTGCCAGAAGAATGACAGCTTATTCTTCGTTATAGCAGTTAATATAGTATTTTTTATACCTACAGAAAATAAAACGCAAACAACATATATGTAATTCATTATGAAAAATTTTCTCAGCAATATAATATTCGATTACTTTCCTTCCGCAAACTGCCTCACCGATTACGAGGTAGTGAACTATATTGGGAGTACGTGATTAGCGCGTTACAATAAGATAAGCGTTTGTTAAACGTTTCATGATGCCTAAGGTTTTGTTTTTAATTTTATTAAAACAAAAATGTCTATACCCAAGTTATTTGTTTGTATTATTGACGGGCGATACTTTTATATTTTAGTATTTACATTAACATTTTTATATAAAAAAATATTACTATAGATAAAAGAGCGAATTCAACAAAATCATTCAAATTCAAATGGTTAATCGGTTAGGTAAAAATGTATTCACATATTCTTTGCTATCATATTAGTGTTTGTTATTATATTATTACTTTATTTTTTCAAAAATATAGTTATCAATTTTTGTTTAAATGTGAGACACTTATTGAAATATTTTGAAGTTATTGAATGTTTATATTTTTCTGATGCTTATTGTCTTTTATGAGGTATTTTCAAAATATAAGCAGAATTTTCTAATTTAGCAGGCTAGGTGCATTCGATTATCGAATACGCTATAATGTTTACTTGTCTCGAAAATATGTTAACGGTTTCAAATTCAATTCACAATTTCGTGTGAAAAACGGAACTTAGTGCTCAAAAGCATACGGTGAGTGTACTCTGAGTCAACATACGGTGAGTGTACTCTGAGTCAAAAAAATGTTTACAATGGTACAAGCCTTTCAAAGAATGACGACGCTCGTCATAGATATCCAAGAAAATCAATAACCGATGAAAATGTTGAGAAAAAGAAAAAATTGTTATGGAGAATCATCGAATCACTATTAGAGAAGTTGCAGAAGATGTCGGCTATCGGTTTACTCATGTAATGCTACTTTTTTGGAAATTTCGAAGCTCGATCCAAAATTGCTGACTTTTGATGAAAAAAATGTCACATGAGCATTGCTCAGGAATTGTTGAATGTCGTCAACGGTGATTCAGATTTGCATGAAAGTGTCATTCCTGTCCCGAAGAGAGATGTATAGAAGGACGGTGTTTTGCGAGGATTGATGAGATACAAACCGAATCGGTGAGAGAACTCAAGGGCATATTAAAAAGTTCATATTAGAACTGCTTCAGGGATTGGCAAAAATGCTGACACAAGTGTATTATATCTGAGGGGGACTACTTTAAAAAGGAAAATACATCTTATATTTTGAACAAACCTCGTTATCGTCAACTTACAGTAATGTCGTCATAATTGTTATTGTTTTATAGGAGTACAAATTGCTTTTTATGAAAAGGTAACTTTTTATCCTTTTCTTGCTAACACTAATTTAAACAACTCACATGTTTCTAAAACCCACAAACGAGTTTCTCTTCAAGGCAGAAAAGAAACTAAACAAATTCTAAAAACTCCCATCAAAGCTTAGTAAATTAATTTCCTAGAATAATTGAAAAGAAAAAAGGAAAGGCGAAAATTCAAAAGAACTTTATTCAAATACCTCGTACCCTTGTTCCTCTAATATTAGCTACCGACTTAAATCAAAAAGGAGCATGTGCGAACTCAAAGTTAAAATGAAATTGGTAATTGCAATCATTGACCTATGTGTTCATTGAAATTGCTCGATTTGCTGATATGGTGGTGTGGTAGGTCTTTAGAAAAAGGATGTACTTAATTGATTTTGAAAAATATAATTCGATTTAATCGGATACGGTGTAGTGTAGATGAAATTTATTGAAAAATGTTTTCTTTAAATTTTGATTAATATTGTTGAAAGCAAATTAATAGGTTAGAAGTATTATTTACATACAGCATACAGTTATAACAAAGTACGTTTTTTAAGGGTGTGATTTAGAGGTGTTGAAGTTTGAAGTAAAATAAAGCAAAGACATTTTTCTTTAAACTGACATGATTTTATTCGAATCATAATCTGGCATTTTAATTTGAATACGATGTCTGGCATATGACCGCCATTGCTGGCTCAGATGAAGTCCAATTTGCAGGCCAAATATTAGATAAAAAAAATAACTTAAGGTTACTTATGTTTGCGGCAATTAATTAAAAAACAAAAATGCCTGAAATAATTTATGTTACCGAAATGCAATTCGGATTTTGAATGCAAATTTGGTAATTATAACATTTAATATTATTTCGATTAATATGTTTGTGTTTTAATTGCATATGTGCACAATTCTTAAACTATTGCCTTACTGATGCAACTACTGCCTTGTTAAACGACTCTGTGAACAGAGCCATCTGCAGTTAATATCTTCTGGTAAAAAATAGCACTATCAAACACTATCCAAACGCTAAATGTTGTGCATTGATAAAATTGTGTTTTGTTTTCGAAAAAGGCTTGAATAAAAAAAAAGAAAATTATGAATAGACTTACTAAAAAATGTGCGACGGGATATGCCCTAATTCGATATACAAACAGGGCGCCGAACAACACTATGTAAGTGCACATTTAATTTTTTTTCCTTTACATCAGCATAGCTTTAAACTTTTAAACTAAAGTTGAACATTTCTAATTTATGTCAACACGTAAATACCATACCTTAGGCTTGATATACGTTAAGAAGATTTACAAGTGTAAGAATGAGTACGTATAACCTTTTAATAATCTGACGAAAAATTTAAGTAATATTATTTAAAAAAAAATAATAGCATAAATATAATAATTCATAGCTGTTAGATAGCAATCCCTATCAAAAGGTTAGGATAATAACTGAAATAACCGTGACCAAAAAGCCGACGAAGAAAAGTGAGTTTTCCCGCATCATATTATTGATTATTTTATTATTGTATTATTAATTTATGTAAACAATAATATTTCTTGTTATTAAATTAAAACAAAGTACTGGCAATTTAGAGCTTCTTTAAGAGAAGCTTTGCTCGATTTTGAGTGTTTTTTTCAAGCTTAGGCCAACAATGTTCGGTGAGGTTGATGTCGGGTGACTGTGGGAGCGTTTTGACCTGTGAGCGAGCATTGAAAAGCAGCCACATTTTGACATTGTGAGGAGTATGTCTTGTTGGCAAATGCGAGTCTTTTATCTTAAAATTATTATACCTTAAAACCCGCCTTATTGTTTCAACAGAGAGTGTTTTTTTATGATTTTGGACATCTGTGCGGTCAATAATTTTACTGGCGTCTTAGGTTTTTTCTTCATTTTCTTGACAATATGCCTCTTATTTACCTCCGATAAAATTTATTTCGACCCCTCCCTTTTTTAAATTCTAAACAGCCCTTATTTCTGAACTTATGGACAACATCCCTACCATATAGGATCTTCCATAGGATCTTTCAACAAGTTCACCAGTCTCTCGGTACGTTTGGCCTTCGCAAACTAACATTAGTAGTCATCTGCTGCAATGCTAATGCTCAGAACATCTTCTGGGGCAGCAGCAAGTGCTTCAGGACAGG
Source organism: Eristalinus sepulchralis (assembly GCA_944738645.1). Lineage (NCBI taxonomy): Eukaryota > Metazoa > Arthropoda > Insecta > Diptera > Syrphidae > Eristalinus > Eristalinus sepulchralis. Next base: position 17,456,261 of record OX122885.1, on the reverse strand, counting down.
ATCGCATCTTCTCGATTTAGTACTATCGTCCGGCCTGAACATTAACAACATTGGCTCCCGGCCAACGTTTGTTACGACAAGAAGACAGAAAGTGATCGTCTTAAAGCTATATAACAGATATCTTAAGCAGATCACAGACTGGAACGTTCTGTCGAAGGTGTCCATGTCGGACAACAGATATATAGAATTCCGAATCAAATGCGAAACCACAACTGGTTATAGGGAAGAGCTAAATAATCACGTCGCACCTCTCCCAAAACTTTGAACGAAGCGTAAGATAAAGCGGGTCGTTCAAGGCATGAACACCCTAACCAAATGCTTCGAACTGACTTGCCCAGTAAAAAACACCCCCGGCAGACCTTCTGTTCCATGGTGGAAGATGGAACAGCAGACTTTTCGCAAGAAAACCAGAAATCTTTTTAGTAGGTCACTCAAGACCAATCTGGAAGAGGACTGAAACTTGTACGGATCGAAATATAAGAGGCTAGTTCGAGCTTCGAAAAGTTCCTTCTACAAAGATTTTGGTGGTAAAATCGAAACACTCGGTGAAAGCAGTAGACTGGTGCAAGTCCCTAAAAAAGACAAAGCAGTCAGGCTGGATACAATCAGGAAACCCGACGGTACCTATACTGAGTCAAAAGCTGAGACCCTCCGGCTAATGCTAGAGACTCACTTCCCATAGAACCTGATCATAACTGGTTCAAAACCAGGGCCAACTACCTGAACTGGGGATGACCAGAAAAACACAACTTGCAGAGGCTGGTATACGGCATCGCTCGTAATAACAGATGAAGCTATCAAGTACGCCATCGCGTCCTTTGATAACTTTAAGTCGCTTGGTACCGATGGCATGTACGCAGCCCTGTTGCAAAGGGGCATAGACCAACAACTACTGGCGCTACAAAATCTCCTTGGTAGAATGGAGAGTGTACTCGACAAGAAAGTATACGCACTGGGCATTTCCATTGATATAGAGGGTGCTTTCGACAATGCAACTTTTAATGGCATGTGCAACGCAGCCAGAGAACACGGCGTAGAGGAATCATTGGTGTTGTGGATAAAAGCAATGCTAATGAATAGAACTATAATCGCGGAGGCGGAGTGTGACAAGTATGTAATGTCGGATGTAAACAGGGGCTGCCCCCAAGGCGGCGTTCTGTCACCTCTCCTATGGTGCATGCTGGTAGCACCTACGCCCTGGCTTACGCGGATGATGTAGCCGCACTGGTTACTGGACCCTGCCTTGCGGCCGTGTGTGCAAGTGGAGAGACGGCCCTTGACATGCTCGATGACTGGACTGGACTGGACTAAGAACGTGCTTTCAGCCAATCCTCTCAAAACTGAAGTTGTTCTCATTACAAAAAGGAGGAACCTTGACTCGAATAGTACAAAAAGGTGTTAGCATTCCATTTTCCAATGAAGCGAAATACCTAGGTGTTCTCCTGGATAAGAAACTTCTTTGGAAAAGACACATTGAGACGAAAACCTCCAAGGCGTTGTCAGTTTTCTGGCAGTGGAAGGGAGTTTTTGGTAAAACCTGGGGCCTTTCACTAAAAAGATCTGTGTGGAACTATACGGCATCAGTCGTTTGGTGGAACAAGTATCAAGGGACGGTCTGTCCCGGCTGCACAGGGGCCTTCCCTAGCACGCCTAGCTTTGCGCTTGATAAATTGATAAATCTCCCTCCCCTTGACATCCACATCATGGGCTGTACAATAAAGGCCTTACTCAACCCTTTAACCACTTACAAAATAGTCCTGGAATGCAAGTCCTTCCTTAGTTTCATCGGCAGATTGAATTCGCTTAGACTTGTCTGGGTCCCGGTACCTCACGGGATCACGGAACACGAGATTGTTCATGAACTATCTCTCTGCGACGCCTATGGCGAAGGTGAAGACAGTTCAGAGTACTTTCTCTGTCAATGTCAGAGCACTTTCTCAATGGTGGGGATGAAAACGTAAGCTCTATCACAGATGCGCCTGCTGGTAAGGAAGGTTACTGCCTGGTTGTACAATGGACTGTATCCCAACATCCAACACAAAAAAAAATAATATATTAAAAAATTAAAATTTTACAATAAGCTTTCGTTCTTCTATAGAAGTTTCCGATGTTTTTGGTTCCATTTTGCTTCTTTTCGTATTTTTTTTTTTTTTTTTTTTGTTTTTTTTTTTTTTTTCTTAGAAATAACCTTTATTATACGACATTGTTTGAGCTTGTGCGGATAATTTTGTGTCTGCTTTCCTCTTGGCGTATTCGGGGAAGTCGAGAAAAATGACCCCTAGGGATGATTGCATCAGTTTGAACCTTGAATATGACTATTGAATATACACAGTGGATGTACTACGTATGCAAAAGAAACAGTTACTTTTTAAGTTGTACATACCAAATATTAAATAAATTCGGCTGTAAAGTCTTTGTGCGAATAATTTTGTGAGGAAGTGTATATTTCTTCATGGCCGATTATGCTCAATTTCAACTGACGAAATGTCACTAAAACCCCATGTAGATTATTGCAGGAGAAATGATAGTGCCGAAAGTTTAAAGATTTTGGTGGTAAGGATTATCGATAAAATTTGCGCGTTACTCCAAACACCCAATTGCTTTCTTTTTTGAACGCAATAGTTGCTTGTCCTCACTACTTAAACAGAAACTTTTTTAAGTCATCCGTTCTCTTATATGGAATGACTTGTTTCCAATTCATTCTGTTCCAAATCAAATCAATCAAATTTAAGGGCATTAGCTAATATTTTAGAGAAAGAAGCCGATAAGCTCAATTTCATTGTTGACCAAAATAGGATCTATTTCTACTTCGGCACTCCTCATCCGACAAAGAGCACTACATATGTTTAGCTTGATTAGAAATTATATTTTATTCCATAACGTGCTTGTTGGCCGGATATTATATTTTTATGTAATGAGTATAACAAGAAAGGAATAAGAAATGCTCAAAAATTTACAAAGCAATATATACCACCGAACTTTTTTCAGCGAATGAAGATCAAATTTGCCTCGCAGGCATACCATCACACATAGTCATTAGTCTATATGACTTTTTACAGTGCTCAGTCCTGAAGAAAAATATTCGACGTAAAAGTTAGCCTTAAAGCCTTAAAAGTTAAAAAGCTGGCTTTTAATCATTGCCTTCTTAAAATCCTTGTGGTAATCACTTACATTGTTAATTTAAGTTCATTTTAACGCGGCAGTTTTGTTTGTGTTTGCGATTATTTTTCCGGAAAGAGTTACGAAATTCATAAAATTAGTTGACTCTACATACATCGAAAGCAGCGATGCTGATTAAACGTTATTTTTATTATTTTAGGCAATTTGATTTTGTAGCACCACTAAAGGGTTTGTGGAATATAAAAAACTAGATGATCTACTATTTCTTCAGTGGTGTAGCCTTTTTCATTCATTCCTTTTTCAAGTACTGGAATGGGGATTTGAGTAATTCAGTGTTCAAAAATAAGATTTTTCGGGTTTCACATGTAGAAATATTTGTATTTAAAAAAATGTATAGTATTCCATTTTAAAGTCATTATAATTATAATGTCCTTATTCCGACTTGAATATTTTTTGTGTAAATAATAATTTAATTCTGCTTTTAACGTGGGTACAAAAGGCCTCTTTGGGAAACTGAGCACACAGTAAAAAAAAAATGGGCTAACGCGCCAAGAAGAACGCCTCCAGGTTGGTGTTTAAATTTTGATTTAAACCGATTGGAAAAATTATTTCGAAACATCTTCCGAGAGAAGTAAAGCATTTAACAAAAGCAAAGATTAAAAATAATTATTATATTATTTTTATACTTACAGAAAATAAAACGCAAACAACATATAACTCTTCAGGAAAGAGTTTGACAATTCATTGATTTTGATCACGTTATTGCAATCATTACTGGAACTCGTTTTGATCGTGGGTACTTTCTCAGTCACCAACAGAGTAAATTCGTGTAAAATTTTGTCTGCAATATAATTTTCAATTGCCTTCCTTCTGCAAACTGGGAGGTAATGAAATTTCGCATGGTGGGAGGCATTGGCATGTCACAATAAGAGTAAGATCTCGTGAACTGGTTTGTTGGCACTTTAACCTTTCACATCAAAACATTTATATATTGGATTCAATGACACTTAGTTTTAGAGAACAATTGATGCTAAATTCTTATATAAAAAATTATTATAATTTAACAAAATCATTCAAATTTAATTTGAAAAGGTCAACTTAAAACAAACCGGGTAAGCTAAAATTCATTCAAAAAGGGATTGCGTTTATATATGTATGTACATTTTGTTAAAATAATTTTTAAATATGCAGTTAATGACAAATTATTTACACATCACGATTCCGCTTCCCAAACAGCCTTGAATAATTTAAAATAATAACTCATTAATTGAATCAGTGAACAAAACATAATGAAATAATTCCAACAAATGTTTTTAAAAATTAAGGTGGCTTTGAAATATTTGTCCATCGCATGATTAGTGATACAATACCGTTTGCACATGCGCACCGTTTGAATGTGTACACCACATGTATGGATATGCGCCACACTCTCTTAACATATGTATGTATGTATATTTGAATTCCAAAAGTCGTCATCCTTGTGTTAGTTTAGTTTAAAATGTATTTTTTTATTTTGAATTTCATTTGTCTTAAATCTAGATATAAAATACTTAAACTAGTTACAAAAACTTTTATTTAAATTAAAAACTATCTTACTGGCTCCATGCGAGCACTCTAAGTTAATCTATGAGTTTTTATAATTGCCTTTCGGCTGGTGTTTTTTGTTTATGTATGTTCAAGTAAAGGACTAAAGTATGTGATACTTAATACTAAGAAAATGTTCTGTAAAAACTTAGCAATCTAATTAAATTATTTTTATCTTAACCTAACTTATGAAACTGAACCTAACTACACCTAATTTTTTTTTTTTTTTTTTTTTTTATGGACTATATATATACTACACTAATTTAATCTTAATCTTAATCTAACTTATATATGTAAGTTGTCCGTAGGGGTACCAATTTCTGCTTCAGCTGACGGCAGCTGGGCCACCAGATGTGGCTCTAGCCACCAATAAAATTGCCTAGCCTTTTCCCGATCTTTAATGTCGCGAATGGGGATGGATGTGCTGAAGCGAAGATCACCCGGCCTTACGCTTCGTACATTGCTCTCGTAGAGCAGACGCTTGTCCACCGTTCGTCTTACTACGTGGTAGAGAAGTGGACATCCCTCCGCATCCTGGACCAAGCCAATGCGGTCCAGATACAAGAACGCTTCCGGTGGAATGAATCCACTTCGGCGTGCGCTCTCATGATATGCATCGTTCGGGTAGTAAGCTCCGAATATCAGCTCGTTTTCTGAAGTCATTCCTCGTGCAACGTGCCTTCGAATCAGCTTAATAATAAAATTATCCAGCCTATTCACGTTTGCTGCGTTGTACAAGATTTCATTAGCATAGAACTTCTTGTACTCAGACTCTGGGGTTCTGTACATCTTGAGACAAGCTCGAAGACATTGCCTTTCGAACACCCTCATCCTTTCCATCTGGGAAGGACTCAAGTTGAACCACACCGGACAAACATACACCATGATTGGCCGTATTAGGGCCGTGTAGCAGATAATCTTCACTCTGGAATCAAGTTGGCTGCTATAAAACAGCCTACTTGCCATAGCGAAGGCTTTTCTGGCTTTTGCCAGACCCGTTGCTGCATGGATATTACCATACAGAAACTGGTCCAACATAATGCCCAAATATCGCACTACACTCCTCACAGCTAATGGCTGCCCCAACGGGTCCAAAATGCCGAACTTACGCCAGTTTTTGCTCGTATCTCTTGAAGCCCTGCACAACGGAGTTCGGAACAGGATGGTTTCACACTTCTGGTAGTTGATCTTCAACTTCCAGTCGTCGCAAAATCGCTGAATTTTCTCGAAGTCGCGCTGCAAGAGGATATTAATGACCTCAATCTTCGGTGCCGTCCTGTACGCTATCAAATCGTCAGCGTACGCGATCAGGTACTGCATGGAGCCAATTAATTCACTGGTGAAAACAGTGAAAAGAATTGGTGAATTCACTGCACCCTGCTGGAGCCCATTTTTAATGTAAAAGACATTAGTAGAAACCTTGTTGCCACTTTTAACAACAAACTTTCTACCTGTAACCATATTGTAGATCGTGTAAAGCAGTTCTTTGCTTATACCCAACCTCGTCAACTTGAGGAAGAGGCCTTCTAACCAGACGGTGTCGAATGCCTTTTCCAAGTCAACAAGGCAGGCCCCGGTGCACTGGGTTTTATTTTTATTCCAGTGAATGTCCGAAACCAATTTTGACGCGGCATGTACAGTATCATGCCCCGCCCTAAAACCAAATTGGTTATTCGGTATTATTTTTTTGTCCGCAGTCCACTGCATCAGGACTCTATTGATAATCTTTTCAAAAACCTTGCTTATGCAAGGTAGGAGACTAATCGACCGAAGATTTTTCGGAAGCGAGGAATCTTTGTCCCTTTTGGGGATGGGTTGCACTACCGCCGTCTTCCAATGCTCTGGGTAATGTGCATTACTCAGAGCATTGTTAAACAGGATTGTGTATATCTCTACCGCCTCTTCGGGGAGATGACGCAACACAATATTCGGTATTCCGTCTATTCCGGTGGACTTTTTGTTCCTCAGACTGTTGAAAATGTCTTTGAGATCTACCTTCGAAATGATTATGGCATTAGAGCCATCTTGGGCGACGGCATTAATTGCCTTATTTTCATCATTGAATCTGGTGAAACCATGATTCTCAGAACGCCATTGCTGTATTTCATTTCGAAGGTAGAAATGGTTAAGCAAGGCCCTGTTCTCCAAGTCGTGATTCGGCCTACGAGATTCGTTGACCGTATACACCTCCTGGAAAACCGCTCCTATTGCTTCAACCTTCTCTTGGGCGTCCTCAACAATGAAGAACTCATTGTCCAGCACGGCCCCATCCGGATCGATGCCAACTGAAGTCAGTATGTTTGCGTTGTCGGTTGTTCTGTCAAGTCGAACAGCCTCCAAGTCGTTATGATCCCTCCTTCGGAAGACTCGGTTGATTTGGGGAAACATACCCGGACAGTTCGAACGAACAGCCCGAATCTTGTCTCCCCAATAAGAATTGATAGCAATTCTGTAATTCATCCGAATCAAACTCTGGAGGTTTTTCATCTGCGACTTGAGCGACCTCAGTTCCTGGTCGTCTCTGTCCGTAAATCGTCTGTAAAGTGTCTTGATTCTCGTCAGCAATCTGCTTTTTTGCACGTGCAGTGCGTCGATTGTATCATTCCGATAGATGTCGCCATCTGTGATCGGTGATACTTTAGGAATTGCTTTGTCCATAGTACGTTTTATTGTAGTGTCCATTTGTATGAGGTACCTGTCAACCTCTTCGTTAGTTAGGTTTCTCTTCGAGGGTGGTGTCATGTCATTCGAACGCAGTTCTCTGGATAGGATTCTGGAAAACCGCGGCCAACGAGCCTTACAATAATTGTAAGGATACGCCTCCACAAATTCCTCCAGTTCCACCATTTCGTTCGGGATCCTGATAACAGCGGCAAGCCCACAGTGATCACTGTCGTACTCAACCGTTGTTAAGCAGTTCCTAATTTGTCTGTTTACGTTTCGTATCATTAGTCGTCTGTCAATTAGCATCAGATCAAGATAAGACCCACTTCTAGGAAATGACGGCCTATCGGTTGCAAGCAAATTCAGCTTGAACTCAATAGAGTGCTGCGTCAACCACTCAAGGAGTGAATTCCCTCTGGGATTTGACACAGAATTACCCCATTCCTCATGCTTCGCGTTCAAATCTCCGGCGACAACAAAGAAGTTATCCTCTGAGCATAAACGCAGTTTTCGAAAGAGAGATTCGAGCTCTGAAATGAAGTTTGTGGACCGAGGTGCATCTGGTGCATAGACCGCTACCACGTACAACTTCTTTCCACCTTGGAGAGAAATGCACGCAATAGACGCTTCCAGCACACCGAAACTTCGCACCTCACTGCAATACACGATCTTATGGCGAATGCCTTTTTTAATGAAGAGAGCAACCCCACCCCCTTGTGTGGAGTGGGGGCGGTCCCTTCGAATAACGGAGTAATCTTTGTACCTGATTGTGTGCTTCCGGTTTAGCTTAGTTTCGCTAACCATTAACACATCAGGCTTATGGGACTCCAACAGGTTAAGTAAAACCAACCTTCTCTCGATCCTAACAAGTGAATTTACATTCACCGCCAGGATCGAAAGGTCTCCAACTGCTGGCGTATCCATTAAAACGGATACGCACCTGACCCAGCGGGTCTTGGCGAAAGGACTCGGTCCATTCGCAGAAGATCTTTCTGGAATTGCTACATTTGGGCCTTCATTGAGGCCATCATGGAGAACAATTCCGCGAAGCCCATATTCGGGGCCTCCACCGGTACTGGTGCCACTTTTGGCACTGTCTGTTGTGCCGGTCGCCTACCATACGCCATCTGGGCGTAAGAAACCACCGGCGTAACAGGTGTGGCTGGAGTTCTTGGCATCGGCCTCGAATCCACCACTTTTTCTTTCCTTTGCATATCCTTCTTCTGGATATTTTTAACAATTGGACATCAGCTGTAGCTAGAAGGATGTCCACTCTCTCCACAATGCACGCATTTTAAGTGCGTCTTGTCCTCCACTTTCCCCTCTCCAAGGGGACAGCGCGCCGACAGATGCATCTCTGCGCATTTGCTGCATCGCGGCTGCCTATTGCAGTTTCCTGCAGCGTGACCAAAAATTTGGCACCTTGCGCAGAGAAGCATCCGTTTTTCACTCCTCAATTTCTCCCAGGAAATCATCTGAGAGTTGAGGACCTTTAATTTCCTCAAACTCTCAAGTTTGCTTCCCGGCGTTACCTGCACGAGGAACAGAGGAAGCAGGCGTTCAGGCGTCATCCTTGATCGAACAGTGGAGAAGCGCCTTACGGCAAGAAACTCCACGTCATCAACGTTCAATTCTTTGAGAGACTCTAGGATGCTCTCCGGCTCAGCCGAAACATCCAACCCCCTCAACAAAACGGTTTGCACCTTTTCCCCCTTTGGCGTAAAAGTGTAAAATTCTACACCAGCTGCCGTCATCTGTTGCTTTACTTTTTTAAAACTATCCACTGATAGGCAGTGAATAGTCTGCTTCTGAAAGCCTTTGTTTTTTATTTTAAAAGAATCCCCTACGGACAACTTACATACCTTGATTGTGTCGTTTGTGTCCATGCCGCTTACATTTATTGGCGGCAGTCTCTTCTTCATCTGCTGGTTTCTGATGATCTGGTGTTGTTGCTGCTGCTGTTGTCGCTGCTGTTGTTGTTGCTGCTGCTGTTGTTGTTGCTGCTTTTGTTGTTGTTGTTGCTGCTGCTGTTGTTGTTGCTGCTGCTGCTGCTGCTGTTGTTGTTGCTGTTTTTGCTGCTGTTGCTGCTTGGGCTTCTGAGTCAGTTGCTGCTTGGGTTGTTGTAGCTGTTGTTGTGGCTCCTTTTCTTTTTGCAACATCTCCTGTTGCCGCTTTTCACTGGCCAGTTTTTTCCTGGCCTCCAGCTTTAGCTGTAGGGCTTTTATGAAAGCTTCCAGCTCTTCCTTTTCTTTAATTTTTTCCGCCAGCTCACGTTCTTCAGCGTCCTGATCGTCGACCCTTGAAGAGGCAAGGTTAGCGAAACTATTTCCTTTACCACTATACGATGTCTCATCGTTATAGTGGTTAATTTCTGAATCGTCACTCATTTTCATACGCCTCTTTACCAAATTTGTCTGAGGCTTCAACATTTTCCTTTTCATTAAAATTTCAAAGTTTGCTTTCCTTGAAATTTCTTCACCCTTAATTGTCTGACTATCCTCGTCCATGACGAGAACACTCAAATTCACACACTTTTTGTCGTTTTGCTTCCTTTTTCCTGGAATTCCGAACGAAAAATTTTGTTCGCGGTCCCTTTTTCCGGGAAACGCCGATTTTAAATTTTTGTGTTCGCGATATTTTTTTCTCAGAATTTTAAATATTTTTCACGGACTACTCCGCACAGCCGATGCACGACCTTCCGTAATGAATGTAAGTGAGCGACTGAATGCAATGTTGGTATCGGGACAGACGTTGTAAATAAACCTGTTTCAGGGGGGGCGGGATGTTTATGATCGAACTACATATGTATATTTTTTGTATATTTCTTGCTTATTTTTGCTTTTATTTGCTATGTAATGTAATTCAAGATTCAATTTTTGTTATTACACATTGTACCATTTTGTCTGTTAGTCACTGTATGCAACACATCGTACGATTTGTGTCATCAGACACTTTCCAACAACAATTCTGATGCATTCGTGTCATCAGACATTCTCCAGCAACAATTCTAATGCATCGCTAACATAAAAAATGTTGGTTGGGCAACGAGTGTTAGATTTGCATAGTTTCTCGTCTATTTGGATTTCGTTCGCTCACCAGCTAAGTACCAATCTCTGTGCACATATTGTTATAGCTCAGACTCGTCATCCTTGTACAATATATTATTGTGAATATATGATGTGATGTGTGATATTCAATAAACAATTAATTTATATATATAAAATATTAACAAATTTATTTAATTAATTCAAAAAAACTCTATACAGTAATAATAAGCGAAGTTTTCTTATCAATATTTCGTTGGATAGCCTTTGGCTTTTATAATGGCATGCATTCGATTTGGCATCGAGTTAACCAGTTTCGATGTTACTCTTTGGCTTATTTTAACCCACTCTTTCTGAAGCACTCTTTTCAAGCCTTGTTTTATGTTGACGCTGTGTTTTTGAACTTCCCGTTTCAAATGTTGGGGTGGTGTTCTCAGCTGGTTACGAACATTATATAACAACCATTCTTTAACAATATGAGAGGTGTGTTTTGGGTCATTATCTTGTTGAAAGATAAATGACTCTTCTAGACTCTTCACGCTTTCAAGTAAATTAGCTTTCAGTAAGGCATACTTGACCATTGTACCATCAATGAAAACTAAATTACCGACGCCATTTGCCCCCATGCACCCCCATACCATTACGGAGCCACCACAGTCCTTAACAGCCCCGGCCATGTTTGCTGAATCTAGCTCTGCGTTTGTTTTACGCCAAACTTTAGCACGTCAATCGGACAACTTTACAAACAAACAAACCACTACAACGAAAAGATGTTTTTTACTAGAACGAGAACACGAGAACGGACTGAGATGATTTATGGAGGAGTTCCCTTTCGGTATTGGGTATAAGATGCATCCGGTCTTTCCTGACTCTGGACAAAAAAAAATAAATTTGAGGCATCCTCTAATAAATGTCCTAACTTTATCCTTTGTCTTAGGAAACCAATAGATTTCAGACAAGTGAGCGAAACATTGGTCGGCACCGAAACGACAAAGGGCCTTGGGATGTGTTCGAATCACTTCATTCTCCATTTGCGTTTAAACATAAAAAATAACTCTCCCACAACGTTTACGATAAATTAGTCCGTCAATCATCTCGAAATAGGGACTTTCTTTTCTTTCTAATTCGCGGGCAATTGCAGCAATTTCTGAATGTTGCTTTTGTGCAACTGCTAGGATAAACTCGAAGGATACATCATCAACGTGAAGAACGTTGAACGATCGACTCAGGGAGTCAACATGTGACATACGATCACCTCTCCTATGTTCAACTGTATAGTCATATGCCTGAAGTTCTAGCACCCACCGAGAAATACGAGGATTGAGCATATTTTTGTTTAACGTTAACGTAAGTGCTTGGCAATCGTTCACTATATAAAATTGTAAGCCTAAAAGATAGACTCGAAACCTCCTTAGTGCATAAGTTATGGACAGTGTTTCCAATTCATAACTGTAATATCTACTTTCTGCTTCCGTAGCACGCTTCGAGTAGTAAAACACTGGGTGAAACCTATTGTCATTATCGCATCACAGTGCAATTCAGTTATTCAGAGTTATGCAGGCTATACAGTGTATCAAAGTCAAAATGGGACGCAATGCAAATTGAACATTAATTACAAAGAAAAACAACGCACAGTTTGAAATTAGAAATTTATTTTTATTATTTTTTTGACTTCTTTAGATACAAACCAAAAAACTTAAAAAGAAAAATTAATGATGAATTTTATACTGTATTTTTTGATAAAAATCGTTGAGATGTACGAAAATAACGCCAAAATGAAAATGGGACAGTTACCGAACACAACCCATAATACACGACAACTTCGGGATTCATTCCAAGTGTTGACAACTTCGTTACATGTGAGCATAACGTTAAATGAATTTCCAAGGAAATTTTTAATTGACGTGGTTATCGAGAAAAATATAATTTAATTATGTCGGGAAAGAAGCAAACGTCGGTCGAAGTACGGAGACTTGTGATTCAGCAATACACGAAAGGAAAATCTGTTCGTGATATCGGACAAAATGTAAACAGAGCGCACTCAACGGTCTACAACATCATTAAACGCTACAAAAACACAAGGAGTTATGAGAATATTCCCAGAAGATCATCAAGAAAAATGTTTAATGACTCGGATGAACGTGGATAGTCCGTTAAGTAAATAAAAATCCACATATTAGTGCACCCAAACTAGCCACCGAAGTGTATGAAGTCCTTAAGAAAAAGGCTCAGCCAAAAACAATACGGATTGTGTACACAATCTGAATGGACGAGTAGCTAGAAAGAAGCCATTCATAAGCGAAGTCAACAAATCGAAAAGGAAGCAGTTTGCAGAAAAGCACGCTAACAAAGACTTTTCATTCTGGGAAAAGGTAATTTGTACAGATGAAATTAAGTTTAATGTTTTACGCTCCGATGGTCGAAGTTATGTACGAAGAAAACCCAATGAAGAGCTCCGAGACAAAAATTTGCGTCCCACTGTTAAGCACGGTGGTGGTTCAGTGATTGTGTGGGGGTCAATGTCAGCTGCTGGTGTTGGGAACCTTCATATTATTGAAGGCATAATGGACCAATGCATGTACTTGGACATTCTGCGAAATAATCGTGCTCCAAGTGAAAATTGGGGTTGGACAATACGTTTTACTTCTATAAAGATAATGATCACAAGCACAAAGCTTGCAATGTAAGGTCCTGGCTTCTTTACAACTGTAAGCACGTAATGGAAACACCACCACAGTCACCCGATTTGAACGTGATTGAACACCTGTGGGGTCATCTCGAAGAAAAATTTAAGAAGTATTCAATTAAAAACAGAAACGACTTGAAAAAGGCATTAATAGCTGAATGGAACCTTATAGAGCCTTCTTTCTGCAGAAAATTGGTTGAATCCATGCCAAGACGATTAGCAGCTGTTAAAAAACAAAAAGGCTTGCCAACAAAATATTAATAAGTTTTTTATCTTTTATTACCCTTTTTTATATTGAGTTTTGTTCAAGTGTCCCATTTTAACTTTGACTTAGTTTTTTCACTTTTTTGTTAAGTGCACTGTGGTATTGAAATGTCACGAACAGCTTTCACATTTGTGTCATTAGGCCTAACACCTTTCTTGTTAATGGTGAAACATAAATATACGATTTTTCTTTTTAAAAACAAACACTTGTCCAACCTAAGCATCAAGCCTTTACTTGTAACGATATGAAGAACTTCTTTGAGGATTTTTAAATGTTCTTTGATGGTTTTCGTCACAATTAAGATATCATCGAGATACGTTAAAATCTTGGAATCAACTCCCCGAAAATACGTTTCATGAAGCGCTCGAAAATTGATTGTGCATTTCTAAGACCGAAAGGCATTTTGGTATACTCATATTGGCCGAAAGGGGTTATGAACGGAGTATATGTACTTCATCGAACCCTCTTCTAACTTTAAACCCACTTTTCAAATCTAATGTAGTAAACCATTTTTTTATCATAAAGATGATTTATATGATCTTTAATCAGAGGAAGCGGATAATTATCTCTCACTGTGATTTTATTTAGATCTGTAAAATCCTCACACAGCCTAAGTTCCTTATTATTTTTCTCGACCATTCACTTTAACCTGTATACGTATTTAACCGACTAGGTAAGCAAGACTTTAACACATATATATCTTTAGCACTTTCTTTAAAAGCACAAAATCCTCGCTTGTATCTACGGTACTAAAAAGACATTTTGAACATGATGACTTCCTGGTTCTTCTTCCACAGTTTTTTTATTCCGGGGATCTTAAACACCATATCAATTTTGCTGATGAAATCCCTTCCAAGAATGACTGGATAAGTCATGGAGAAGTTCTTTATTACAAGAATTTGCAAATCGATTAGTAAGTTTTCATAACAAATACAGCATTGAATACTTCCCAGTACATTTAGACAGCACATTTGAAACACTTTGTTTGGACACTTTTTTGATTGCGTGGCTGTACTTCGGATAATTTGTCTGAACTAGTCAGGGTGTTTTTAAATGTATGATTACATTCACGACAATTAGTATAGAAGTTTTCATAATTGCGTAATTCAAATTTCAACTCTCTTATATTGCTCGCACTATATAAAATACTTTTATTGGAATCAGTGTCATCATAAATACCCTTAATAATCATCTGGAGTAGGTCCTCTTCTTCGATGAGGTTGTGCGATTAAATCTCTTGCATGGCCAGGACATATTGTTGTGTACTTTAGTCTCGCCTCTTCTTACGTTCTCTTAGCTTGTTGTATATGTCTGCTTTCGTAACTACTTTTTTGAATCCACTCACAAGTGTTTCTTTAAATTCCGTCCAATTACACACCTGTTTTGATCGGAAATAATATAATAATAAAGATCCGCGTGCTCTTCGAATTGTGATACCCTGTTATCCGGAAAATTATCATCTCCGCTGAAGGAGCATGTCATGACATCGAGGTCTCTGAACTTATGGAGAGAACTTGATGCATGGCTTGGTGCTTCTTCTTCCAACTGCAGATCGTAGCTTTTTTTGTTGGGCTATTGCCTCCTTCTTCTTGTATATGGCTCGTAATCTCTGCAATTCTACGTCTAGCTGATCCTCGTTGTTTGACACACGCAAAACAGATTGCAGTGGCGACAAATTATAATAGAACTCAAGTAGGCAAAAGAAACAAAATTGCTTCTCACTTTAGTAAGTTACTTCTACAAATTTCACGCGTTAGGCAAAAAAATCAAATGTACAGTCGATCAAGAATACCACTTCTGAATTGTGAGAGGCGACAGAAAGAAAAAAAATACTTCACTCTGTGCGTAATATATTTTTATTGAGCAACGCAATGTGTGTTACAAAAAAATGAAGGTTATTAATATTTGCTGTTAATAAATCGCCGTGGCGTGGTAAGTGCGTCGACCGCCACGCAGAAAGTCTAGGTTCGATTCCCGGACGGGACACCTCGCATTTTTTCACGCACCACCTCTTTCGAGTATCAATTGTCTTTGAAAAGCTCCTCAATTCTCGTCGTTCGGAGTCGGCAAAAAACTGCAGGTCCCTTCTACTCGCGAAAGAACAGTAGGACTCACAACACTTATAGTTGTTGTAGAAGCTAGGCCCTGGTCCCCTGTGGGCTGTAGTGCCACTCAATTATTTTTATTATTAATTCAAAAACAATAATTCATGAATTAAATGCAGTTTGGATTTTGAATGAAATTGTGATGAAAATTTAACATTATTTAAATTAATATTTTCGTATTCGAATTTCATTTGTGCATAATTTTTAAACTATTGCTTTACTGACGCAACTACTGCCTTATAGATCCACTCTGTGAACATCGCTACCTTCAGTCAATATCTTCTGGTGAAAAAACCACTGTCAAACACTATCCAAACGGCAAATATTGTGACTTGATAAAATTGTATTTTCTTCTGATAGCGAACTTGTATTCAAAAACAGGAAAATATGGATATACTTACAAAAAAATGTGTGACAAGATGTGCCGGGATTCCACATACACCCAAGGCGCAGAATGGCACTGTACGATGTAAGTACACACTTAATATTTTTTTCTGTTACATCAGCACAGTTTTATTTATGTCAATAAGTCTGTCTTTGGCTTAAAATAGGTTAAAAAGGTTTACAAGTGTAAGAATAAGTCCGTATAACTTTGGAATAATCTAACTAACGATCTTAGAAATAAATATTAATAAAAAAAAATAATAATAATATTCATACATAAATTCATAACATACATAAATTTTAGCCTATCGAAACGTTAGGATAATAAAAATGAAATAACCTTTTTTTTTAATACATTTTTTTTTATTTATAAAGAAAAATCCTATTGGGTAGACATAAAAAACGCTTAAACTAGCTTACTGTCCTAACTATGTTACATGACTAACTTCCTAGCCCCTTTCGGGAATGGAATAACCTTATTTCATTGCAATTCAACAGTGACCAAAAAGCCGACGAAGAAAATGGAGTTTCCCCCGCATCATATTATTAATTATTATATTGTTGAATTGTTAATTTATGTTAATAATGACGTTTCTTGTTATTAAATTAAAACAAAATACTGGAAATTAAAATTAAGTAAATAAGCGAAAAAATAACTTGTCTTCACTATTTAGTGACGTCAACTTTTTAAAACGGCCCATATCAAATTTTAGTTGCCTGTGTGACATTCTGCGCCATCTTGTTGAAATGCAAAACAATCATCTCCTGTTTTAAACATTGGAAAGAAAGTTAAAGATGGTGCTCTTGATATTTAAAGGTATTTACATTTCCTTCGACGATGCAAATGTTGTTCAAATGCAAATGTTTATAAACTGAAAACCTTGAAATTTCCAGTATTTTACCGATATCTAATGCCGAAACATTTTTTACAATATTATATTATTTCTTCATGCGTGTTTTCTGTCAAGCATTTGACACGTGTACATTAAAAAAAGCAAGACGAAATTTTTTAAATTGTTATTAAAATTACAAAGACCTCATATTTATATTAATTTTATTTATAAATATTTCCTTTTTTTAATTCTTTATTATGATAATGAATAAAAAATATATAAGCTATAAAAATCGCAAATCTTGTGTTTTGAAGGAACAGGAACAATAATTTGTAATTGCCAATCATACTTCGATTGTTATCGTGAATGTAGATTATTGCAGGAGATAATATAGTGTGGAAGGTTTAAAGATTTTGGTTCTAAGGATTATAACATTAGTCCGTAAATCATACTATACTTTGTATGGCTTAGGGCATAGCCAAGCGATGGAAAAATGCAATCGAAAGAAATGCTCCAAAATTTACAAAGCGACATATTCGCCCGACCTCGTTTCAACGAATGAAAATCAAATTTGCCCCGCAAGCTTTCCATTACAGAGGGTCATCAGCCAGTTTGACTCATTATAATGGGGTCGTAGGTAGTAGTAGCACAATGCTTTACATGGGAGCTTTCTTCGAATTTTTAACATTTTCTACATGTTCCTACAAAATGAAATGCGTCATGTGCATTTAAGTATATTTTAACTCGACATTTTTATCGAAACTATTTGAAACAATTTTTTAGAGAGACGAGGAGTCCGGTTACAGCAACGGTAACCTTTAGTTTTACAAAAAAAAAAAAAAAAGTGCATTCCAGATGCTTTGAAGTTTACAATATAACAGATTACTTAATAGGTTATATAGGGAGCTCCACAAACAAAAATTATTAATTTAATACTATTTGTTTTGTTAGTGGCGCCCACTATATGCCCAGGGACTTATTGAGTAAAGTGTTATAAAGACTAAGAACCAGCAACTGCGTGTATGTTGACAACGAAAAAACGCAATCTATCAGCAAGCAGGCACTTCTAAAGCAGTCCGGGGTGCTGAATAAATTAGATCGCACACGTATTTTACCTTTACTACTTTTTAAATGAGTTTTTGAGAAGAAACTATTTCGTTTATGTTTGCGATTATTTTTCCTGAAAGTGTGACGAAATTCATAAATGTGGGTGACTCTACAAACATCGAAAGCAGCAATGCTGATTTTAAGTTATTATTATTATTCTTAGCAATTTGAATTTGTAGCACAACTAGAAAGCTTTGTGAAATATGTCCAAAAACTTCATTACATCATTGATTTCAATCACGTTATTGCTAACGTTACTGGGACATGTTTTGGTAAACATTATCGTGGGTACTATCTCAGTCACTGATACAATACACCAGCAGTTACTTTGTATAAAACTCTCCGCAATATACTTAATTTTCAATTACTTTCCTTTCGCACCGGTCCCAAGGTAATGACATTTAGCATGGTGGGAGTAGGTCATTGGTATGTCACAATAAGAGTAAGATCTTGTAAAGTGGCACTTTAGACTTTAACATCAAAATATTGGTATTTATGAAAAGCGTTTGTTAGTTCAAAAGGTCAACTTAAAACAAACCGGTTATGCAAGAATTCATTCAAAAAGGGCTTGCGTTTATTATTGTGCTTAAATAATTTTTAAATATGCCAAATTATTAACACATCACGATTCTCGCTCCCTAAACAGCCTTTAATGCTTTGGATCTTTTAAAATAATAATAAATTAATTTAATCAGTGAACAAAATATAGTGAAACAATTCCAACAAATGTTTTTAAAAATTAAGGTGGCTTTGAAATATTTGTCCATCGCATGATTAGTGATACAATACCGTTTGCACATGCGCACCATTTGAATGTGTACACCACATGTATGTATATTCGCCACACTCACTTAACATACATATGTATGTATATTTGAATTCCAAAGTCGCCATCCTTGTGTTTGGGGTAGATGATTCACAGACAGGGTTTTTTTCTCTTGACTGGAAATACTTGTGAGCTGCATGAACAGCTGATTACATTCCCGCGCAAGCTACTGAAGTGAATATAAAGAATTTTAAATTCAGTGAGAAAAGAGCTGCGGCCAGACGAGTTCAGTTAATTTTTGCAAAGTAAATGAAAATAAAATTGTGATACAATCATAGATGCTGAATCAAGCGAATTACTTTTTGCTTCTAAGGAGTAATATATTTAAATCTTCGTCACACATAATGGAATTATCGGGCGTATTGGCAGACCATATTTGGCATTGTGTTGGAAGTAGTTGATGTAATTTAATTTTAACAAACAAGTATATTATTTTACTAATACCTTAAAATATGATTCACAAATGTGGTTTTGGATTGTTTGAGTTCTTTTTAGTGTGGTATGTGGTCCTATTTGCTTATAACAAAATTTTACTTTTAATATTTAGTAGCGTATCCTTTATATTGAAGGACTGCCTGTAGTCTTCTATTCATAGATCCCACCAATTTGTTGGCATATTCTGGGCTTAAATTGTCCCATTCCTCTTTAAAGCGTTTTTGAGATCGTTTTTATTATGAATCTCTCTTTGCGGAATCTTCTGCTCCAAATGATCCCAAATATGCTCGATGGGGTTTAAGTCTGTGGAGGTGTAACAAGCATGTGTGCATTGTTCATCAAAATGCACATCTTCACATTATGAGCTGTGTGTTTGGGGTCGTTATATTGTTGGAAATAATACGACCCTGTAAGACCCATTTTTATATGCATATATATATATATATTTATATATATATATATACACCTAATTCTGGTTTTACACGAATTATTTTTACACGAATTTGAAATAACACGAGTAAATACGAAAAAATATTTGTATTTTTACACGACATAATTTGAAATAACACGAATACAAAAAAAAACAAAATTACTTTTTTTACATGAATTATTGGATTTAACACCAGAATGCGTAAAATGCAAAGATCCTGTTATCGATAATAACGCTGAACTTGCTGATATAATAACAATGGCCAATGCAATCGGTGGGGATGGATTCGATGACCTATCGTTAGCAGATGTAGAAGAATTGTTGGTAGATGAAAGCTTGAGCGAAAATGAAATTATAGATCTCACCCTTGAGACTCGTTATGATAAAGAACATAGTGACAGTGACGAAAGAGATCGTCCAATTTTAAAAGCATCCCTAATTAAAGAAGGTCTTGATCTCGCTACAAAATTAGGTAGTCATTTTGAACAACATGATCATGACGAGGAACGAGCTGCCAAATTTCAACGTGAACTGAAATCATTAATGGCATCTTACAGGGAAGTTTATAATGGGTTAACGCGAAATAAAACTCAATCTAAGATAACTGATTTCGTTCAAAAATCTACTGATGTCCCAACACAGTCGGCTAGAAATGATAATGATCAACAAAATCATTCCAGTGATGGCAGTGACATTGTAGTCTTTCGCAAACGTTTGCGTTTATTATCAGACAGTGACAATAAATAAAATTGTTTAATGTTTAAATTTTTCTTATGGTTGTACTTTATGTTATTTAAGTTTTTTGGCAATGAATTTCTGGTATTATTTTTTTTATGAAATCTAAATTTTAATTTATTTTATTATAATTTAGTTTATTTAATAAATGAAAACGAAAATAAATTCTTAAAATAACTACAACAATATTTTTTTTATATTATTTAGTCTAATTTTAACTTATTTTTTGAGGTCTAGAACCAATCTATTATTTTTGTACTTGGCCAGTATCTTTTTTTACACGATTTTTTTTACACGAATTTCTCGGGAACCATTCTATCGTGTAAAAACAGAATTAGGTGCATATATATACCCTCTATAAACTGAAGTTTTCCATCACCATTTCCTGACATACATCCCCATACCATGATCCCACCTCCACCGTGCTTTCCGGTTTTTATTGTGTGCTTACACGAAGGCGACCATCTGACCCAAATATGTTAAATTTTGATTCATCCGAAAATACAATTTTGTTCCAGAAGTCGTCAGGTTTGTTTAATTACTTTTGGTAACTTCAATTCTCTTCAGTCTGTTTTTCAGTGAAATTAAAAGTTTTTTCCGTGCTGATCGAGATTTGTAACCAGCATTTACAATGCAACGTGTGTGGGGTCAACCACTTCGCGGTTTATTTTTGATTTGAGAGTTCTTTAAGTAACGTTGAGTTACATTACGGACTGTATACCGGCTACGAGACACTAAATAACCAATTTCAGAATACGATTTTTTTGTTTTACGTGTAAATAAATAATAATTTTACGTTCTTCTACTGTTAGCTCCTTACGCGGCATTTTATGAAATATATAAACACTAGAGACGATCTTTTGGAGAAATAAACACACTGAATAATATGTACTAGCACAAATTTTGTAATAAACAAAATTGGAACTAAACTCACTAAGCCAAATAACGGAAATAATTTTTTTTTAATATTCTTTTAACTGTGCCTTCACTTTTGTGGAACCAAAATAGGATCATACCACACTAAAAAGGAGATCTCTCCGTTATGCCTAGTAGTATAACGATAAAATTGAGTACGATAATTTGAAATATACAAGTTTACATAATGATATATTTATTTGATTTTTTTGGGAGGTTTTTCTTTAGTAGTAGGGGCTGTGCCTTCACTTTTGTGGATGACTGTAAAACTACCAGGTAAAGTTATAAAAAATCAGTTGAAATTTAAAACAAAGTTTTTTTTTCATTTTATAGATAGCAGTCATATATGTAAATTATGGAATATCCTAATATTGTCATTGACCTAAACTAACAATGATAAACAAAAGGAAACCACAACAAAAGGGCAAGTAACGGTGCATACTTTACAAAAATAAGACTATTACACGCATATTTTCAGGGATGATAACCGCCGATATTGGCAGAATTGAGTGAAATATTTTCTATGGACATTTCCACACCAGGTATGCCTTTGGTGCGTTAACCGGGTATTCGGTTTCCCCAAGAGGCCTATTGCACCCGAACTTAAAAAGAAAAAACACATTAATCTTTTTAAAAAATAAATATACAAATCCATGCATTTTGATAAATAAATAAAATAAAAACAAACTAGAACGTTTTCTTAAAAATGGAACTTATAAATGTGACACGAGAAGAAACTTATTCTTAAGTTTTGGATCGGCTCCAAAATTTTATTAAAATGTACAACTGAATTGTACAAAGTAAAGAAATTCTTTTCGTTAGTATTCGCAGCAAATGTTTTTTTTCTTGAACGAGGAATATAATTTTGATAGCCACACCTTTTTAATAATAAAGTTCCGAAATTTTTTTATTAAAATAATCTTCAAGTCTCTGAATGTATTCTATGAAATCAGCTGGAGGAGCAAATTAATTACAACCGTCAAACTGTTTAAAAATACAAAATGTTAAATTTTTTGAGGGTTGTGCTTTATCCAATGTTGGTTATGTTAATGTGCACGTATGGCTTACGCGATATTTACGAAAACCCTATCCACATACATAAACGAAACTGTTTTCTTTAAAGGCATTTTCTATGTCATCGTCTACGTTAATATTTTATTTGAATGGGGGTTTATTAATTTTTATATTGAAGTTAACCTTAATCCAAGATGTATGTGTGATAAGAGGTTAATTGGTAATGGCAAGTAACCTCTCAGATTCTACATGTTCGCAATTGCCCACTCTAACAATTTTTAAATATTCCAGGCCCCATAATTTTTGGAATGAAGTTTGAAATTTGGTTGCTGTTAAGCCGC
The DNA here is from genome assembly GCA_944738645.1 of Eristalinus sepulchralis. Taxonomy (NCBI): domain Eukaryota; kingdom Metazoa; phylum Arthropoda; class Insecta; order Diptera; family Syrphidae; genus Eristalinus; species Eristalinus sepulchralis. Next base: position 17,433,773 of record OX122885.1, on the reverse strand, counting down.
CAGCATACCGGCCGGAACTACGCGCTTCTCCGAAAAATTGCTCAAAGCAATGTTGACTTAAGTGACGTGTTAAAATATAGTCAAATTCACACTGTAACAAGAGTTGTTTTCGGCCAAGAAGAAATAAATTGCCTTAGAGATGTTTGCAATGGGAGGTTGAATGATGGCCTTAATAATCTATACGACGGGTGAAATAAAATTTCAATTCACTACGTTTTTTAATTGTATTTAATTGATTTTCTAAACATTTTATTTGGATGTCTTTCGGGATTATATTTTCTAAGTCATTTTATTTTTTTTTCCATTTTAAATAAACTCTGTTTTAATAAGATTATATGTGTACGCAATTTTTTTGTGGAGTATGACTCCGCAGAATATCACCTGTTTTAACGCCTACATCATTTATTTATATTCTACATCAATCAAAGAGAGGTCCTCGTTTTCATTATGTTGGGCATTGCACAGCATATCGGGCATTGCAGTTGGAGTTAACCGATTGTTTGCGAGTGTAGCAAACATTTTATCAGAGAAATGTTTATTACAAACTCTATCGGTCGCTCTCAACTGCTTCAGACCTAGATGCTGATCTACAATAATTTACTTAAATCTTACAAACTGATGACTAAAAAACTTACTTAAAATGAAACTTATAATCAATATTTATTCTTATTATTATTATATAAATTAAGTTAAGCCTATTTTAACTATTTTTTATTGTATATTTTAATAAAATTAAAACTAATTAAACAAATTTAAAATTAGTATAAACTAGACTTAAAGATATGTTATACTTAGACTTCCAGATTTTAGATATTGACATATGAACACGTGAATCTCGTGGAATAAAACTTCACATGTTCACATGTATGCAAATTTAATCGAGTGCTCTAATCGCGTTTAACTCTCATGAACTCCCCATGAAAATCATGTATATTAAGTTCTAGGAAGAAAATTTGGTATTGATTAAAAAAAAATGTCTGACAAAAAGTTACTTTAAGACTGTTTTATTAGAACAGTTTATGAAAAACTAAAAAGACACTGATCAAGGAAGTTGAAAAACAACGTTAAATGCCGTTATTGCATTGTTGTCACAGTGAATAGAATACAAATTAACATTTTGAGGCAGATAATACTTACACATGGGAATCTTTCATACCAAATGTATGTTCAAAGTTGCTGCAGCCCACTACGTCCTTCATTTTGCTAAATTGACTTTTTTTTATACAGACTCACTTTTAAATGTTCAATCCACAAGATTCAATATCTGTTTATTTTCAAAATTTCAAATAACAGTGTCACCTATCTCACTATCACAGAAAGTAGGGGAAATCGATCAGCTGGTGTCCAAATGAGAAGCGTTCATTAAGTGTATTTATATTTGTGGTAGTTGGCTGACTGGAAACTTTGAAAAAACTTGCTAAAAGTGATTAACCAATCAAATCAAATTTACTTCAGAAGACAATATCGAAAACGAATAATTAATACATTTTGAAAGCACAAAAAAGGCACAGCAAGGGATAAGACCATCAAATCTCAACAATTCAACTCAATTATAAAAATTGCGAGCAATTCCACATCACCCTTGCGGAATGCTCGTAGGTGAGTTAACCGATTTTTTTACTGGATGTTCGGATTCCCCTGGAGGCCTTATGCACCCAAACTAAAAGTAAAAACAAATTATTAATGCAAAAAATAAAAAAAATTAAAATTATAATATGTAATAACAATACTTACATACTGTCATCCACAAAAGTGAAGGCACAGCCCTTACTTCTAAAGAAAAGCCTCCCATCATTATTATGTAAACTTATATATTTAAAATTAATAATAATAATAATAATTGAGTAGCACTACAGCCCACAACGGACCAGGGCCTAGCTTCTACAACAACTACTCGTATTGTGCATGCTACTGTTCTTTACGAGTAGAAGGGACCTACAGTTTTTTGCCGACTCCGAACGGCGAGATTTGAGAATCTTTTCATAGACAATTGATGCTCTTTGAGTGTTGTCAGCAACGACGACGCACTTACCACTCGCCACACCGACCATGTCGAGAAGTGCAGCTATAGTTGCCGAAATTATGTTATTGGAGAAAAATTATAAAGAAAAAGTGATGAAATTCCATAGGAAGATATCTGTACAATCATAGTTTTCGTTGAATTGGCGAGTACTAGAAAGGCAAGTTTTCTGAACTATTGTAGCGTAGCAGAAGGAAGTCTCCCTTTCAGCACCAAATTTCTACTTTTTTTAAATTATACCAGAAGTTTACGCTGGCAGTGATAATTTCAAAATTCATGGGGCATCCATAGATTGAGATGAAAAATTGCAAATAAACGGTTACATTTTATTTCCATCATTTTAATAAGTTTTTCTAAAATCTCAATTTTGCTCGCCTCTCTGAATCATTTAACAATTTCAAAAGATCAATCTGTTTTTGTAAAATGTGCAAACAGGGTTAGTTATTAGTTTTTCTGATGTTGTTGATTGGCCTCTGAACACGTCAGCATATAATTAAACGTTTTATTGCGCCCTATTAACAGATTGAAGCACTGTGATATAGGTAAGAAACGAATGGCCGAATTACTTGCAATTTATGCAATATTTTTCTATAAATCAGAATTTTTGGAGAGCTTGTACTCACAAGCACCATGTTGCACCTCGCACTTAAAACATCTAAGAGGTGCAGCGCAGTATCCGGAACATGACAAAAATTTTAACAATGCTAACAAATTTTCAGTTCAGAGCTTTAAAGATTATCCCAAATAACTTTATGTTTGAACGGGAATTTCACCTGCCTCAATAGATCCGCCGTTCATTCATCTGAGCATAAGAATATATATTCGTAGTTGAAAAGAAAACCCAGTCTTCTTGACCAAGCTCTTTCAAAATGTTTGACTAATACCCTTAATTATGGTTCAATATTGTTTAACTTAGACACAAAATCCTCTTGAGTAAAATTTGCCAAATCTTTTAGGACAATATAAATTTTTAATTCTTTTAGTGAATGAATCGAAGATCATGGAGGTTGTTTCGTTTTCAAATTCTGGGAAGTCCTACCGTTGATGGTGATCTACTCCCACGTTGCTGTCCTTACTTTTCTTAATGTTGGTACTTTCTTGTTGCTGCTTATGTTGTTTTCTAGATGGCGTTTTCAAGGACGCATCATTGTCAATTGAATTGAATGTTTGGTCAGAAAAGCTCCTTCTTATTTTTTTACAGCTCTTGCGCTGGAATTAATTTTTAAGTTATTATTATTCGTAAATTTGTTTACATCATCCCTTTTTTTAATTTGAGTTATTTTCGTGCTCCTTTGTGAACCGTCGCGAATTAACTGATTTTGTGTTATTATTTGTCCTTTAAATTAGAATCAATTGATATGTTGTGTGGGTAATCCATTTTCCACCAGTCGTCTTGAATGTTATTATATATTTGTTCCTTTTAAGTGTTATCATTTTTATCCTCAAGAAGATATTTTCCACAATTTTGTTTTTTTTTTAGTTTGTCTTTTTATTTATTTTAGAGAATTCACTTCGAAAGGCCAATCTCCAAGCAACATATAAACCCGTATCTGGATCCAAATCTTCAATAAGTGCTTCCATTTTTTTATTTCTTTCAGCAGACCATGCGGGACACCTTGCAAACATGAGTTACATCCGGTATGCTTCTTAGAACTGTGGACAAATTACATTTGAGCGAGTGCTACAAAATACGGAATATATAAAATGATTTTCTTGTATACCCTCTTTACATTACTTACATCTAGTATATGAAAGTGATGGGTCTAATCGGGTGGGTCCTTTCTTCAGTGCATTTGGAACTTTTTCATTTAAGCTCGTTGTTATTTTATATTTCATTACTTTTTTCGATTATTTTCTATTTGTTGTTACTCTTTTGTTGTGTTTTTATTTTTTACTATTTATTTAACTTTTAGCATTCTGCCTTGTGGGTTCTTCTTTATTAATTTAGGCGCCTGGTTACACCAGAATGGGTACAACTAAGATTGGCTTCGTTAAAACTTATGTCATTAAGTGAATGTCTTTGGCTGAGAACAGATTTAGAAGATTCATAAGTATAAGAATAAGGACTTAATACATGTTTAGAACAGATTAGTAACAAGTTCTTAGTGGTCACCGTGGTGTAGTGGGTAAGTGCGTTCACCGCTACGTAGAAAGTCTAGGTTCGATTGTGAAACGAACGGCACCACCTCTTACGAGTTACTGACAACACTCAAAGAGTATCAATTGTCTACGAAAAGCTTCTCAAATTTCGCCGTTCGGAGTCGGCAAAAAACTGTCCCTTCTACTCGTGAGAGAACAGTAGCACGCACAACACGAGTAGTTGTTGTAGAAGCCCTTGTTGGCTGTAGTGCCATTCAGTTAGTAACAAGAAGTGATGTTTGCGCTGCCCACCTTTTCTACCCGTGTTTGTGCACCTTCACATTGAAATATAATTTTTTTTTTTACAAAAATATCTAAATTCGTCATAACACGAGGGAAGTTTGGCGACAACTGTTGTGGATAGGAACCCTTTTCAAGACGGATAGGGTTTGCAACAAACATTTTTCAACTGAAATGTTTGTCAATTACAATAAGATCCGCTTGAATGTTAAAACAGTTCTCTAACTGAGCGCCACCGACAACATTTGCATTGATGATGACGTCAGCTTTACTGCTGATGTAAGGCACAAAGAGAAAACTGGAATCAGTTCAAATAGTCAGGAAGAGGAAAAAATAAGTATGAAGATGGTTATGGAAGGAGATAGTAAAGTAATTCCAAAATTGGTTAGTCGTTAAAGACAAATAAAGACAAGGCCCAGAAAGCCCGGGTAACATTGACTTCAACGTGGTAATATTAGAGAGGAACACAGGTACCTCGCAGGCTTTACTTCACACAGCGTCATTAGTCTGTTTGACTTATTATAGTAAGGTGAGTACGAAGTAGTAGCATAATGGTTAATAGAGAAGCTGTCTTAGAATTTTTTAACAATCTTTTTGATTATTAGCTACATTTTCTACAAGTTCCCGTAGGGCAGCTTTCAGGCAAAATGAAATGCTGAAGCAATTCTTGTAGGAAGGCCTAAGATTTGAGGAACCACTTTATGTAATGTTTTAAAAGGCTGGCTTTTGAACATTTCTTTATTGAAATCGTTATGGCAGTCATTTTCGCCATGTTAATTAAGATATATTTTAAAGCAGAATCTTAATCAAACTGTTTGGGACAGCACGTAACAACAACGGTAACCCCACTGCTTGATAGTTTAAAAGCACATTCCAGAAGCTTTGGCGTTTGCCGTATTAAAAAATTTTAAGAACCGGCAACTGCGAATGTGTTGACAACGAGGATCTGTAATCCATCAATCTGACCATCTGCAGATGGCATTGCTGATGCCTATTTTAAGCAATTTGATAAATGCTATATTGTAGCACCACGAAAAGGCTTTGTAAAATATATTCGAAAAAGTAGATATGTATATTTTGTAAAAATCTTAATGACTGGATCAGGGGTGTAGCCGCCCGCCTATTCGAAGAGATGCAATCTGTTATCTTATTGCGAGAAGTTGCGCTCATTTCATTATTTTATAATCCATTTCTGTTTTAAAGCTCTGGATTAGGGATTTGAGTAATCCAAACTTCAAAACTAGGATTTTGCGGCTTTCACATTTGCGAATATTTGTATTCAGAAAAATGTATAGTTTTCCATTTTGAAGCTATTCAAATTATAATGCTCTTATTCTGACTTTAATATTTTTTAAATAATTATAAAATTTTCATATAAGGAATAAAGATTTGATGACACACATTATTGTACTAAAACTTGTTTAAACGTGAAACATTTTGTGCGCTGCCTTTAACAACATTTTTAATAATGAAATTCCAGAACACGTAGTTTTATTACATGTTTCGTCGCTCTAGGTAGTATTGCCAAACTTGGTGATTAGCGGTCTTCAGAACTGCAGTAAGACAACATTTTAATCATTTGTAACCTATAAGTATTATTCTGAAATAAGTTAAAATATTTTAAGTCAAATAATATACATGTAAAGAAGTATAACTTCTTCAAGAATTTTTAACCGTACCACCATAAAAAAAAAAATACTTCGGAAATTTTTTGATTAAAATGCTCATTGTGAAAATTACTTGCAAAGAGTTGAACTAAGGCTATAATAAGGACATTAAATGTCGTTTCTTTGTATTGTAAATAAATTTTTTATGTAAGTATGTAATTACAAATGTTTTGTTATGCAATTAAACATCTTTTATTATAGAATGAAACATAATTGTGTTTGGCCTTATTTCAAGAACTTATCTTATATACATACATATGTACCTTATAAATTATTTCCAAAGTAATTTCTTCCCTAAATTCTACAATATTGCTTAGTGCATAGTTTAGCCTGCGGAGCTTCTCTACATTTGTTTTGACCTTAATGTAAAATTGTTATGCTGTTAGAAAATGAAAATGGTTATGCTTAATTTTTAAAATTTTTTATTTGTGTTTGTTTTGTTATTCTATTTGACTTTTCACATAAAAACTAACCTTAGTAACTTCCACGGGAATGCAATCAGCTGATTAATCAGCTCAAACGTATTGTCAGTTTTGTGAGGAGGAGAAATGTTTTAAAAAAAACTCTGTCAAATAGAATCCAAGGGCGGGGGACAAGGTGGGTATCTTTCCCTTATTGGTCTATGGTTCAAGCGTCTACCTTTTCATGTTGATATGGCGAACCAAACTTAAGGTAAATCAATTAACCCATTACAAAAAAGACAACAGTTAAGATAGTGTTGCCAACTTAAGGTTCTATGACTCAAAAAAAACAAACATTTTGAACTTTCCCAGTTATTTCATAAATTTGTACGCCATAAATCAGTACACACTTTTACATGTATACGGCTTATTTCATAATATTTTTCTGATGGCCACAAAAGCAATGGTTAAGTATTGTCAAAACTTCTGTTAAATTAAAATTTTTTTTGGTTTTCGAAACTGCTTCGACACACTTCAGACAAACACTTTTCACTTTGCTAAGAGTCTTAAAGATACAGTATCCAGCAAAATATTTCAGCGAAACTTTATCGACTTCTGGTATTATAACACAAATTTAATTCTCTTCAATGGTCGCCGTGGCGTGGTAAGTGCTTCGACCGCGGCGCAGAAAGTCGGTTCGATTCCGGGACGGGACAACCAGCATTTTTTCACCGCACCACCTCTTTCGAGTTGCTGACACCACTCAAAGAGTATTAATTGTCTTTGTCTCAAATCTCGCCGTTCGGAGTCGGCAAAAAACTGTAGGTCCCTTCTACTCGTAAAGAACAGTAGCATGTACAACACGAGTAGTTGTTGTAGAAGCTAGGCCCTGGTCCGTTATGGGCTGTAGAGCCACTCAATTATTATTATTATAATTCTCTTCATTTAAATTGTTGCAAATTTACTCGATTTCTGCTCTACTTTCCTCATAATCATCTGCGTTTATGCAACATATAACGATATTTTCTTCCTCATTATGTGTAACCGTGCTTTAATCTAGGGCGAGGTATTCAAAATCGTCCTCTTGACAGTTTGAAAATTTCGAATTGAACAATTTTAAAGACAAAACTTTAGAAAACAAGCATTCAAATTCCGCTAAAGTTGAATAGATTTCACTACTCTATCATGCTTTTATTCTTCTAAACAGATTTTCAAGTGGATCTTGGTTAAATTTATTTAAAATTAAATATTTAATCGTTTGGTAAGCATTAAATATTTCTTTCTTGATGCACAGAATGTATTCGATAGTAAGAACAAGGCCATCAAAGCGAAACACCTTACCCGTTTTATTAACACGTCTAATATTTTTTATAAAAGATTAGATAAGATAATTTCATTAAGAAAATCGATTTTTGTGTCATCCCTTGAGAGCGCTGGTTTACCTATTAAAATGTCAGCTTTGTGGATGAGTGGGAAAGCTATTGAGGTTACTCATTGTCTCAATCCAAGCTACTAACCGATTTAAAACTTGTGCGGTGAAGGCTAAATTCTAAATTCGAAGCGGTGGTGTCCATATCTACATACGAACATTGTCAAATCTGAAATTTCGACAAAAACCTATTGGATGGGTCCCACGGCATCAGAACGCATGCCAAACAGCGTTTACAATTCTTTCAATTATACAGCCTATAAAGTTAATCGTTAAATCTTCTCCTCCAGACACAAACAGGATCAAAATCGCGCACAGAACTTTTCGCCCGAAAAGATTAAGGGCTTCTTCATTCGCTTTCAATAACGTCCAAGTTTTCGCGCCCTAAAGGAGGACTGGAATGATCAAGCTATTTTACAAAGCCACTTTAGTCCTTTGAGAGAGAGCTCTCTAACGCAATTGCCTCTTGAGCCCAAAGAAGCAACGATTGGAATAGTCATTCTGCGTTTGATTTCCGTTCTGTTGTTGCCTTATTTACTGGGGAGCCAAGGTAGGCGAAGTCCTTGACTACTTCGAAGTTTCTGCTGACTAGTTATACGCTTTGTTCGAGATGTCGATGTTGTGTGTCCTTCCTTTATAATCCGTTTTGCCCTCAATGATAATTTCCTCATTATGAGATCGCTGTGTCCAATCGCGCAATGTCCTCCGTGTAAGCTAGCAGTTGGAGGGACTTTTGGAAGATCGAACCTCTGGTGTTGACTTGTGTGTTACGCACGATCTTCTCAAGAATGACGTTGAAATGGTCACATGAAAGCGCGTTACCCCGTCTAAGATTGAAGGTCTCAATGAGCTCATTACTCACTTATCGGAGCAGCGAGAGTTTCACCTTTCGGCATAGCACATCTCCACCTCATCGGCGGCGCGTTTCTCATGCTCTTTATTTCTCCTTCCTCTCTGTTCCTTGAGTTCACGAACAGCTCTCGTTGTTCGATAAAGCGGTGGTTGTCAAACCATTGGTTCTCTTTATTTAGGTGGTGACGTGAAACTTGCTTCTTTGATGGCTTCTTGATAACGCTTTACTGTTGTATGACAGCGTCGGACTTTGAGAGCGTTTCAGGGCTATTCGGTCAGATAAGAACCGCTTGTAACCGTTTACAAATAAAACCGTTGATAGATAAAACACGACACTTTATTATTCAGTGATCTTTACTGCTTGGCTTGCTTACCAAATATGCTTTAACATGTCAGTACTTTTGCTCCTCTCACTTAATGCTCTCACCATGATGTTGATGGCAAATTTTCTCAGAGCATGATATAGCAGGTCACCACACATTTCAAACCTTCAATATTCACTAAAAATAATTTACATATAATTAACTAATACTAATTATAAACACACTCCCATTCAAACGTATATTCGTATTGATGGGAATATCACAATACTTTCCTTGAATATTCTTTACGATCCCCAAAAGAGAGCAGCTCTTATATCTCTAAATTAATTGATCCCTCCTTTTTATACACTCTGATGGTTAAAGCACATCACGTCCTAAGAACAATATACAAGGATAATAAACGTTTGCAATAACACTTGACCACTTTCTGACCTAATTGAAAATTAGACCATTCCAAACGTGTGCCCTATAGATGTGTATCTTGTATCCTACGAGAACGTCTTCTTCTGTAGGCTCATCCAAATGGAATGATTTGATCGCCTCATCCCAAGAAAAACTTATAAATAAAACGAAAAGGTTAAGAGTAGGAAAGCATAACAGGGAAAATGTTGTGCAAGTTATCTAATTAACAATATACATAGATCTGTATATACATGCATATATACGTGTATACACGTTCTGCTTTTGCCATGTTGTAGAAACATTACTTATTCCTTGCCATTGCACTGTTGATTACGAACAAGTAAATTTCCTTACAGACATATATTATTCGCTCTTCCAGAATCAGCTTAATATTGAATGAGGTCTAGTAGAGACAATTGCTATGTTCAACGATGCAGAAATCGAAAATTTTCTACATGCTCGTTCTAATGCGAACACGTACATTTAAACGCCTGTGGAATAAGATTTACTACTTCCGTATGCTTGATACTCCTAAGAAATAAAATGCTGAAAATTTATTACGAACGCAGTCACAAATCATAGTAATGGCAGATGCAATTGATAAATTACAGAGGAATTAGTGTCGCAGCCATCTATCGACTTCATCGAATATTTAATATTTAGTGTTTCCTCATCTTATATTATAGAAAGTTAAATTTCAGAAATCAATTGTATTATGCCTTTGTTTTCTTTTTTGCTTTAAAATTACCATTCATTCAAAAGTCTACTATTGGAACAGTCTCTATAAATTCAGAGAATCTCGGCATAAATAATAAAACACTAATGTGTTATAAAGATTTTTTGTGATTTTTTATAAGCTGTAGGAAAGTTTTTTCAAAAAAAGCCACTTACAATTCAGAAAAATGCATGAAATCTTTATTATGTCGATAGTACGGTCGATATAATTTAATGTTTGAAGATTATTTCATGTAAATTTTGACCTTGACTGCGCCTCAAATAGTCCATCCGCTAGATCCAATTTTGGCATACTCTTTCCAATATATCGGCCGGTATCTCACGAATAAATGCTTCAATCTTGTCTTCCAATGCGTCAATTAAAGCTGGCTTGTCTGTATAGACATGAGCTTTAACAAAGCTCCACAAAAAATAGTCTAAAGGCGTTAAATCGCACGATGTAGGCGGCCAATTGATCGGTCCCGAACGTGAAATAAAATGTTCACTGAACTCGCCCTTCAATAAGACCATTGTTGCGCGTGCTGTGTGGCATGTGGCACCGTCTTGTTGAAACCACATGTCATGCAAGTTAAGCTCTGCATTTTGGGGAAATAAAAGTGGGATATCATCTCACGGTAACGCTTACCATTCACAGTTACGTTATGATTCGCATCATCTTTGAAGAAGTACGGTCCAATGCCGTACGATGCCACCGGCCCATAAACCGCACGAAACTGTGACTTTTTCTGAGTGCATTGGTAGCTCTTGCAATTCTTCTGGCTGATATTCACTCCAAAATCGGCAATTCTGCTTATTGAGCCAAAAATTAAAAGCCAAAAATGAACTGACAATAAAATGGAAGAAGCGCGCGATGAACTTTCTTAACAGAGCACGCATTTTGATAATAAAATTCAATAATTTGCAAGCGTTGTTCGTTTGTAAGACGATTCATGGTTAAAGTATTCAATTCAATTCAATATAATTTATTAAGTCTTTTATAATACTAAGATAAGAACAAATTCAGAAATATATACAATATAGATTACTTAAAACTACAGAAAGGGGTAGAAAGATAGGAAGATGACTTAGGAAAAGGATGAAAAGTAAATAGTAATAGCATATTTAAAACGTTTTTTGCTTGTGATATTTCGTATACTAATTGGTAAGGAGTTGCAAAGTTTAATAGCATAAATGTAAAAAAGACGTCGTGATTATAGACCAAACTGAAGATGTTTGACAGTGAAACAAAACACGAAACGTGTGTCAGCTGTTTAAACAAGTGTTGCCAAAAAGATAATACCTAAAAAATCCCTTTATATATGACTTTCAATGAATTCGATATAACCTTAGCACAACAAATGTTCTCCTTTTTTCATTGTAGATTTATAGTAAGTGCATTAAAAAGATGTTTTATTAGAAAAAGTAGAAGAAGTTGGTTTTCCTTTATTATTACAAGAGACATCAAATATTTGGTATTGACGATTAAGTAAACTATTACTTCATCAAACAAAACTGCATAAAAATCAGCATCCAAAAATTGTTAAAACCCCAACAATAAACAGCTAACTTAAATCTGCCATAAGTCCGAATTCTCACATAAACTCGAAAGAGGTGGTGCCGTAAAAAAATATTAGGTGTTCCGTACGGCAGTTTTGTTCAAATCTTAGTCGAATAATGACTAAAAACTAAATTAGCCATTAGTTGCTGGATACAAGCGATTAATGACTCGTTTAGATTAATGACTCGTTTTAGATAAGCGACTAAATTAGTCTTTATTCGTAGAAGTTACTCATGACTAAATTAATCATTATTTATAAGCTACAACTAAGAGTTAATCATTAGTCATTAATCACTAAATAAGATTATTTATTCAAACCACATCTCTGTTCATACAAAAATGTGAATGGAAAACTTAGAAGCCTCTCCATAGGAGCAGAAGATGGTAAGGGTGTATTGTACTTGACAAACATTTTTTCACTTCAGGTTTCCAGCATACCCAATGTTTGACGCTTTTCTCTTAAAAACTGCACAATTTGAACATCAGCTTCTTGAGTGGTAGAGTTTTATGAAAACAAAAAAACAGATCATCGATCCAGATGGAGCTGTGCTTGATAACGACTTCTTCGTAGTGGAAGATCTCCAGAAGAAGTTGAATGCAATTGGTGCTGCTTTTCGGAAAGTGTACACGGTCAACGAGACACGTAGTCCGAACCGCGACCTGGACAACAGGGCCTTGCTGAACCACTTCTGCCTTCGGAACGAAGTAAGTCAATGGCGATTCGAGAATCCTTCAGGGTATATTCAACTCACTGAAGAATAGGAAATCAGTGGGAATCGATGGGATACGAAATATTGTTCTGCGGATGTGTACACAACAATGTTTAACAATGCGTAAAGTAATGCATATTACCCGAAGCATTGGAAAACAGCTGTGGTACAGCCAATTCCGAAACGGGACAAAGACACTTCCATCTGGACAAATCTCCGGTCCATAAGTTTTCTTCTTTGCATGAGCAAGGTATTCGAGAAGATAGTCATTAAAGCTCTGAAAGAATGGGTTGAGATAAAACAAATAATACCGGAAAATCAGTTTGGCACCATTCATGCCGCGTCTAAATTGGTTTCCGACATACAGTGAAATAGAAACAAGACCCAGTGTACAGGCGCCTGCCTGATCGACATGAAGAAGGCCTTCGACACCGTATGGTTAGATGGTCTCTTCCTTAAGTTGGTCAGGCTCGGCATCAATAAAACATTGTTATATATGATCTATGATCTATGTGGTCGCCGTGGCGCAGTGGTAAGTGCATCGACTGCGGCGCAGAAAGTCTGGGTTCGATCCCCGGACGGGACACCTAGCATTTTTTCACGGCACCACCTCTTTCGAGTTGCTGACAACACTCAAAGAGTATTAATTGTCTATGGAAAGCTTCTGAAATCTCGCCGTTCGAAATCGGCAAAAAACTGTAGGTCCCTTCTACTCGTGAAGAACAATAGCATGCACAACACGAGTAGTTGTTTTAGAAGCTAGGCCCTGGTCCGTTACGGGCTGTAGTGCCACTCAACTATTATTATTATATATGATCTATGACATGGTCACAGGTAGGAAGTTTGTTGTGAAAAATGGCAACGAAATTTCGACAACAGTCTTCCAAATAAAAAATGTGTTGCAACAAGGGGCTGTTGGTTCGCCGATCTTGTTCACTATATTCACTAGCGATCTCATAGGTTCTATGCCTAATATAATAGCGTTTACCGATGATCTAATCGCGTACAGATCAGGCCCGAAGTTAGAGGTAATAAATGTCTTGTTGCAACGCGACTTCGATACAATTCAGAGATTTTGCGACGACTGGAAGCTGAAAATCAACTACCAGAAGTGTGAAACTATCCTTTTCAGAATCCCGCTGTCCAGGGCCTCAAGGGACACGAAAATGAATTGGCGCAAGTTCGGCATTGTTGATCCAAAAGGACGACCATTAACTGTAAAAAGTGTAGTCAGATATCTAGGCATCTGGTTGGACCAGTATCTGTATGGTGTTATCCACATAGATACAGCTCTGACCAGGGCTAAGAGGGCCTTCGCAAGAGGGTTTTTTTGGTTGTCCTGTGTGGTTAAACGTTAGTCCTTCACAGACGGAAAAGATGAGAGTGTTCGAGAGGCAGTGTTTTCGGGCCTGTCTTCGTTTATATCGAACACCAGAATCATAGTACAAGAAATTCTACCCCAACGAGGTTCTGTACAACGAGGCAAACTTTATACGAAGTCACACACGGCTTTATTCTGCCTGAAGAGTTCCTTTATCTGGATGCGAAAGGCCTGATACAAGATAGGAATGGCTGCCCTATCATATTCCACGTTGCACGCCGAACAGCAGAAACGCAACTTCAATATGAGCCGGACATCGCTCGCAACCACGAGGATCTCATACGGTTCAGTAGAGCGATTTCTACCCGCGACAGAGCAGTTACAGCCAAACGGCATTTCTACTGGTGGTTACACCAGAACCAGCTTTCGTTGCCGCTAACTTCTTAAAGCAAATAACTGGATAGTTGAGTCAGTAAAGCCAACTCACGTAGGTTAAGGTAGCTTAAGTTTTTTATTAAAGAAACAAAAAAAATGACAAGAAAGTAAAATTAAAAAAAAAAAAACATAAAAAAAAATAAAAAATAAAAAAATAAAAATAAAAAAAACAAAAAAAAGATGCACCATGCTGCATTTCATATATATGTTCAGCATATTAACAATACACGCGTCCTGGTGCATGCGTCCGTAGTGCATGCAAGCTTAAACCTAAGTTGTTGTAGCGCTAGATTTTAATTAGGTTTTTATTAGTAGTATTAAGTTAGGATAAGTTATGGAATTCTTGTGCCAAGTTTTTAAGTTTTCTTGGGTGAAAATTACAATTAACAATGAATTAAAAAAGAAACAAACAAAAACATAAATAAAGACGCCGAAAGGCTGAAATAAATATTGTAATAATAGGTTAACTTAGAGCACTTGTTAAGAGTCAGTAAGTTAGAATTAAGATTAACGAATCAGATTAATAAGCTGGTTTAAGTATTTTTGTCTAGTATGTAAAAAAAAAATTGAAAAATGCACAAAACTGCATTGAAAACTGAAACTGAGCAAAAAAACAGACATAATCATGATTAACCGTCAACCATATGTATGTGTGAAAAACGAAAATTCATGACTTAAGCGTAGTAGTGAATAAATCCGGCAACTGATCTAGTCATTACTTTACGTTTAGTCATATTTCTTTATTCATAAGTCATTATGTTATTTTATGCCCAACTCTGCCGTACGGGAATAGCAACCTAGACCTTCGGCGCGTGGGTCGACGCATTTACCCACTACTCCACGGCGACCAGAAGAAAGAAAATAACGCTAGCCAAAATTTAACTAAAATCAAGTAGGAGCATTCTCAAAAGGAGTACTGATAAAGCAAGATGAGAATAAATATATGAACTTAAAAACGAGTTAGGGACTAACAGAAAATAGCTGAAGGAATACACACCTGCAGGATCGGATGGCTAGCTATAAAGATATATAGAAATATATATAGAAACCATCTGCAAAATTTAGGAGGGCGGCAATGTTTGAGTCGACAAAAATGGCGATTCTTTTTTATATAAGAACTATCGAGGAATGTCCCTGCAGCACATGTAACTAAAGCCTTGACCCAGTTAATAGGTCATATACCAAATTTTCATACTTAGGAAAATACCACTATGCTTTAAGCCAACCTTAAAGGAATTCCCAAAAGAATTTACTATTTACTCAATTGTGTGACACCACGATAACATAAACGCGATACACAATGTACTTTGGCTCAAAAAAAACTATGCCACTTAAAACCTGTATCAGATTATGTCGGTAAGAAATGTGCTGTCGTATTACTATAGGTGGGTATGTAATGTAAGTCACTTTCTGCTTTAAAACGGTACTAAACAGTGAACAGAAGAAGAATTTGGAAGTATTCACTTAATTTTTCTACATCTCAGCTATATTAAACTCAGTGCACTCTTGTGGAGATCCGTCGTTTTGCCTCGAAGACAACTTTGGCTTGGGCTCCCGCCATTCAAGAAGCCTGATAATTAAGTAAGGAAGCAACACCAGGACAAGATGTCCCATACTTTAGCAAAATTTAAATAATTTTTTAATGACTGGAGTAGTTGTAATAATCCTTTTTGAAAGCACCCGAGTTCCAATATTAGATTTTTTAATGAGTTGCAATAACAGATTTGTAAACAATAAATGCACAGAAACTCTCAACTAAACTTTCGACGAATAATACAAAACATTGAACAAGTTTTTGCTCTTGTATAACCACTAATAAATCATTACGTAAGTAGAGGTTACTTCTTTAACAAGCGTTAATGTTTGATTGTTCTAAGGAGGTATTGTATTTGTATTTGCACTTGATGTCATTGATCGGGATTGTTTACTTAAACAATAACTTTGAACTGTTTAAGTGATTCCTACCCGTAATTTCCTTTTATGCCTGACTGTATTTAAGGAAGCAATAATATTCCTTTTCCCTGCAAAGCTTTACATCATCGTTATTCAATTACCCTGCGCCAACGTCGTGGCTGGTGAGAATTTATTATTAATTTGCCTGCAGCTATTCAGCGATCGTGTAAAGGAATGAGTTAAATTGATTTTAAAAAGATTTATACTGTCATGGGGTACCCTGTGAATGCTGTCATTATTCAGTAGAACAAAGGTGTTGGCAGAAAGGAATGACGCCGGTAAGTGAATTTGCAACGTCACTGCCAACCCTACCCACTATTGAAATGGTTACTGACAGGCTTTTCTCCTATAAAAGTTCATCCTTTGCATCCCAAGTAAGGTCATTATTGTTCACAGAAGTGATTGAAACTATTTTCTTCTCTAACACAAGGAGAAGCTGGAAAAGGAAAGAGTTCTATTTTAAAAACGAGAGAATTCCTATAAAGCTTACAATAACGACGGCTACCTAAATTGTTCATAGGATTATGTTCGAAACTTTCCCAAAACATGAGAAAGCGATAACAGGCACAAGCAGTGGTAGTAACAGCATCGCTTGGTTCGGAAAAAAAGAAAAAAAGTTTAATTGAGAAAGTTAAGGAATTTCAATTAACCCCGGACAATTTCAATTTTGTTTTGTAGTTATCTTCCTCCCCTTTTTCATCAGCTACTTTCTCGCCCTTTTGGTTTCCTTCTTCGCTTACACATTTCTGCCTCTTTTTCTTGAAGGAACAGTTTTCTTTTATTTTTGTACTGTCTGTGTTAAACGTGAAACGAACGTAGTCTTAGAACAAATTGACGGATGAACAGGGTGTAGGATGTCGAGTATTGGTTTATTTCTTAGACTACGACAGGGAAGCGCCTTGCTCTAGATCATATAGAGGCAGATGATTTAAGGTGGATGAGGTTTTACTTTCTTCAAAGTTAAAATAGCTCTTTAAATTTAAGTATCAAACTTTTCTTCGTAAAAAATCCATCAGTATAATTGATTTGCTTCCCCTTCACCTTTAAATGATTTGAGTCGATGTTAGGCTGTGTCAAATGGGCGTGATTGTCATTTACAAAAATATGGTACAGATGAGATCCTTTATACCTTTCTAATGAGTCATCAGGAATTATTTATCCTTCCTAATTAAATAACAAATAAATATAAACTTACATACGATTGTTCTGGATATGCAGTCAGCAGGAAATGGAATTTATTTGATTACTACTAGGAAGCGTAGCAAGGTATCAATTAGCAACAGAGCATACTCGTATTCAGTGTGAAAAATTTCGAAGCGAATTATTTGATTCGGAGTTTCACAAAGTTAAGATGCTATACCCTGCATAGAAACCATGTTTTGTTAAAAAAGTTCAAGTTTGTACTCCGCTGTAAGCGCCATAAGTATACGTATTGAACTTTGCCTTACAAATGTGTCTTGAAAATCAATACCAGGCTGCTGTGAACAGCCTTTTGCAACCAGGCGTGCTTTTCGCTTCTCCACACTGACGTCAGCATTATATTTGGTTTGTAACACCCAGCGAAATCCGATGACTCATTTATGGGTTGGACGTTTAACTTCCATTTTGTAGAGCATTAAATTCTGATATAATTTCAGACATCCATTCGTCAGCGTATGGTCCCATCATGGCCCCTACAAGACTTGGATTAGAAGTTTCATATGGAAATTTGCTTCAGGCTTCAAATCTTCCTCCTGCTTCTAACATGAAATCATATAATATTAAAAAGCTTACGTGGTCTTCCTTTTTTTCCTGTTCGAATAATCTTTGGACGTCCAGGTCCACGCCAGTATCACCCTCTGCATCTGCATTCACTTCTTCATCTGATTCCTTTTTCGCAATACCGTCTTCAATTTTGGATTCTTCCAGGGCTTCTCCCTTTTGGACTAGAGATCTCTTCTTTTGAAAAATAGGAACTGAATTAGGGAAAGGAAATTCAATTCAATTTGGTGTTTGTTCAATTTCAGCTACTGTTGAATCTTCGATGAATCTCATATCTCGACTAAGAATTATTCTTTTAGCCAATTAGTAGGCTGCCGTCCCAATTGCTTGATCCCAGGAGCTCGTTGGCAAATTTACTTGCAACATCATACATCGCAAAATCTCAACCAGAGTCCTGTTCATTCTCTCGGCTGTCTCATTTTGCTGTGGAGTATAAACAATTGTATTTCCTCTTTTTATTCCAGCCTCTGCAATTGACTTTGTAAATTCAACGCCACAATATTCTAATCCATTTTCTGTTCGTAGTGTTTTTATTATGCTATCAACCTGATTTTCTGACAAATCTTCTTTTATATCACTTTTTGCTTTCAGACAATATACATCCACATAACTGGATTCGTCGTCTCTAAACATACCGAACAACTTGTAACCTCCAATAGAGTTTTTTCGTATGGGACAGCGCACACCCGAATGAATAATTTCTAGCAAGTTATTAGCTGTTCTAGCTTCATTTTTTGGGAGAGTTGTTGTGCATTACTTACCTCGTGCACATATTTCACATTGTGGCAATTGTACGAATGATTTGCGATTAATTTAGTTTCAACTTTAACCAACAGTCAGTTGCATTCAACGGTTCGTATTTAGTATGACCAGGACTGTCATACCAAGTGCAGTCGTCTATTTCTATCACTGTTTGCAATTACAGTTAATTCTGAGAAACGATTTTGCAACAAAGGCTTCCTGAAAATACTGTTTTGCTTGGGCACCCTTTTTCTTTCTGGCTTCGAATTCTTTCAGCAGTTTGATTTTTAATGCTTTTGGTGCAGGTAAATCATCCCTAGCTTCGATGGCGCATCTGAAATTTTCGTAACTTTCCGGAATGCTGTACAAAAGAAGTATCGCGAGTAAATCATACTTTCCCCTTCCTTCATCTTACGCGCTGGTCATCTGGAGAGATAGATTTCTTCCAATTTCGTCGACACGTGATTTGATGTTGCGCAGTGCTTATTATGACATAGCTTAGAAGGTGACATTGCTCTTGCCTTTTGGTCAGCAATTTCCCATGCGTTGATTTCCGCTTGATTAGTGACGACTTTTTTTTTCAACGATCGCAACAGGCATGGCGAAGGATCCAACGACGTATCCCCAGCTATAATTTTTGATCGAAATTGCAGCCATCTGCAGCTTCTATGTATCGAAGATTTCTTTGTTAAATTTCTCTATATCAGAAACTTGACCCGACATTTAGTCTTAATTTGATAACTTTAAATATACGCAATACGATGCTTATATTTTCACTGTAAGACACTTGGGCCCATATCCTCTTGTAGCGGATACATAAAAGTCTGATCGTTTTAAGCACAGTTGAAGGAATGAATTTTATTCAACGAATTAACAAAGCATAGAAAAGATAAGAAATACAAAGGACATGCAAAATTTAACAAAGTTGATCTAGCGTTTCAACTCTACTTTATTATGTGACAACAGATAGCTTCTTTAATTTTTATTTGACTATCTAAAGATTGTCAAATAAAAGATCATTATTTTTTAGATCTTCATTTGATGTTGGACGCTTCTTTCTAATAATTTGTTTATGATTAACCAACTATTCCCAATCATAAAATATGGATTGAAAATCGGGCTCTAGGTAAGCCAAATTTATACATCGCACTAGGAAGCAAAAGCATTGTCTAATATGACTTTTATTCATATAAATTCAAGCATATTAAAATATTGACATGTATTTAATAAAACAACAAGTTCATAATTACAATATTGGCTGCATGACACTAATCTTTGTCCTGTCCAGAAGGTTTGAGAGGAGGCAAACTTCTGTAGTGACTTTCGATTCTAGGAAACCCAGCCTACCTGTCCAGAGAAGTATCTCGAGACCATTATAACCTTTAACTTTGGGAACAAGCCGTAGAATTCATGAAAAGCTCAATAGGGCCTTTGATGGTCTTTTGGCAAGAATCCTCCCACCTCCAAGATGCGTCTTAAGCTTTAATTCCTTGAAAAAATAACGTTGTTTCACACGTCTGGAGTGCTATTTATTAAGATGCTCTTGAGTCCAAATCACTCGCTTTTCTTTGACCTTTCTTAGTACACTTCTGATTTGAGTGTTCTTCATCCAGATTTCGCGAGCCTTTGCCTAGCTGAACTTGACAAAATTATTTTTCCTATAAATGCCCAATCCCGACCGAGTGATCCACCTTGATAATTTGAGGTTAATGCTTTTAATAAATAAAAATGATTACAAACAGTGTATGATGAAAGAAAAGACGAATTTGCTTATTTGATTTATTTTTTAAATTATCCCGATATAATAGTTTGGCAGATGAAATTCAAAGATGCACATCAATAGATGACTTACCCCATTAGCGATAAAACTCTTAAACAGAGGCTGGAAAATCCCTTTGTCCTAAAGTAATTTATACTATTTTATTAGTGAGCTTAGCTTTTCGCATAATCTTCCAGAAGTCGACTTTGTTTGATTTTTCTCATAACTAACTATTTATATTTCCTTTAGTCGAGTTTTCAACACATGTCTTGAGGGAATAATTAAGAAATACCTAATAAGGGAATCAACAATTGGATTCACTTTATGTTAATATTTTTAAAGAATTCACAAAGACTATACATAAACTTGCAAGAGTTGAATTATCCGCAATGGAGAATTAAAATTGGTTTCTTTTTTTATTTTTGATGCTTAAATTCTTCATTCATCTTAAACTCCAAAAGTTTTTCAACTTTGCCTTACTAGCGTCGACAAAAATCGCTTTTTTTTAAATACAATTCTCTTGCCTGATAGTATTCAAATAATAGTCTCTGCATAAATCATAATCCTGTAATCATTCTAGGCTACTTTTTCTGACAATAACTCGAATTGAAGTTACTTATTGACATTTTAAGGTTACGCTAACTGCCGCAAATTTTATTAGAAGGTACCCAAAAGTAACTTAAAGATTTTTTTCTAACATGAAATTACAATATTTTAAGTAGTTTGCGGGTTAATCAATCTTTAAAACACAACCATCCACTTTTGCATACAAGTGATTGCCATCTATCTGCCTTCACAGTCCCACTACGCCATTTAGTCACTAATCGTTATTGTTGACTGGGTCCTTTGTTGTGAAGTTCAACGCGATTGCACTTATCTAGCTATTCACCAACTTATTACCATTTCAAGCTGTTGTATTCATTGCAGATGCCGAAATGAATTTCAATTACGTCCAAAGTCCCTTCAACCCTGTTACACAACTGTTCTCTCTTTCCCTTTCTATCCTTTGGGTAAACGTCAGGAAGCATAGACGGCTCAGAAACCGTGAATAGTGTGCTCAATTCTATTTTATGCATCCCAGCGTTCAGAAAACCATCGACGCTGTTATTTTGGCTTTCTCCTCAATGGATCTTCAAGTGCATGTCCTTGACAGAGACGAAAGATGACATCGATTCTGGTATTGGAGATAGGTTTGTCCTTTTCGAAGATGGCAATTGCATTCCGTCAATGTCGTGCAAGGAAGAAATAGATGTCGTTTCTTCCTCCCTTCGTCTTTACAGGGTATAACCCAGACATACGCCCTTTTCCCCGATAGCGGCGACGTCGGCATCGTCACCATCGTCATCATCATTGATGTTCAATCCACTGAAGCAATCAAAAATTGCATAACGTGGTGTAAGGAATTTCAATGCAATGCATAAGTCGATTGGTTTTCTCATCTGCGATGTCTGGCTGTTGACGTTGTCTTGGCACTTTCGATTTAGTGCCTACATACCTACACGTGCTACGTGCGGTACGTCGTACGTGTTGAGTAAGAGAAGAATCTTACACTTAAGTCAGTTGAAGAGATAACTTTACAGTCTTAGTTTAGATAACAGCTTTATTAAAAATTATTAAGACAACTGACATAAAGCAAAAAATTAAGTGTGTGAGCTTCAGAAATACAACATTCTCAATACAATTCGAGAATTGATTTGCTTCTGAATTTAATTTAATCCTTGCAAGGACATTCTTTTCCTTCTTACATACAGTCTAGATAAGCCAAGCAATGACAATAGCATTTTACAAACCACTTCTACATTCATCCTTCAATGTATTTCTCTGAGGAGAGTGCAAAGCAAAATAAAAACTTTTTCTAACATCAAGTTCATTCTCCGAATCGCATTGGATCTGAACTTGAACACTTGACTCAACGGTCATAGTCCTTTCGAAAGAAAGAAATCAAATTATTTCGAAAATTGAGAATATCCTTCACTTGATACGTCCTATTCAATTGTGTCCCTGCATATATGCCGTAGACCCCTGCACATCGGACACGAAGCTCCGCCAGGAATTTCAATTGCATTATGCCTTGGTAGGGGAGGAAACTCGAAAAAAATGTGAACATCACACCCTCTTCATGACTTCACCAGATGGACAGCCTTCGGAGGACGACCGCACTCTGCTGCGACTATATGGATTGACCGGAAATCGATGAACTCGATATGTGACTTGAATCGTCTCGTTTTGTTTATTTTGTCTGTTTTTTTTTTCTTGTATTTCCATTGAGTTGGGATTTCATTTTTTACAGCACTTCTGTGCAACAAGAGCTTGCCACTTGATAAGTGGCAAGAACAAAAAAAAAACAAATACTGTAAGAAACGAAAGAGTTTACGAAACTGCTTCAAATAAAAGTGGACATATAGTGTGCCCGAAAGGATCGATTTTTTACCAGCGATAAATTGGTTCAGAGCAAAACAGTTAACGCGTAACGTTATACAGAATTAATAATGCGTTTTCATTCATTTACGTTTGACGAATAGAAGGAATTGGTTGCTTAGACGTTTTTGGTCGCTTAGACCGATTAATAATTGTCGATTGCTGTGAGACTATCACATGGTTTGAATTTATTTGACATAATGTTGTCCGTACATAAAAACTGTAGAAGGAGATGAATGAATCAACATCCCTTACTTGATGCTTGTGATACAAATATCGTATGAAAGTTTCAAGGTTTGGTAGCTACTTAGTGACCAATTTACTAAAGCAAACAGTGAACTTTAGCACTCACCTAAAATGATTTCTTAAGAAGTCCTTTGTTTTACGCCCTTTATGGATCGTAGCGCCGTTTTGTTGAAACAAGAGCTCACTGAGATCATGTATCTTCATGAACACTCTTAGCGACAGCTGCTATAGTCTTTTCACTATGTGCTGAATGTGGTCCAACCGGTCGAGTATCAACCACTTATATAAACTGGTGTTAAAATTTGAGAATGGTATTGGTAATAGTGGTTTCAATCGGTCGCACGAAAAACATTTCCCAAAGAATGCTTATTTTCGTAATACCGCTGAACAATTTGGAGACGCTGTTGTATTGTGAGTTTTTCCATCATAATTTGGCAAATGAAGCCGAACAAAAATCACAAAGCACTTGATGGAAGTTACGCGTGATCTGTTGAACAACGCATATTAAATACAAAGCTTCAAGATGAATGAAAGGAAGGAACATCATCGACGTCTCGGCCAGAGCGTACCACTAGACAGCAGAAACTTAAAGGTGATCAAGGACCTTATCACGACATTAGTACCGTAATCAAACGCAGATTAGGGTGTCTTCGTAAACGCAGTCATCTGCGAAAGTACGATCATCTGCCTGTTTTGTGTCTACAAATTAAAAAAATATGTTTTCTGCAGTCGGCAGGCAGGCTGCAGTCATTTAATGCGCTACTGTTCATAAACGTCATGGTAGTGAAAAGGATTGCTTTGAGTTTTCTCGTGAAGGAAATATTAAGAAAAGAAGAAAAAAGTTAAATAATTGATAAACTTAAGGAAAAAAAATCTCCACAAAAATAGTTTCTTCTTCTTCCCTGCAGCAAAGTCTGGTTCCATGGCCAATCGGATCGCAAGAAGGAATTTCACTTCCTCATGAGTCCAATTTTTCTCTTCCCTGCATGAATATATTAACGTTAAGTTGCTTATTAATTAAATTTCTACAAAAGTACCCACATTTTTTCGAAAATCAGATCTGCCTGTGTTCCTGCAACTATTTTATTTTGGCTGCCCGACGCCTACTTTTTTACTGCGTATTGTTGACGTTTACGCACAGAACATATGGTGGCCGGCCTGTTTTAGAAAAATTTGAATTTGAGTTTACGAACACAACTAACGCAGATCTTAGTTAGTCTGATGTTTACGAAGACGCCCTTACTCTTGGCAATCGGTGCTTCTTTCGGCTTCTTTAAAATTATGTACCAATTCCTAATGTTCTTCGACATTTTTTTCTCTTTGATAAAAACATAATTTATTTTTAGTTTTTCATTATACCATTTTTTGCTCTATTTCCAACCATTCTACTTTTTTAAATAAGGATTCACTGACTATAATATAAATACATTTCCGACTCCTTTAACATTGTCGTGTAAGTTTCTTGTTTAATTGTATTCAAGACTGGTTTATGCGCTATCCCTTCTTTGAGTAAATTTGTCTGCCTCTTGATTTTTGTTATCTTTTGTTCTGGTTGATTCTTATTTCTATAATTTTGTCGACAAAATTTTCTTTTCGCCATCTATGATTTGAACCTTCATATTTATTGTGCTTGATAATACACCGTCAACGAATGTTATTGTTTTATTTGATATTCATGGATGTCCTTCTACAAATTGATTTAATCCTTCCTGCTCATTTTTGTAGTTATCGTTTTTACACATCACACTCTTACTATTATCTTAAATATTTCCTAAGTTATCATTGATAAAACGGAAGGCCCTGTCTTAAATTATGATTTCGTCATATTTGATATTCTATGCCATTATCCAGTTTTCCCAAATAGTTTATTTACTGTCCACTTATTTTGTATTTTAAGAGTCAATGGGAAGTTTGTGTACTTTTGTTTCTCTATATCTTCAGTAAGGTGAGTTTCTGGTTTTATCTGTTAATATTTCCTAATGTTGTTGTTATTGATTCCTCAATTATTTACATAGTGCGTTTTAACTTTTTTTGGTTGTTAAGATCCACCTTAATTAATCTAGTTAAGTAATCTAGTTAAATAAATAAATAAATAAGAATGTCATTGCAAGAGTTGTGCGAATTTCTAATTGCGTCCAAAAAATGTTTATTTAATTAAAAAAACGTAAAAAATACAACATTCAAACTATTGTCCGTCGCAAGTGACCACTTTTTCTCATATCTGGTAATTTTCGAAAAATGAGTCCTCACTGGCATCGATTCAATCTTTGAGCCGTTCTTCGATTTCTTCAAAAAATTCGAACCGGTGCCCCCTAAATCTGTTTTGTGTCCGTTGAAAATAACAGCAGTCGGAAGGAGCAAGGTCTGGAGAATACGGCGTGTGGGGGAAAACATTTAATTCAGAGTTTCCAGTTACTTGTGGAATGCTACAGACACGTTGCGAGCGTTATCGTGTTGCAAAATCAGTTTGAAGATCTCTACATGATTTATCGATCGGAGCAGATTAACCATAAACTGCTACAAGCATTCGATGGATTTCAGCTGACTTTTCCTCCTATTAAAGAATAAATCCGGACACCTTCGAGGACGTAAAAATATTTTTGCTTATGTCTTCTTTACTTACTGCTCAGTATTAAAATTTCTGCTTAGTTTGGTAGAAACCGAGGTACTGATTTAATAAGTTGTCAACCCCCACGACAGGCAGATCAAATGTAGGTTTTTTCTAAGTTTCAGTTTCGTTTTGTTACTTAGACTACAGCTCTGGCTACTTGTCAATCTCAATAAGTGTATTTTTCACGATTTCGTCAATCAAGGTCGAGAAGTTGTGGTAGCGGATCCTGTTCAAATCTAAAAGGATTATCAAAACCTGAAGGATAAACGGAGTTTGATCACAAATTTCGTGATGTGACACTTATCTCAACTGACTCAATAGATAAATAATACCTATTTCTGTTAAAAGTGCGGGTATTTTCAATGTATCAAGTGTGTACTTGAAAAAGCGAACTTTTCGATTGAGCTTTCAACTTCAGACCGCTGAAGTAGGTATATCGGCTTTATTAAAGTTCGTAAACTGTGTAATATATGCTCTAGCGTTCAAAGAACAAGGGGAGTAAGACTGATAGGCGTTATTCCTTGTTTTCACAATGGGTTCATACATTTGTGAAATTAATAGCATTTACCCTTGGAAATGACTCGCGTGCTTTCTGAATCATGGCTTAAAATGTACACTTTAATCACATCGATTTAAATGTTCCAAAGCTTTTAATAGTTTAAATAATTTCTTGGTATTGTACTAATTTACACAAGGCTACAGTGGTGTAGTGGTATCTTACATGTTTTTTATAGCGCCCTCAATCAAAAAGGTTCTCAAATTTGTCCGTTCGGCATCGGCAACAAAGTCTAGATACAGCCCCACTTGTGAGGAAGCAAAAGCACTCACAAAGTGCACTATTCCAAAAAGCACAATGACCCTAATAACTGTTTAGCTGATACAGTATGTAATCAACGGATTGGATTTACAACCTATAGGAAATGTAGATGTAAATAACCTGAACCCTTCAAATTTCAGCTGAAGTAAAAATGACATTCAGCTCCTCAAAGACCCTTATAAGGTATATACATATATGTATATATTTTTTTTTCGTCTTTTTATTAAATAAAATTCCCAAATGTTGCCTTAATTCTAGGAAAATATTTAAACTAGGTTCCTTATTGTCTTAATATATTGCATTCAAACGCGGGTAGTCTTCGGTCCAAGCTCACGATAATTTATGAAATGCTATGTAATTCTAAATTAGAAATTGTAATGGTATCTGAAACATGGCTTGATAATACTGTCTCTTCGCAATCTGTCAACATATCGGGTTTTAAATTGTTTAGAAATGATCGTGTCAACCGAATTCATGGCGGAGTGTGCATGTTTATTAGAAATAGTATATCGTCGAAAGTCATTTATTATATTAGTCCGTTAATGCTGAGATAGAGTTTCTATGTGTCGAAGTTCGGAATAGTTTTGAATCCTTTGTTATTGTTGTAGTATACCTAGACGTTTTCGAGAAAATATAGTAGAGTTAGAAATTACGCTATTAGATCTAAACCGTAATTAAGTCAGTCATAGGTGGGGATTTTAATGTCAATCTTCTGTCAAATAATAATGTTACTAATTTGCTTCGTTATTTTTGTGACAAAATGAGTCTGTCGTTTGTAAATATTGATTTGCCTACATGTTTTCAATCTGTGAGAAATCCATCATTAATTGACATATTTCTGACAACTTCCCCAAATAAAATTCTTGGAAATGATCAGTTAAGACCAACTTCGGATTTTATACATGACTTCATTTTTTGCTCATTCGATTTTAATGTATCTTATCGTGATAATAGTAAAGTGATTAGCTTTAGATCATATCTCGACATAGATATTGCTGGTCTACAAAGTAGTTTAGCGATGCTTAGTTGGTCTGATATCTTTTACTTGACAGAAATTGATGATAAGATAGCTTTATTCGATAATTTTGTTTTAAGACTATATGAAGCATATGTTCCTCTACTCACTAAAAGAGTCAAAAACAAAAGTTAGAGAGAGAACAATTCTACCGACGATATAAACGTAATCGGACAGAATATAACAAACGACAATACAAAACAGCTAGAAATAAAGTAACTTCTTTGATACGTAATTCAAAGCGAAATTATCTGTTGGCGAAATTAATCCTTCTTTGAATTCTAAACAGCTTTGGAAAAATATTAGCGAGATGGGTATGATTAACAACCAAAACATACATAACTGTGATATAGACCCAAATGTGATGAAAGACTTTTACGTATCTGATACCTTAAGTTGTAATGACATTGAGTTTACAAGAACTGACGATGAAGGCTCATTTGTTTTTCAATGTGTGGACACGTTTGATATTCTGAATGCGTTTCGTTCTGTTAAATCAAACGCGCAAGGTGTTGATGGTATCTGTCCCAAATTTTTAAAACTTATATTACCATTGATTCTGTGTTATGTTAGTCATATATTTAATGTGTGTATTTATAGTTGTAGTTTCCCAAGCCAGTGGAAAAGAGCAAAAGTTATACCTGTCCCTAAGAAAACTAACCATCGGACTATAGACCCATTAGTGTCTTACCATATATTGCAAAAGTTTTTGAAAACATTATCTCTAGTCAGATACAGTATTTTATTAATACAAAGTCTCTCTCAAAATGGCAGTCAGGCTTCAAACAAAATCATGGCTGTGAATCTGCTGTTATAAAAGTGACAACTGACTTGCGTGCCGGTATGGACTCACATGGTGCTGCTTTGTTAATAATTTCAGATTTCACTAAAGCGTTTGACTCTATTGATCATTCAATCTTACTGACTAAACTGAAAGACAATTTTAACTTTGGACTCTCTGCAATCAATCTAATAGCTAAATATTTAAAGGACCGTTCATTGACCATTGTAACCTCTGTTGGTATATCTGATATGTATGCTGTCAATTGTGGCGTTCCTCAAGGATCGGTATTGGGACCGTTATTGTTTTCCCTACTTATCAATGACTTGCCTCAAGTTGTGTCCAATTGTAAAGTGCATATGTATGCTGTTGATATGTCTTGTAGTAAAAACTCAATATCTGCAGGTGTTTCAACAGTAAATGATGACTTGCGTAGAATACAAGCATGGTCAGAGCAGAACAAACTACGACTAAACACAAAAAAAAACTCTTGCGATGCTTTGTACTAACAGTGTTATTAACATAGGTAGTCTTCCACATATTGTCTTAAACAGTGACATTATAGAGTATGTTGATTAGGTAAAGTACCTTGGCTTTGTTATAAATAAGTCACTTTCCTGTTGTGATGCTATTTCAGAAAGTGTGAAAAAAATTTACTTTGGGTTACGTAGCCTAAGGTACTCAACTTATCTTCTCAATCCTGATATGAAAATCAGATTGATAAAAAGCCTCATAATGCCTTTAAATCTTTCCTCGTTTTATGCACACAGTAGCAGAGCGTTCCTTCCTTGTCTCAGCTATACGGCTGTGGAATAATTTACCAGCCGCATTGCAGAGAACAACTTCATCAACTGTTTTTTCAGAAGAATCTACTCTTACATATATCAACCCAAACATAACTTAAACTAACGAATTGTAACTTATTGCTATTTATTATATTTATGTTATATATAAATATAATATAAGGTATAACTGAAGAAGATTGTTGACAAGCTAATTCAAAAGCTATTGGAGAAATATTCTTTGCCAACAAGCGCTTCGATAGTGTTAGTTGTTGTGGTCGCCGTGGGGTAGTAAGTGCGTCGACCGCCACGCAGAATGTCTGGGGCCGATTCCCGGACCGGACACCTAGCATTTTTTCACGGCACAATCTCTTTCGAGTTGCTGACAGCACTCAAAGAATATGTCTATGAAAAGCTTCTCAAATCTCGCCGTTTGGAGTCGGCAAAAAACTGTAGCTTCCTTCTACTCGTGAGAAAACAGTAGCACGCACAACACGAGTAGTTTTTGTAGAAGGTAGGCCCTGGTCCGTTGTGGGCTGTAGTGCCACTCAATTATAATTATTGTGTGTTAGTTGTTACATCAAATTAAAATTATTAATTTATTGAATATTTTTTATATTTTTAGATTAATACATTTGCTAAACATTTAATTTTCACATTAGTTTTCTAATTTTAAGTTTTTCTACTTCTTTATACAATTGAACGACCTTGGCTAACAATCCAGCCATTCGTAGTTATAATAAACAAATTCTTAATTTCGAGTGTATAATTTTTTTAATGTTTATTCTTTAACACAAAAGAATGTCATATTAAAGTATGAATCATTCACCCGTCATTAAACTTGTACTTCTGTGTACGTACTACATCCGATCTTTTGCCGATATCAGACCACGTCCCCTATAAGCTTAGGAGGTTCCTAAAATAATTTTGATAAAGGTTTGTCTGTTGAATAATTTATGTTATACGTTGCTCAAAACTAGATCTCAAATATCTTCAACAATTTTACCCCTTCGACGACTTAGTCCATCTGATCTCATAGTTTGGATAACCATATAACGAAAGCCTGGGTTCACTAAGATCAACCGATTTTATTTGCATTCAGATTTTATCCTGTAAACGAACACCTGATGATAATCCGCAACAAGACTGAATTCGGGAACATTAACTTAATTTGCGTCCACGCCAGAAAAAGGAAGAGGGTGACAATTTCCCAATTTAGACATCAAGATCACTTAAGGATCATTTGAATTCGAACTGAAAAAAGGTACATCGGAAAACATAACACAGACTGATGGACTTTGTCACGAGACAGAGCCTCTATGTAATTAGCATGATATTCTCACATCTCAACATCCGCAAACGGACTTAGCGGTTATTTTTTGCATTCAAAATTCTAACTACACTGAAGAGCAAAAGTCTACCACGATTTAAATAAAATACGCAGAGTGAAGCGCTCTCCAATAGAGACTTGAAATATTATTTGTGGACACACAGTTTTACTAATCATCAAACTGTCACTGTCAATTTATTCAGTAAACTCAACATTTTTACCACGGAAAAGAACATAACCGAGTAACGTCTGCAAACTATAAAAAATATTTGAATTTGAAAATTCGGAGTCAATGAGCGAAACTTTCCAATTTTCACTCGTTGCGTGGTGTTGACTTGTCAGTAAGAGAACGGATCAGTAAATTCCACAGTGTTCTCAGGAATTGCGCATCGCTTACACGACTGCATGGCGTGTTTTGCACAAGGATCTTGGTTTACACAAGTACAAGATAAAGCTGACTCATGAATTGAAGCCTATGGAAAACTTGAAGCAACGTATGTTCTCCGATTTGTTTATCCATCGCAACGGCTCAAACCTGTAACAATGCATATTTTTCTTCTTTCTCCTTATTACTTTTGTGCAGTTAAATGTAAATGCAAAAAGCCTACTGGACTCGGTTTAGAATCGCTCGATATTTGTTTACCTTAAGAAATTAAATAAAAAAACAAAAAAATCGTATCTTATTTAAATCATGTATCATACTTTTGTAGTATTTGCAGCATTTCGTCAGTTTTTGGAAGTGTACGAATATAACTGAGATTGACTGCAAATATGGTTTATGTGTAAATAGATTTCACCAAATTTATTGGAAAAACAAAACTTAAAATTTCCATTACACGCATCAAACGGATACATTTAAAGTAGTTGAACATTTAATGGAGACATGAGGAGTGTGTCCACGGTACTTGGTCAAACCGTTTCACCATTCTTATGCAGTAAATGTTCAAACCGTAAGGTAAAACTATCAAATACACGCACCAAATCAAACCAAACTGTAGCAAATACACCAAATGTGACCAAACTCAAGAAAATTTCTAGCAAAAAAATGCACCATTTAAATTTATCAATTAGAGTTGAGTAAGTAACTCATTTTCAAAAGTCAAATCAACAGTTTTTTTAGAAAATGATTCCGTTGATTCGGTCTTTTGACTCTTTCAATTGAATTCATATACAGACAGATAGAGACCAACACTATAATGGTTATTAGTTCAAAATATACCGCTCTCCTAGCAGTGCTTTTTCTTTCATCGGTTGATAGATGCTTATATTTTTTTAAGTAAGAATCCGAATAGAGTTAAATTTTAAAATATATATAATCTAAAACTCAGTTATAAATTGTATCTTGTATTTTAAGTTTTTCGGCAGTTCACAGTACATAACCACACAATATTAGGCCGAATATAATCCATTCTGAAGAAAAGTAACGTGATTTCAAGTATGTTTTTTTTTTTTTTAAATGCATTTTTATTAATTCATTCTCTTTTCATTACATGCTAGACAAAAATACTTAATACTAGCTTACGCATACAATCTGCTCATCTTTTCTTTTTTTTTTGTTTATAATTCCTCCAAGAAAATTTGAAAAAACTTGGAATTCCTGCTTTAATTTTTGGTTTAATTTCAAGTACGTTGCATGGAACCTGTTATCGTTTTGCCAACTTTTTTGAGTCAATCTATAACTGATCAAATTCAAAACAATGATGAACCATTATTCGCATATAGCTCAGATTTTAGACATAAGGATATTGAAATAATCGGATACCGATCTAATTGAAGTATTAAAAAATAAAAATAATAACACTCATGGGGCCCTTAGGGTCCCAGCTGTAATAATAAAAATGTGTTGAAGTTCTATTTACCGACCAAAGTAATATTACCCATAAAGGTAATATTACAAAAATCTCCTAGAAGAACTGAATTAAAAACTATCGGCCTTTATCAAAGATTTCGCTGGTACCAAAATTTCTTAAAAGCGTTGTAAGAGAAAACTTGCATTTCTCGTTAAAAGAAATTACTACAATCTGATCTTTACTAAATAATTAGATATACGAAAAAACAGAAAATTATTCACAAGTAATTTTTACTGATTTCATGACTCTTTATGACTCTTTGCTTTTAAGCTAATTTAAGTCTTCAGGGATCCGCTCAACAACGTTAGAGTAGTTTTCCAATTACTTTACAGGGAGAATGCAAATGGTAAGGATTGAGCACTTTTCATCACGTTTAATTAACTTAACGTCGGGTGTACTACAAGGTAGTCGCTTGGGCCCCTTATTACTTTTTATTTTTTATTTAATTGTTTATATGAAGTATTTTGTGAAATGAGTTCCAAGTTGCGCAAAAAAAGCTTATGTTGAGAAGCAAGGACGAAAAATAGTAATTTTGACAAAAGTGTGCTTCTAACGATTTCTCTAAAGCACAAGTTCAACGCAAGGATGGACATTGGTCTTGAGTGATTTGATTATTGGTAACGCTAATAAGTAAATTTTCCAGCTGTAGTAAACATTTAAGAAAAAGTGTTATTCCCAAGCAAGTGTTTCTGTAAAAAGAACAAAACAGCATGAATCAACAAAAATCTATAAGACTTGGCTCCCGTACCCAGAGCATTTTTTTATAAACGATAAGCTTCAACAGAGTAAACTAGAGAGTAAGACACACATTCAATTGATGTGTTTCAAATTTGAAGATCAATTAAAAAATTACTTTATAATAGGTTGATGATACGAGCCACGCCGTAGAGTATGCAATATTACGCATATTTTCTATATATCACTCTATAATCTATTACAATTGAGTAATTTTGTTCGAAATGTACATCAAACTTCACATTGCCTGCTAACTTAGACATATATCAGAAATAGATATAGCGTTTACCTAAGAATAATGACTTTTTTTAAGTTTGTTATATATCATATAATTGGTGTAAAATAAAAAAACCTTAATAAAATATACAATACAGTACAAAAATATAAAGTGTTCAAAAATTTAGTACTTGTATACTAATTACAAATGTCCATGACTTTTCAAGCGCTCCCCAGCTGAACGAGGCTCGATACCGACTTCTATACATCTCTTTCTTTTGACTGCACTTTTCACGTCCAGGGTTCTATATCTGGTTCCCACATAATTATCTCGTTGATGTTGGCCATTACATTCAACGTTGGAGAAAAGTATAGTAGAGGAAGCCGGCGGTTGGCCTTTTTCGTTTGTCTTTGCAAATACTTTTTCTCGATATTTTGAAACTTTAGATTTGGTTTTCAATAAATTTAAGCATCCAGATTGAACTTGTTGACACGTGAATAGCTACTAATTTGCAAGTAAGTACCTTGGGGTAGAATTTTGTGAAAGTGCAAATTATTTTATTTGTGCATTTAATCCCGGCCGCAACGACGCCATCTTTTTTTCGTACTGCGTGGTGGAAAAACGCGTCCTACAATGTAAAATATGGTGTTATCATAATTAATGGAATGATTTTACTTTCGAATTTTCACTGTAAAAAAAACACTTGAGAAAAAAGCATCCCATCCAGACATTGAAAGTTCGAATTGAGATTTATTTTCTTCTAGCAAAAGTTCAATTTATTTATTCCTTGTCGCTTACACGAACATCTTTTATTGATTTTATTTAATTTACTAGAGCTACGGAGCACTTAACGTCGTCCTAGTCGTATCGGCTGACCGCTCTACTCAGTGTTTGTGTGTGCGTAATTATACTTCGGTAAGAAAACCGCGCGGCGTCCGCGTGAATTATCTACGATCCAAGAAAATAAAATAACAGCTTAAAATTGCGCCGATCACCCATCCGACTGAGTCTGATTCAGACGATAAAATGCCAGGCGCTGGCACATTTAAATTATTCATCGGTAATCTCGATGAGAAAACCCAAGCTGGTGAATTGCGTCCTCTCTTCGAGAAATACGGTACCGTCGTTGAATGCGATGTCGTGAAGAATTATGGGTTCGTACATATGGAAACGGAGCAACAAGGTCGCGACGCTATACAGAATTTGAACGGTTACGTGCTACATGATAATCCCATCAAAGTTGAAGCGGCCAAAAGTCGTCGTGCCCCGAATACGCCAACCACGAAAATATTTGTTGGCAATCTAACAGATAAGACCCGAGCTCCTGAGGTGCGTGAATTATTTCAGAAGTATGGTACGGTCGTTGAGTGTGACATTGTGCGTAACTATGGTTTCGTTCATTTGGATTGTGTCGGCGATGTTCAAGATGTGATTAAAGAATTGAATGGACGTGTAGTCGATGGACAGCCGTTGAAGGTACAAGTTTCGACAAGCCGGGTACGGCCGAAACCAGGTATGGGTGATCCGGAGCAATGTTATCGTTGCGGACGATCCGGTCATTGGTCAAAAGAATGTCCACGTTTATTCGGGGGCGGCGGCGGCGGAGGCGGCGACCGCGGCGGTTATCGAGATCGGATGTACGGACGTGATCCATATCCCCCACCGCCACCACCACCGCCATTCCTACGCGACAGGATAATGGATGGCTTTAGGGTAACATTATATATTTTTTAGTTATAATTATTTTTCTTTTCAATAATGTGTATCTATGTGCATCTGTAAATAACAATGGCAAAACAACCCGAGCCAATTGAACTATCATATTGTATTCAGAATAGTATGCGATTGACTATCGTTACTGCAGGGAATATCGAAATATGTATTTTGATATTGTCATATTCCATTAAATTCATTTTGGGACAAAATTCCGCCTAAACGTTATTCCAAATTTTCGATATATAACCAATTTCTCGGTACGAGCCACTTAAGTTATTAGACTGATCTTAATTTTTATGGTTTTCCTCGCTTTACGTATCAATGCGTTTACCCAAAGTAGTCTGTATAATTTGCTAAAATTTCTGTCGCAAATCTCTTTCACAACGTATGAGTGCACGTTTCGAGACTTAGAAGACGGCATGTTTCACAACCAATTAAAATCATTTATTTTTTGTTTGAATTTATGTACTTAAATACTTAAAGTGCGTTATCGGTAAACCGGTCAAACATATCCGAAAAACACAATCTTAAAAGTGAGAACGTAGATTCAGATACACTTCTCATCATGCATAATGGAACACAGAATTTTTGTTTGATATTTAAATTGACACAAACATAATTTACCATATTTAAAGTTTTATTTTTGACACATTTGAAAAAAGAAACACATTTTAATTACTACAGAGCGCCGATTCATTGAAATCGAAATTGTTGTTTGAACAGGATTATGATTACTATGACAGACGTTTCGATGACAGTCGCGACCTCTTCGAGAGACGCTATCAGAGTTCTCGAATGCGTGATTTCCCACCTCCACCAATATCGCGACGGGAACCAATGCCACTGCCTCCGCCGTTGAGTGGCAGCTTAAGAGGAAGTAGCATATCTCGTGGATACGACTCGATGTTCAGTCGTAGATCACCGCCACCACCAACAAGAAGCAGTAATGGATTAGGGCGATATGGGTAAGTTTATCTAAAACAAGCCTCATAAACGTGTCTAAATTTTCTTTTTATAAATAAAGGAGCTATGAAGACTTTAGCCGGGACTCCTTCGACGATCGTATGTTGTCCCGAGGCATGAGAGGTCCTTCGCCGCCAGGACGCCGTTATGCACCGTACTGAGACGAGTTTTATTCAGAGATAGCCTGTATTACTAGGGGCGAATTTCGAAGCCACAGATTATCGTACAGCGTTAACAAAAATACAACACATCTAAATAGGCTGTAACCTATCCTTTTGGTTTTAAAATACATGATTTCTCTGCGTTCAATTGGATGCATTAATACCAAGCAAAGCTGTTCCAAATAGAATAATCATGTATGAAAATCGAAGGATAGGTTAATCTATTTTGTAGTATACAAGAAAAGAACAAATTCGCACACAATCACTTTTCATATTTCATTTATAAAAATTTTAAGAAGATCGAAACAATATGTGTTTCCTCAGTCTTCAAAAGTACTTTTCTTTATGATCCTGCCATTAATATCATACCTTTTTCTCAATATTATTTTCTTTTTGTTTAAATATGTTTGATGGTTACATTAATGTAATGAAGAATGTAACTTTACCTGTACTATTTACGTGATATATTTATATATACAAATAGTACACTGAGATTATTGTGTGTGTATTTTCAAAATAATTATTGTAAAACAAAGAAACAAAAAAACAATATTAGTGTATTAATAAAGGAATAAGGCCATTCAACTTTCAGACTTTTTTTTCCATTTCAGGCTTAGCAGAAAGTTTGCAGAAAAATGTTTGGTGGTCTGTATTATACATTGGCGACCATCCATAAGTGTATTCGAACAAATTCATAAGTAAGCAGAAATTAGTTAAAAAATCTCTCATGGTAAATACAGACAGAATTGATCACTGTATTTGATAATAATTGAGTGGCACTACAGCCCACAAGTGACCAGGGCCTAGCTTCTACAACAACTACTCGTGTTGTGCGTGCTTACTGTTCTCTCACGAGAAGAAGCGACCTTCATGTTTTTGCGGACGTCGAACGGCGAGATTTGAGAAGCTTTTCATAGACAATTGATAATCCTTGAGTGTTGTCAGCAACTCGAAAGAGATGGTCCGTGTAAAAATGCTAGATGTCCCGCCCCGGAATCGAACCTAGACCTTCTGCGTGTGTGGCGACCGCGATCACTGTATATAAAATAATGTAAGGGAACTAGCTTCTGGAAAGAAGAAAGAATCTTTATCATCGTGGCTTTGAACAGTGGGTAAACATTTCCGATGGGTATCGACGCGAAAAAGGAATATTAATTGTTATTTTTTTAACCATAAACGTTTAATTACCCAGTCGAATCCGATGATCTTTTCATATTGTTGCTTAAAATCTTAATTTTTGACCACGTCAATAGCATTTTAAAAGAAAAACTCTTCTCTTGCTATCGACTGAGTTAATAGCTGAATAAGCATAAGAATTGCATGTGACGTCCTTCAAAAGGGGGATACGACAGACAAAGCAACTAGTCTGAGGTGCATATCTGCCTTAAGTTAAAAGTTCCTCATTGTGTATAATTTTTTGTTTTGAAAATGGTTGCCCATAGTCGTCTGATCCACGAAAAAGGAGATCCATTGGATAGCGCCATTTATCGACGCATAAATCTTCCTGATAGTGTGTAAAATTCTATACATGTATTCATTCTTATTGCTAGGAAGGAAGTGTTCTGCAATGTCTTCAAATTCTTTACACGAATCATTCAGTAAGCCCAAGCACACTTAAGTGCTCAGCAAAGGTGAAAGGTCCCGTTTGTACGCCAACAAGTCGTCTACAGTCTTTCCTATCTAGAGATAGCAGGAAAGCCGCGGTTTTCTCGCTGACGTTTGGCTGTGCTGTCGGGAAACCAAACCGTCGATAGAAGCCCTTACCAAGGAAGCGTTCATTCCCAATGTGTGTTCGGGCCCTATGAATGCCTCTGCCGCATCTTGGGAAGTAAATCTCATTCGGAGTTGTCACTAAAGGACGCCTTCGACCGTGATAACTAGGGCCCGGATTATGTGCAGCATAAAAGCATTGAAATATGCATAAAAAAACCTTAATATGCATGAACATTGTAAAAATATGCAACATCAATTACTGTAAAGGAAGTATATGTAACTATTTTATTTCGAATACAACATAATATAATGTATTTAATAGAATGAAAAAAGTAATGTATTATACTATATACAAGCATTTATTTGGTACTTATAAAAATATAAACAATTAGATATTGTTTTAAATATAAATACCCTCGATTGCTTAAAATGGTTTTGCAAATTGAAGAAGACCGTTCCACTCCACCGATATTACTCGGCAGTACTTCAATTTATGTGCAGTCCTGACACTTTCCGTGTCTTTGGTAGAAGTCTTCATTTCGCATAATGTTTTAAATTCTCGATTATTGTTTAAAAGTTTGTTATACTTTTCCTTTAGTTGGACTTGGAGACGTAGAGCTCATTCTGCGGATTTTGTCAGCTATCTCCATGAATCGAGCAAAACCTGGAGTTTAAATTTTTTTTATATTCTGACAGGTATAGATACACAGACGTCTATTGAAGCTGTGCAGAACAACACAGCCTCAATCCACGTTCCAAATCGAGTTATCAAAGGTTCAGAAAGTAAAAGGCACACTTGATAGCTTTAAACGCCTTAACGCATGTGCTTTAAGAAATAATTTATATGTGGACGGTATCAGTCTACATCTTCAAATGTTACTCGCATTTTTTCAGCAGGACGATGTACTCCGTGAGTAAAATATGTAACATGAATGGAGTTGGGATAGAACACTGAGAGGGTTTTTGCCGCCTTCATCCTAGAGGGGGCAGAAATTGAGAGAAACATACACAATCTTTCATTTACAGGTGATTCAGATTCTCCTGGAAACCATAATGCCACAATTTTAGGCGAAAATGTAAACTAAAACTAGATTTTTCCTACAATATTAAGGAATATACAATTGTACAAAATGACAAATGCATTTAATCCGGTTTCTAGTTATTACACACAAAATTTGAGAAGAATCATAAGGCATGTCCTCCTAGGACTACATCACCCACAAAGTACTTAAAAAGTTGTTCACAGATAAACGCAACAGTGGACCATATTCCGAATTTATAAGTAATGGATTTTAAGGAAAATTTTAGCATTAGTCGGGTTCTTAAATGATGTTCGATTTGATGAGTTATGATTTCATTCACAGCTCCACACAAATCACATCTGCAAAAGATCTTAGGTATCAGTTTAGATTTGATTTAATTTTTTTGGCAACACACTGTCTAAATCATTAAAAATGAACAAGGTTTAAGAAAAGTTCCTTTTCTACAATCTCTCAGAGTACTGTGTATTTAAAAAATACCAAATTCCTATTTAAAAAAGCCAGACCATCCAAATCTTTATAATTCATACACATTTAGAGGTAAAACAAACATGTCAGTGTATAAATCTACCCACAGGGAACATAAATACTACCCGCTGTTTTGTAGGTAGCCATTTTTATTTATTTGCAATTTTTCATATGAGCCTATATAAAGGTTGTTTGTATAATAGATTAGTGTATATTCAAAAATGTGAGTACATACATATATATGCATGAATGTATATCTTATTGCTATGAACTATTTCCTACGTAAGTATACAAATCATTGATTTGATTTCACGTCCTTTGAATTTGTTCGAGTTAATTGTAGAGGGCTTTGTCCACAATCATTCCGTTTTCAATGAGGAAACTCTCTAAGTCCGACGCAAAGAAGTCCTCAGATAAATCGTCAGTGATGCGGACAAAGTTTCCAATCAAACTGTTACCCTTGTAAACTAATAAAGCTGGAAGCCCTTTTGATCGAAAATCTCGACTCATTCCTGCGACTGAACTGCATATTTTCGCAAATTTGATTGTCTGATAATCGGTGGCCAGAGTGTCTAAGCATTTATTAAGCGTAGCACAAGCTGACACAGATCGATCGTATATATGGATTATTATAGTTGTGTGTTTATTTTCCTTTTCAACGGCATCCAAAAACTCTTCGTGTGTTGTCAAATGATACACCTGGCCAAATTTCTTTAAGTGTCCACACTGCTGCATCATTTCCGCCATTCTCTTCTTTTGAAATTGTTGAAGAAAATCTTCGCTCATTAGTTCGGCCATTTCAGCTTCTAGTTCTTCCTCCCTTTTGCGTGCTTCATCCTCAGCAGTAGTGGCTGCAGTAAGACTGAGTTTTTTCATGAGATCGAGACGTTGTTTCTCATTTTCTTCTCTTTTTTGTGCCTCTAATTGCTTGTAAAGTTGCCAATCTTGAACAACGCCTTTTGGTCCGGTATTAGTTGCAGCACGATGGGTCATATTCTGAGACAGAGTGGGGGGTTCAATCAAAGGACCAGGATCAGTTGAACCAGCACCTTTCGAAGTGCCACATCTTTCATCTCCGTCTTCGTCGTTATCCTCCCCTTCACTACTACTGCAGTAGTAATGAAGTTTCTCACCCATTAATTTATCTTCTAATGTTGCCATTTTAATAACAAATTATAGAAATTACTGTATTATTGAAAGGTTACTCTTATTCGAAAAACTGTATGGATTTTCCACACAGTTGAATTGAAGCCCTTTAAGGTAAGTGTCAACAAAACTGACAGATGTTCATTGAACTACAACTCTTTTTGTGTTTATACCTATATGCATTCCTTTTAGGGTGCATGCACAATGTAATTTGGATGGTATAAACGGTAGAACCGTCAAAAACATACCTCATGTTCTTTTGCGTCATCTGGAAACAAATGTGAGCTGCAAATGTTTCTTTTTCAACAGTCCATTCTGAAAAAGTGCAGTGTATATTTAATCGAGGCATAACCGATTCAGGTGAAACATTCTTAACAAAAAAGTAAACTTTAACTGCAAAATAATATGGCACATTTTTTAAAGGTGTTCTATATTGAAAGACAATTATTTATTGCGGTGGAATGTCGTAAATGTGTTTATCCATTGTTAAGAAAATTTTATAAGAATTGTTAAAAACAGAAACAATTTGTTGATATCTCGTCTTCATTAGAAGAAGAATTGGATACACAAATACACTCAATGGAAAAGGCCTCCGCTTTAAAATTTTGATCACCGAGGATTTTTGCCTCTTCAACAGAATATGTGGAAAGAAGCATTAATGTTTAGATTTATTCATATGAATTTTACCATGCTTTGCAGCTTTTCTTTTCTAACAAAAACGAATTTTGGCTACAATCCACTAAGTAGATGGCCTTTTATTTTTATTATTATTTTATTTATTGTGGCAAAAAGTTACAATACTATGTGTATCATACATTTTTCGAGATGCGAAACATTAATACAACTTCTTAAATAATATATCACAGATGTTATTTGAAGGAAAAGCCACTAAAAACCTTCCTTTTTTGTCGAATCTGGAAGCCTCGTGCGATGACCATGCATTCGAGGCCCTTCAGTTTGGGCTTAATAGCGGTTATAGCATCGTTAATTTAAACAAAAGCAAGTGTTCGACAAAAACCTTAATGGAGAGCAGATTTTCATTAATTTCGTAGATGACAATTCATATTTCTGTTTGCTCATTTATGATTTGACAGCAATACAAATACATTAGTAAAACTAACGTATGTGTCTAGAGTGAACACAATCCAGAAATAATCCAATAAACTGCCCACTGAACGTTTTACATTGTGGTTCTAAGTTTAATCGAACTGCACTTTGCTGCTATACGTTTTTGAAGATAACAGTGTAACAGAAACTTCTAATTGGAACCGTTATAAAGATATTTCTTGGACATGAATAGGAATAGGGAATCTTAATCATATTTAGGAAAGGCCTTAGAAAAAAAATTGGACGAGGGCTTAGGCGGCAAATTAAACTTGGACAAAATAGGGACTTAGATTGACAGTTGAACTAAATTATTCAACCAGCCCATGACCTAGCGCACCACATCACCCACTTTCTTCGTGTTCAGGACGCTCTGGCCAGAAACTGAGCCTGGAAGGGAATAAACTCGGATTTTCATGGACGGCTCTTAACGGTGAAGGGATCTGGAGCTGGGGCTTTCGTGGAAAACGACAACAGAAGACTTTAGACCTCTGTAGGTAATGTTGCGTCGATCTTTCTGGCGGAAACGATCCTTATGGCCACAAACTATATTGTGAAGGGAAGGTGGAAGGTGCGAAGTATCTGTGTCCGTAGTGACAGTCAAGCTGTG
This sequence comes from Eristalinus sepulchralis, assembly GCA_944738645.1. Taxonomy (NCBI): domain Eukaryota; kingdom Metazoa; phylum Arthropoda; class Insecta; order Diptera; family Syrphidae; genus Eristalinus; species Eristalinus sepulchralis. The sequence goes on along the minus strand of OX122885.1, from coordinate 17,391,625 downwards.
CTTAAGGTCTTACTCGAACCATTAACCACTTCAAAGATAGTACAGGAATAAGAGTCTTCCCTTAATATGGTCGGCTTCAGTCGACTGTTGGGTCTTCCGACAGCATAATCACAGATTGCATGACTTTCCAGGATGCAGGCTGACCAAGTGCATGCTCCCAAACGTCAGCAAGAAATTCGCGGCTTTTCTGTTATCTCTAGATAGAAAAGACTGCAGACTTGGTGTACAAACAAGACCAAGAAATTACATTAAATATCGGTGACTGCCTGGTAGTACAATGGACGTTCAATTTCCGAGTCTGCGCGCTCCAGTGTTGCAGTGTTTTCCTACCTCAAAGAAACAAAAACACGAAGCACACAAATCAGTAATTTTTGTGAATATAACGAAGTCTTAACATAGAGATTATTATCACTCAGTACGTATATTGACGTGCTTATTCAACAAAAGTGAGCTTCATACCTAAGCAATGTTCTAAAAATCAATCACTTGACAGCTCAAAAAATTGGTTGCCAGTTGAAATAGCGTTGCCAACTTTGAGTTCTATGGTTCTAAAAAATTACCCGTTCCATTTTGAATAAGATCTTGCAAAATTTTGGATTGCGTAAATTCTCAGTGGGCTACAGTTAATATACACACACACAGTCGACACAAATACAGTAAGAAATAAACATTTCCAGGTATATACAAAGATCCTTTGTTGGATCACATAACCTGTGGAAAAATGTGTATATAACGCCACTATCAGCATTTCCTTCCAGAATGCGGTGAGTGCGTCGACTCGCCGAAGGTCTTAGTGTTGATTTCCAGACTGAACAGCTGTCACTTTTTCACGGGACTTAATTTTTTTAGTTTTTAACAGAACTTGAAGAGTACCAAACTCGCCGTTCCAAATCCGCAAAAAACTGTTTGCCCGAATGACTCCTGGGAAAACAATAGCACGCACAACACGAAGAAGCAGCTGAAGACGCTACACCCTGGTCCCTTGTCGTCTGTAGGGCCACTCAATTTATCCGCAAAAAATCAAATTTAAGTAGAGGTTTTTATAAACTGCTTCCTACCAAATTTATTGTAGTAATGCCGAAATTCTTAAGAACTACTAAAATGTTGGTTGTCACTTTATTTAAATATTAAATCTGCCTTGCTACACTGGATTTATATGCTGTGGCCTTTTCGAATAATTTCGAAAAGTTCTTTGAGAATTTCAGGAACTTTATACATATCCAGTCTCTGCCGCATACTCGTAAAGTCTGCTTTCTCCAACTGTAAAAACAAGTTCATTACATCATCAAATACGGCGTTGTGTGCTCGTATCTGTAGTAGCTTACCTCATCGGCCGAATCGGTGGCTGGTCTGCTGTTCAATGCGAGACGTTCTCCAAAAGATACAATTCCACACCATGATCTGAAGTTCAAGTCGATTGTCTCGTCAACATTTACGATCCTCAAAATTTCGCTAATATTATGCTCATTGCCGTAGAACTCCAAAACGTCTGCCAAAGCTGCTGATAAACTCTTTGCTGACATCTTACGTTCGTTGTATCGCTGTCCTGTTAATTCGTTTTCATCGCGTGGATCGGGTTCTTCTTCGTGAATTAAGTAGTTAAGAAAAACTGCTTTGTACAATTTCTTGCGTTGCCTTGAAACCCATACGTGTTTGCTAAGATACTCAAAAACGGATATCTCTGAAAGAGAAAATTTTAAACCGAAGATGGAACATCAGCAATAAAAAATCTAACTTTCTAGTTCTGTCATGTCCAGGGGAACCTCAAATCTTGTAGCCGACTTGGAAAATTTTCGCGGCATTCGAGAACGGTTCTCAAAGCAGAGCTTTTCTGTCTCGAAAATGTCCTTAACTTTCTTCTCATTATTTTTTGCCGGAATGTACTTGATGGCTTCTCTCATTGCGCGATTCAGCTGTAATTATTTGAATTCAGGACGAGGCACCAAGAAATTTTTTGAACCTACATATTTTTCAAATGTATTTTCTATTGTGTCTATATCCAGCTTTGTCTTCAATGCATCAAATGCCTCTCCTGTGAGGAAACTGCCCTTTAGCAGGACTGGTTCACTTTCACGTTTTTCCTTGCTTGGAAGTAACAGCGCTGCGTTAGGTATCAACGAAGGTCTGGTACTGGGATTTAAGGAATCTGGTCCCAAAGTTGCAACTTGAGTCTCAGGATCTTGACTAAGATGGAACGTGGTAATAGCTGAATGAAAGGCTTTATTATCTCACGCATGGGAAAACATTAAGCGCGTTTACCTGTTTGTGGTTTAATTTTCTTCCGTTTTTTACCGCGTCTTACATTCTCGTCAGCGATATCATGTTCATTTATACACGAGACGGGTGTTTTTTTGATATCCTCTTGAACCTCCTCCGGAATAACCGCTGGTGTCTACAAACCATATATTCTTATATGTATGTAAATTACAAAATATAGGGGTAACTTCTTCTAACCTTAGGTCTAATGTCTTCCGATTTTTGTTTTCTGACTTTCTTTTCCGTAAATACGCGACTCTCTTGGGCTTCAGTATCGGCTACTACACTCTGTGAGATTTCAGAAGTAGGTTTATAATAAAGTGTCTCCTGACTATGACTTCGTCTGTAGAATTGAAGAAAATATAATTTGAACTCTAAACCAATCTTGATCTGTTTCCTCTTACCTCAGATCAAGAATAATCTTTTTTCTATTGGTGATCTCCACTTTTCTAAGTTCTGGTGTAATGCAACGCCGATTATTAAGAAAAGAGCCTGTACTATTACGAGTGCGTACGCTTGTTACGGTTGGTGAAGGCGTAAGTGGTCTGGAATCTGTGTCGGTATACCGACGAAATAAGTCCTCGGGAATGTTGTCGGCTTCTACAAAATTCGAAGTTTCCGGCGGTTCTCGGTTTAGTGGCAACTTATTTTCAGATGCCTCAATTTTTATAAAAAAGTTAAAGTCTTCTGCAAAACTAGTTTTCTGTAACTTACTAAAGAGCTCTTCAACTGATGGATGTAATTTCGAACAGAGGTTGGCGCAGGATGATTACAAAGTACTGAACATCCTTTAGCATAAGGGTTATCTAATGCCCCAAATGGACGCATGGTGAGAGTAATTGTTTTGGCAACATACTTCGTCGGCAAGAGAGTTTCAGGTTTGATTTTCTACGATATGTTCAACTTTTAAATTAGAATGGTTCTAATTAATATCCCCTTACCTTGCTTTTATGAATTTGTTTGCTAGGCGTAGGCACTAAACCTGATTTGCTTGAAATGCTCATTGCAACGCACACGTTGAGGTAAATAAATTATGTATGTACCTTACTTACTCAGAAGAGTAATGGAATAGAACAAATTAAGTTTCTTGTATCTAAGCAGCCAAGCAATTATTGTTTAGGTAACTCCATAAAGTGTGTATTCCGACTGCGCAAATGCAAGTTATCTGTTAGCAATCAATTTATTGACAGGTTGAAGGTCAAAGCAGAGCAAATTGAATGAGGTATGCAATTGTGTTTTGCAAGATGCAACTTAAATATAAAACATTAAGCTAAGGTAGTCTTCAATTTTCAATCTTTGGTTTTGGTTGACTGTTTCCTAAACCAGTCGGCCAGTAAACATTGACGCGTCAACTTTATGGTTACTATACAAAGCGCAAAATGTTCGAATTTAAAAAATTTGTTTTTTTTTACCTAGTTTGTCCAATCAGTATTACATTTTGAAAGCCGGTTACTTGTGAGCAGAATTTTAATCGAAATTGCAGTAAACGTAAACATCGATCTTTTGATTTTAGTAAACAAAAGAAAATAACTTATCTTTTCAGGTGTTATTTAAAAAAGACTGTTAGCGCTATGACTTACGTAATTGCTCTAATTGATAATAATTTAAAAAACAATAGATGCGTGTGTATTAGGTCTGCGACGCTTGAAGGGTCAGAGTCTGAGCTTTAGCTGCCTTCCATCCTTGACTGTCCCGGGCACGTTATTTCCAGTTTCCAGTCAAGACCAAGCTCTCTAGCGTCCGTAATCATTTGGTCTCTATACCGAAGTTTCGGCTTACCTCTTCTTCTCGGATTGGAAGACCCTCTTAGCTGGAGCGTTGATGGAGCCACTGTAGTCGACGGATTTTTGCTTTCGAACTACAGGTACAGCATATAGAGTTCGCGGTTGTGTCTTCTCCTCCAATCGCTTTCCTCGCAAACAGGGCCATATATTCGTCGCAGAATTTTTCTTTCAAAGGAACCAAGAATCTGCTCTGCCGTTTTTTTTTCGTATCGCCTAGCACTCGGCTCCCTACAACAGTACAAGTAGGATTAGCGTCTTGTAGAGCATTATCTTAGTCCCTCGAGTCAGAAACTTCGACACTAGCTGTTTTGACAAACCGAAATAACACCGGTTGCCAAGGGTGCAATGTTTATATGTGTTTATGATAATTAATCGTTTGACTAATATTATACCCGTTAATACTTTCAGGCCCTGGTCGCGCAATGAGCGGCAAAGCGTCAAAATGCTGAGCGGCAGGAACAAAATTAAAACACATGCAGCTTATGGTGGTGGAACGCAGTGGTTGAGCGGCAAGCGTCATTTCTACGCGGCAGAGCGATCCGCTGAGCTTTAAAATCTGTTCTATTATTTAGTGTATTGCTGAACGGCAAGACATAATCATGGTAAAACTCAATACCGGAATTCTGTAGAAATTAATTTTGTTTTGTTATTTTTCTTTCCTTGTTTTGTATTTCAGCACTTGAAAACTATATTGTCACAACTAACCGTTCAGCCGCTCAGGAATTGTCGCTCAATAAATGGTCCGCTGCTGCTCAGCCGCTTGTCGCTTATTGCGTGGCCAGGGCCTAACACTTACCGCATTACGTTATTAAGCATCGAAATAAATCTTTGCTAAGAGCTCAACATTTCTTCTTAACGATTACTATCGATGTACTCTCTGATTTTTTTTATTTGTTATGGCAAATTTCCAACGAAGATCGATTATATTACACGTTAGCAACTAATGGTGTATTTCATAATATTTTACGTAGACACATTTTAATAATCATCTATTCAAGCTCCTGTCTAAGACAAACCTCTATTGAGGTTAAATACTATACAAAAGAGTACTTGTTCTAGTCCAAAAGATACCAGAGCATGTCTCTTTTAGCAACCCTTTGTGTTGTTCGTGCTATTGTTTTCTAACGAGTAAGGGAGACGTACAATTTAATGTCAACTTTCAAAAGCTAGTTTAAAAATCAGTTTTTAGTCAAATCTCTCTAAGCGTTGCTGAGATGGAGCTGTGGTTGTAAATTGATACTAAGAGTGTGGGAGTCGTCGCAGCTACCACGACAGAAAGACATACATAAATACATGAGCAACAGTGAGAATATCTTTATGGCACACAATAATAATTTGAAATAAGTTTGCACAAAACTTTCTCTTCTTCACTCTTGTGTTCTAACTGCTGAAATTAGGTTAAGTTCACAATCAAAAAAGTTAAAAACGAAATGAACTTTTCTTAGGCCTGGTGTGATACATAGAGTTTGTCAAATCTCAAACGCCACATATAAAATCCCGCCACACGAATCATTAATTTTACATCGCGCTTTGCATTATTATATTTCCATGTGCATTTTCTTCGAAAGACAATCAACAGCGACTGGCTCTCGCCTAACATGACGCTGTACTAACAACATTTCCAAATTTAATTCTTACAATAGTATGTAAGCAAACTATCTCTGTGTTTCCACTAATTCCTGCATTGATGTACGTTAAGACTACAGAGAAAAGAAAATTGTAGCCAAGAAAATGTATTCACTACCAACCAGCACAATGTGGCTGAGGGCCAATTTCGATTTAGTTCTTCGATAACAATAGTCCGCACAGGTCTTATTCGGATAAGTTCCCTCTGGTATTTGAAATTGCAAAAAGTGCCTTACAGTTGCAGTAATTACAAGCAATATGAAAACAAGTTCCATGTGCAAAAATAAGAAGAATAAAAACAAAAGAAAGAATGAACAGAATTCAGAAGAAATTGAGAATAAGATCAATCAAAGTGAAATTACGTCAGAGGGAACCGAAAAAGGCAGTCCTTTAAAGCAAACTTTGCCAGTGAATTCAAACAAATCTGTTGCAACTGTCAATAATACCCCTAGTGAAAATATGGTTCTTAAAACAAGTTCCAAGTGCAAAAATAAGAAGAATAAAGACAAAAGAGAGAAAGAACAGAATTCAGAAGAAATTGAGAATAAGATCAATCAAAATGAAATTACGTCAGAGCGAACCGAAAAAGCGTGTCCTTTAAAGCAAACTTTGAATTCTAATAAATCACTTGTACCTGTTAGTAATACTACCAGTGAAAATATGGTTCCAGTCGTTAAGGCGAGTGATCCTTTTCTTAGTTCGTTGCAGAAAAAAATGGAAGCAGCTTTTGCAAATGGTAATTTAATTAATTGACCGTTGATTTTTACATATGAGGAATGAAGGGTTCATTTACATGAAATGATGTGTATTAATGATTTTATTGCACGTCATGATTATAAATATTTTCTTTTCTTTCAAATTAAATGATCCCTTGAATAATGTCTCACCGTATATGGACTTAAGCTCAACTTTCCGTTACTAGGTTTTAAAAAAATTCTTAATCATTGATAATGTTTTAATTTTGAGGATGTATCTGTGTTCCTAAGAACTCAAAATTTGGGTTTATCATTGTAAGAGTAGATTTAAATCTATCGTTTGTGAAGAATGTCAAAAGAGTTGTGCGTTCACAAAATTAGAAAGAATGAAAAAAGAAATAATAGAGGGGCATTGCAGACCACAAGTGACCGGACACGGCCTCGTGTTGTGCGTGCTTTTATTCCCTCGCAAGCAGTAAAAGGGGGCCTACAGCCTAATACCGCCTCCGAACGGCGAAATTTTAGATGCCTTTTAATGACAATTAATGCTCGTTTACTGTTGTATGTATGCATATGTATGCACATATGTTCATACGTAGCAAGAGACGGAAACGGAAACATATTTTCTTCTTGATGTACAAGAATACCAGTCAGTAGTAAAAACTGCCGAATCTGTTTTTTTTAAACGTGTAGTTGCTAACACAAGAGAACGAGTAAGGGTGTCATTACCCCCAACTGTACTTAATATTCATTAAAAGTTTTTGTTCTTTAATTTTCTCGTTATTTCCGCATATTTTGAAAGTTTGTATTTTTCCGTATTAAAAAAAAGAGAACTTGCCTCTTTTTTGTATGATTTTCTTGTATTATATCTATATGTCAGTACGTGTATAGGGACACCCAATGTACGCACAAACGAGGGCACGCTGAATAAATGAAATTAGGTAGGTTCACAACAAACAAAAATTTTGGCAACAAGTTGGCTCCAAGTAGGAATGAAAACTATTATGAGAACTATTTAAGTAACCAGCAATAGAGAATTAATTAAATGCACAGAATTTGCCTCAAAAACTTGCGTAGATCGGCGGGTGTCCGCTATTTTTGTATAATTTGTATTTTGTGGAAAAAAAAAATAATAATAACTGAATGGCACTGCAGTCCACGAGAGATCAGGGCCTAGCTTCTTCAGCAACTACTCGTGTTGTTCGTGCTATTGTTCTCTCACGAGGAGAAGAGACCTACAGTTTTTTGGAGACTACGAACGACGAGATTTGAAAAGGTTTTCATAGACAATTAGTACTCTTTGAGTGTTGTCAGCAACTAGGAAGAGGTAGTGCCGTGAAAAATGCGAAATGTACATATGAGTACATATGGGGAATCGAACCTGGACCTTTAGCGTGTGGGTTGAAGCATTTACTTACTTCGCCACGGCAAACATTTAGTGGTTAAGCTACGATTTCATTTATGTGAAATAATGTTAATTTTATTTTGAATCAACAGGATATCAGAATGAAAAAAAAAAATAATTGGATTGAAGCCCTTAAATAAACATTATCATTTTATTCTGAAATATGTATTTGTTTCTGCCAATATCAGTGTGTTTGTGCCCACTATCCTGCGGAAATAATCTATGTATGCTATCAAAGTCCACAATACTTTCCCACAACAACGCGGTGTTGCATCACACCACTGACATTCAACACTGTAAGCCAAGTATATTTTGGATCATCTTAAATAATGGAAATGTTCGAACTAAAAAAATGTGAGTTAAGGTGAAAGCAAATATCATAAGGGCTTTCAAGCCAATTTATGGTTTATAGCTTGACCCAAGAGCAGCAGCATGATTTAATAAGTGACTCCATATTGTTTTGCCAAAAGCAGAAAATCGTATATTTTCGTCCTTAAGGTAAAAAACTAAAGTAGTATATTTACACGTCTTAACGAATCCGGTTTTTAGTTTCAATATAATACTAAACACTAAATCTTGTGGCCGCCCTAGTATAGCAGGTAAATGTCGTCCCCTCTTCTGAAAATGCTCGGAGTAATAATTGTCTTACAAAAGCTCCACAAATTTCGCCCAATGGCACGCAGGATTATATATTTATTTTATATAATTATTCTATCTTTTTATTCTATAGAATTCTATAGAATTGCTAGATGCAAACATTACTCGTACCTCACGTATAGTTTTGATTAGATTTTTTTACCGGCGTTTTCGAACATCCTGTTTTTTCCAACATGCAACAAGTTTCCCCGGAAAATTATAATTGCGTCAATAGCCTGAGATTGAATTCATGTCATGTCCATGTTCATTTATTATTTCTATGTTAACAGGTGGGGCAGATCTTCCTAATACTTTATTGGAAAATCTCCAAAAATTAATAAACCAAGAGCCAGTTAGTGACATAGAATCATCTGACGACGAGCAAGAGTACGTGGAATATGTCTACAAGCCACGACAATATTTTGCTGTCTCCATTTGTAACGTAATGTCAAAGCAATCATATTACTTCCAAGCAATACTTATTTTAAATTATTTATTTTTAGTTGTGTAAGTCAGATCTCCGTAGCACAAAACTTATACAATGCAGCAAGTGTAAGATGACATATTACTGCTCAGCTGAGCACATGAAACTAGACGAGTCCCACAAGGCACTGTGCTATGCAATCCGACAGGTTGCCGACAATTATGGTAAGTGATGAATGTTGACATTGAATTCCAAAGAAATTACAAATTAATTCACAGTGTCTGAAATTGTTCATCTTCAGTCATTCTAATAATCGATTTTCCTTTATAGACACTCTTGATTTCGCGTCTAGTTGCGAACGTAAAAATGCATTCATTCAGTTTCTGACCACATGAGCGTTAGTTTAAAAATACTTATTGGACCGTTGACAAGTTGACTGCAGACAGTCTGCTTTATGTGAGCACCGGCAATCAGAAACAGATATTGTAAGGGGTAATCGAGATTTAATTAGTGTGTACTTTCATGAAATTGAGAATTGGAAGGGAATGTGGCGGCACGTTTCCTAAATATAGTTTTGACTTTCAGATGGAAATATGTATATTTAATTGTTGTAATTACATGAAGGCAAAGAGGTACTTCTGTTATTCATTTTTTATTGTGAATTTGATTATTTAGAGAGACTTCAAAAAGACAACTATTTGTATTAAGGTATTTATTTGTAATTTGTACTGTCATTCTTTTTCATCTACTCCTTTTACCGTCCGGCTTAGACATGGGCTTTAACCAACGTGTCTTCCACGGTCTCTCGTCAGCTGCTGCCGATTTCGCACCAAGTTGGTTTATTTCCTTGTTGGCTTGGGTCCTTCTCTACTTGTGTGCGTCATCTCAAACAAGAACTTTTTTGTTGCGTTGTCCTCATGTCTAGGATTCAAAGACCATTAGGAAGGTTTATATAGTCTAGTCATCTCGAGCGTTAGGTAAATAGACGCTGGAATAATTTCTTCTTTAGAGCGTGTCGTTAAATCTTTTCCTCCACAACAATAAATTGTACCATAACTTACCACTCGACAGAACCAAGGGCTTTCTTATGGGGAATGGAGTTAAACTCAGTCATTGTATCCAACCCTTTTTTTATATTTAATTTTTTTTATACTGTACGTTATCGACCTTAACGGTAAAAGTTTAATATAATTATTAAAACTAATGTGTAACAAACCATAAGGTGTATTGAAAAATAAATCCTGTCTATGGTTTCATTTGTTGTTTTATCTGTTTTCAAATATTAAAAAAAGCGAAGTGCCGCTGAACATTTAATTAATTGAAAAACCGAAGTTGTGTTCCATAAAGATCATCTTCGGTGTACACAGACCATTGGTATACCCCTACTGTCGCTGTACCGTCACTCTTACTGCAACAGCTTGTTAATTCCAAAGGTAATCCGTCAGTTCTATCGGCTATATTCGACTGCAGTGTCAATGTTGCTATCTTGATCATATCTAAGTCGGAGGGGAATTAAATTTTATTCAAATTCACGTGTCATCCTGATTGGCAGTGACATTTGTGCCATACAATGTTAATGAAATTGCTAATGAGAAGAATTATTTAATTATAGAATTTAGTGAAAGTTTAAAGATGTTACTAAAGACAAGCAAACAAAGATAACTGCACGTAATATTAGGTTGGGGAAAAAAGTAGACGGAACAAAGGATAAGAGGAGGAAGGAAGGTAAGAGACGTTTGAAATGAGTCAAACAGCGCAAAACCCCACCGCCTTGTAAGAAAAATTTTTAAGACTAAATTATTTCAATTATATCCCAGGATAATCTTTTATCGCAAACTCTAACGGGGTATTCGAGAGAATAGATTATCAGTTTACAGAATTAAACAATGGTCATAATTGGGCATGCTTCAGAAACACATTAAGTTGTGAACCTGACAGCATCTGATTCACAGAGTCGTGTTTGGTAAGATCATATGCGATATGTATTCCATTAATTTATGGTTGCTCGCTTCTTGGATGTAAATAAAATCATTTCTTAAAAAATCGGGTTACATTCAGGAACTGAAAATCTCACGTTTTACCATGGCACCATTTCTTTCGAGTTGCTAACAATACTCAAAATGTAATAAATGTCAGAGAAAGGTTTGTCAAAATTTAATTTTTTGCTTCGAGAAAATGTACACACAAACATGTGTGTCTCCTGTGTTTTGGGAATACAAATTAATCCGTTTTCTGTGTTCACAATTTTTTTTTTATTGGAAAAATGTGAAAAAAACATTGCCCAATGTATTGTCAGCCGAAAATGACGACTTTTCCGATCTCTCTGGTTATTTTCGAATAAATAATAATAATAATTGAGAATCTACAACAACTACTCGTGTTGTGCTTGCTACTGTTCTTTCACGAGTAGAAGGGACCTACAGTTTTTTGCCGACTCTGGACGGCGAGAATTTTCGAGAAGCTTGGCATAGACGATTGATACTCATTAAATGTTGTCAGCTTCTCGAAAGAGGTGGTGCAGTGAAAAAGTGCGAGATGTCCCGTAGAGGAATCGAACATAGACTTTCTGCGTGTCGGTCGACGCGCTTACCACTACGCCACGGCGACCACAAATACCATCTCTAAAAACTGAGTCCTCACTGGCATCGATCCAATCATTGAGCCATTTTTAAATTTCTTCAAAAGAACGGAACGGTTGATCCCAACTCAATGCAGACGTTATTTTTTCAACCAGTCAACATAAAACATAGTAAGGGATTTTTGTTTTAACCAACAGACCTCTTTAACAATACTATCGACTACGCACAACAAGTTAGTTGAATTATTTTTAATTGCAACGTAGTCAAGGACGATGCTCTATTTCATTGTCCCAATGCTTTGGACTTGACCACTATCCTGCCTGGACTTGAGACATGCACGTGCTCTTCATGACCTAATCAACTTAACTGCTGCATCCGAATACACTATCGAACGCTCTTTCCATTGTGCATGCACCTACTGCATGTTTTGTAAATGCAGCTGCACTTATATTTATTATATTTTGCCTTTGTCCAACGTATCAGATGCTATAGTAGTTACTCTTCTGGAGAGGTGTTCTTCTATGCTGATAAAACAACTGCCCCTAAAAAAGACAAACCATTTTCACATGTCTAGTGACTCATAGCACTTACATCCCCTTTTTGCAAGGTCACGAAAACGTTATATTGAATTTGTATAAATAATTCTATAATATAAAAGTAAGTTCTCCAACCCCATACGCAGACATCCCCATACCATCACATTACCGCCGCCATGCTTAAGTATTGGCACAACATTTTCCTAATTAAACTCTTTGTTTGCCTTCCTCCACACCATAGTTCGCCCATCAGATCTAAAAACTTGGACTTTGATTCGTAGCTCAATATAACCGATTTCCAGCAATCTTTGGCCTTATCAGTGTGTGTATTAAAAAAATTTAGCCGCTTAACCTTGTTGACTTTGAACGGGTTCCGTCTACCAACTCATGCGTGATACCCGGCATTGTTTAAAACATTTTGACGTCACCTTCTCTTCGAGTGATTTCCCAACTTGTTCTGTAAATTTTGGCCCAGTATTCTTTAGATTTTTTATTGTTTCAACAACATTACACTCTTCTGTTAGTATTTTTGGTCGACCAGAAGGCCGCTTTGAAAGCAAGTAAGGTACGCATTGATAATGTTCTGGGCACTTGAATGTGGTTTTTCAATTATTTTCCCTTAGCGATAACTTTGTTACTAGTTTCCGAACATCGATTGCACATTTTCACTTAGAAACTGTTCTAATCCTTTAACAGTGCTAATTCGAACTAACTGTGTCGAATTCTTCTCAATGTAACTGCTCTTTATGACGTATTTCTAAGTAAGCGAATGCGAGATACCACTTAACATTACAAATTCAATCATAAACAATTAAAAGATTTCGACTTGTTAATTGTACTCAAACTTTTTGGTTACATTATTTGAATAATTTTGATTTATAATTTTTACGTCATTTAAAATACAAGTTGTTATCAAGTTGTGTTAAATTTTTTTTAACTGTATGACTGTATAATTTTTGTTAGGTGGACATATCTTTTTTAAATGTGGGGACTTCACACCAGAGCAGTTTCGTTCATATCGCATTATTGCAATCCGCAAAGCCGAAGGAGTTCTGAATCGCCAGCTTACGGCTTCGGAGCAGGAAGTCATTCTCTTTCCAAGAATATGTAGCAATATAACCTGCAGGGAATACAGATTTAACAAACTAGAAGATTGCAAAGATTGCGGACAGGTTATACAATTCTGTTTTTGGTACTAAACTAAATACTAATGTGATTTTCGCAGGTTTCCTTCTGTAAGACTGCACCTGGACATTTGGATAAGTTTCATCGCTTGTGGTGTAAGCCCTATCAGTTGTTTAAGGAAATAATTATGTTTCAGGAGAAGTTTGGGAAAATAGATCCTTCACTTCCTAACAAAATCCTAAGGGATCTTCCTCTTAACTGTTCAAATATGAGACAAATTTGCTCAAAATTGTCATTTGGTGAGTTTGATCACGGTGTTATGTTTTCTCTTTAAAACTGAGTTGAAACTTTTCAGATATGAAAGATGAATGCGAATACGCTGCCTTGAGCCAGATTGCTACTGGTCCTCTGACTGCCTGGTACACGATGAAATTATGTGACAAATTAAGAACGGAGAAGATCACTGTTCACCTAATAGGTTCCGTTAAAATTGAGCAACTGTCACATTTTATTCAATCCATATTTTATTTAAGGTGCTGAAATTGAATTCGAAGTAGATGTATTGCACAAGTGGGAATTGTTCTTTCTCCACATTACACCTGCACTTAAAGAACTTAATGTCGTATTCATTGGTCCTGAGCTTAATCCCAGAGATATATCCTTCGAGCAACTGAAGAAAACCAAGTAAAATAATCAGTTTTTGTGTATATTACGTTTGCTGTTATTCTTTCATTTGAGCAGACCTTGTCGATCTTGTCGAAAAGGCAACCGGTCAGTGAAATATAATTTTGAAAATAAATTATACCATTCCTATTGTAAGGAATCCGCATACTTAAAACCGGACTTGAGTAAGTAGATCACCGCTTTGGTAGATTACATATTAAAAACAAATTACTTTACAGTATGCTTCTTCAATCCTGGGCTCTATCGTCCGACAGGTTTTCAAACAGAAGATACATGGCCGGAAACTATTGAAGCCGCGGCTCAGAAGAACTGTCCCGTTGTAATTACCTCTTATACGAAGTTTGAGGCTCCACAAGATTTATCGCATTTCATACAAGACTCGAATCGTCATTTGGATATTATTGTGCCACCAACCGTGAATCCGTTTGGGTCGGTCAAACCGGAAAGAAACTTTATTTCGGATGAAGAAGCACCACTAATGTTTAAAAACTATTACTACTTTGTAATCGAATAAAATTGTTTTCATGCTTTTGGCTTACAAAATATAACTTATTTCTTTTTTATAGGAATTTGTTGATTGATTTTTAGCTTCATATTTTTAAAGATAAACAAATGATAAACAAATTAGAATGACCGAACATTAACCAATTCTATAAGTTTTACAGTTACAACGTAATTTGCGCGGCCGATCTAGAAATTCCCTGGACAGTATGTGGTACAAGTGTATAGGCCCGCGTTCAAATTATATTACATCTCGGCCATCATATCCTTAATCTCGCGTTTGAGATTAATTCTTAATTAATTTCACTACTAAATTTCTTCTACCGCTGCTCTCGTACCAGTGCTTGTCCGACGCCACACAGCGGTGCCGCAGCGGAGAAAATACGTCAAATGAAATAATTTTCTCGGCCAAGTGGGAATGGTTTTCCGATTCTAGAACCTAGAAAGTTATTGAACGCTAATGAGCAGTTCGGTGTACGACTAGCTCTAAGTTGGGATTTTACAATTTTAAAAATTGTACGTTTTTTTAAGAAAATTTGAAGTGGCATATTTTTTAAAATACTCCGCCTTGGAACATGACGTTATATTTGTTAGAAAGGGCGTGCATTTAATTTTCAAACTGCATCAACAGTTTTTTCATTTCAACCACCAGTTTTTTAGACCAGGTTTTTTGTTAAGGCCACCTCTTGCGGGAAGTGCTTCCATGTTTGACGGAACAATAATAGCAACTAATACTAGTGTAATTGAAGTAAAACGTGAATTGTATTTCACCCTGATTGATGGTAAAGTAGCTCAGGCAGTAACAAGCACATCTTCTGCAAGATCATGTTTTAATTGTGGCGCGGAACCAGCAGAAATGAATGACTTAACGCTACTTAGAACAAGAGTACGACGCTACTTAGAACAGAAGTTGAATATATATACCATTTTATTGCAATCTGTCCTATATTACTAGAACTGCGTCTGCTTTATTTCTCAAACGTTTCCCTTCCCCTTGGAAAAACGAAGAATATACTCAATGGCACGGAGGGTTGGAACCTGCTTCACAGTTTCTGTATTTATGCCTTGAATTTAGTTTCATTTAGCAGTAAGCTTTTTCTTTTCTATGACTATCCACACAGTTTTATTTTTTGTGCCCACTTGATTATTTCAAATAATATCAATCTCCAACAGACGGCATTTTGTCATTTTTTTCTTTTTCTATTACTAGTTGTCAAAGTAAAGATCAAGAATGTTTATAATAATATATAATAATAATACTTAGAACAAATACAAGTAATGAAGATGCTCTGAAATTATGCATTTCCTCTCCCTATGCCCGCATCAAGTTCATGGAATACTTACTACACATAACTTCTAGTTTGGGCATTAAAGCATGGAGAACAACAAAAATCAGATTCAACAGAAGTTAATCGAAAAAATGAGATTAAAAAAAGATATTATAAAGCAAGGAACAGGTACAACTAATGATGGTAACACTTCTCGAAGATTTTACAAGAACCCTTCATCAACAGCAGAAAAAATAAATAAATAAATAAAAAGATTCAGCGTCATCCTAGAGATAATACCGAGCAATTGTTGGATTGACGCGGAGAAATTTGGAGTTTATTCCCATGGAACCGCAGCTATGGCTCTAAATTTATGTCCCTGTTAATATATATAATATCCCCAGCTGCGTAACCATTCGCATTATTGTCAGAGGAGGCCCAGGAAAGTCGAAATAAGGATAACAGACAATACCGAATTAATGATAACGGGAAATTTTGTCGTTCGGCGACGAATGAAGGTGTAATTTATTTATTTATTTATTTATTTATGTATTTATTTATTTATTTACTTCATCTACAAGTTACTTACGTACTAACAGATTGTGATATACATTTACTATAATACAAGAAGATAATTTCTAATTCCTTAAAATGTAAATAGACTTAATAATTCATTTTTAAAGCGTATTCTACTAACAGACAAATCCAGATTATGTGAATGTTCGTTAAAAACTTTTGCTAACCTTGTTAACGGTTCATTTCGTCCGTAATCAGTGTTATGAAATCGTACAAGTAATAATTGCCGAGTTCGGAGTTGCCTTGGGGGCAGATAAAATTGTATACAATGAAGAAGATATGGGCACTTTATATGATGGGCTAGAATATCCCTAACAAACATTACATCAGTAATAACACGTCTGGTTCCTAGAGTTTTAATACTAAGCAATTGACATCTAGCTATGTAATTCGGATGAAAATCCCAATGCATTTTGAAAAAAAAAAAAAACAAATTTAGTAAAACGTTTTTGAACTTTTTCAATACGTTCAGAGTATGTAATGAAATTGGGATTCCATATAACTACAGCGTATTCAAGAAAAGGTCTCACTAGGGAGACGTAAAGAGATAATAAGGCAATTGGATCAGTAAATCCTTTAGTGTTACGCTTTATGAATCCAAACGCTGAGTTTGCTTTTGATAATGCGTAGTTTATGTGTGCCTGAGGTGAGAAAGATGAATTTAGCATTACTCCTAAATCCTTAACACTATTTACTTTTTTAAGAGTAGTTGATCCTATGGAATAATTATACTGAATTGGGAAAACGCTTTTCGTGAATGAAATTGAGTGACATTTATGCAAATTAAGATTTAGGTTATTTTTGTTGCACCATTCACAGATATTCTCTATGTCTGACTGTAGTAATATACAATCCTCAATACTTTTAACACTTGAAAATATTTTCATATCGTCAGCGAATAACAAACATTTACTGTGTTTAAGTGAAAGTGTAATATCATTAATGAAAATTATGAACAGAAGGGGGCCTAAGTGACTACCCTGTGGAACACCTGATTTGCATAGGATTTGTTTGGATAGCAAATTACCAATTTTAACTCTTAAAGTGCGATTCAAGAGAAAGGAAGCTATCCAACTCAGAAACTCTGAGTGAAATCCGAATGCTTCAAGCTTATGAATCAGCAATGAATGATTGACAGAGTCAAACGCTTTACTGAAATCAGTATATATTGCGTCGACTTGTTTTTTATTTTCCATTTCATTTATTATGTATGACGAATAGTTGAAAGATTAGGAGACGTCGATCGACCCGACATAAAACCATGTTGAACTTCAGATATATGTTCCTTAATTAAGAAATCGAGCTTTTTCTTCATAATGCTTTCAAATAATTTTGGAATAGCTGAACGCTTGCAAACTCCTCTATAATTTTCAATGTTATTTTTTGATTTGATTTTTTGTGGATAGGAACAAGGAATGCTTCTTTCCATTCGTCAAGAAAAACACCTTCCGATAATGATCGATTGAAAATAAGTAACAGAGGATCGCAGATAGAAAATGCACAATATTTAAGAATACTAGCAGGTATTTCGTCGGCTTCAAGATTTCAAGAGCGTTGGATATGTCGGTAGATACTAAATTTAGGCAACCAACGTCCACTAAGCTGGACAACACATTACTTGAATATCTACAACTTGAATCCGAGAAGGTAGATTGGAAAAAGTTGTTGACTTTAAGTTATCGGAATCTTCACCTTTAATGCATTAAATTTGGTATACCTATAGATTTCCTTTTGAAGTTAATAAATTTCCAAAATGAATTGCTATTGCGTTTTATATCTGATTGTATAGAAAGAATATAGTTTTTGTAAAGAAACTTATTTAGTACAAAGAATTCTTTACGTAACTTACTAAAATTTTCATAATCGAGAGTATTATTAGATCTTTTAAGCTTTTTATAAGCGTTGTTTTTAAGATTTTTGAGCTTTGATAGTTGCTTATTAAACCACGGGGGTTTATTGGAAACAGGCTTTTTCGAGAGCGGAACGAATTTCACAAATCCTTCTTTGAGAATCGCTATAAAACGATTATACATAGATGATAAATTTACGTTATAAAATTCATTAGGCCAATTTACACTATTCAGGAAATTATTAAGATCAGTAAAATTTGTCTTAGAAAAGTTAAAGCAATAATTAGCTGGTACAATTTCTTGCCTAAGGTACTTATGTAGAGATAATTCAATATTAATTTGTTTATGAAAAAAGGAATCATTCAAAAGTGGGAACGGTGCAATATTTATGTCAGCGATAATTTCGTCAGTACAGACAAAAATTAAATCTAAAATTTTAGAGATAGAATTTGTTACATGATTAATTTGTTTTAAGTTCATTGAGTTTATTCATAATCGTGTTTAAGTTCGTAAGATTAAAATCACCTAATAAGCATATATACTCAACATTTTTACACATATTATTAATATACTCCACGTTAGAAACATGTTTCTCATAAATTTGTTGCATACTTCTAGGAGGATTGTAACAAGCAATTAAAAACAAACGCTTAATAGGAATAGAATCAAAAGTGATTTGTATACAAATTTGTTCAATGTCAGTAAATCTTAATGATATTTGTTTACATGGAAAGCAAGTGCGGACTGCAACAATTATACCTCCACCTCTATCCTTGGCAGTTTTACATCGGTCTATTCTGAAAGCTGTGTATAATTTAGAGTTGAGTTAGAGTTGATGATGAAATCTCATTCGTCGAAATATCTGGGTAAAGCCAAGTTTCAACAATAACAATAACATCGAAGAATGAATCAGAAGAGTTGTTGAAGAGATCAGTTAACTTAGTTCTCATGCCGCTTGCGTTGTGGTAGTAAATGTTTAGACTGCGGGATGAAGAGCGAGCACATTTCAATTTTAAGTCGTTTCTGATTCTGCGGCCCCGTTTTTTGACTTCGGGAGATGAGAAAAAGGCTTAAATTGTATGCCTAGTGGCCAGATGGAGGGGTCGAGAGCCTGTTCGTAAGTATAAGCCGGAATACCCAATTTAAAGTTGATGTAATGAAGTGAGCTGGTATCCACATCCTTCTTTGATAATCTCTTGCAAGCATATTTTCCGGGAGATGAAGTTTATTTGCAGCGTATGCAATGATGTTCTCTTCAGTCACACCCACGCTCAATCGAGAGAGGTGAATAAACTTACATTTTGGAACAGCTGAGAGTGCTGTATTGTCTTGAATGTCAGCAGTGCCAAACCGTTTTGCAGATCGATGACCCCTCTGCCTCATATGCAACCCCGTACGGTATACTTCTTGAGATTGGTTTTCCGTGTTCTGCTGCTTATCAACTTCGATCTGCTTATCAGCTTCGATGGATGAAGAAGACAGGTGGGAAAATATTTTTCCGGGAGGTGCAGGGAACTTTTTTGCAACTGAATTGTGTTGTTGTTAATTCAGCGATGGAGCTGGATCCCGTGACGTTGGAGGTGATGAATTGGGGTGCATAACCAAGTTAGTTTGTTCTTCGATTTGAAGAGCGGGATTTATTATATTAACACATTCAACCTGATAAGGACTGTGCAAATTCTGTAAAGTCGATTTTATAGTTGCAACATCGTCTTTCAGTTGTGCGATGACAGAAAAAAGGGACTGACTAATACTTGCACAATCATTACACCGCCACTTTAAATTTCTATCAGTTCGAAGTGCTTTAAGAGACTCCTCAGAGATTGAAACACATTTTTTATGAAATGTTTTGCTGCAAAGGCCATCGCAACTAATGTAATTATCGCGAAGTAGTCGGATACTACAGATGGAACACTTTTCTGACATTTCGCAAGAAAAAGAAAGAACTATGGATTTGATAAAAACTTCAAACAGAGCAATGAAGAACACGTCTACACTAGTCAACACTAGTCAATGAATTCAGCAACTGCTGGTATCATCTTACCCTTGGATAACATATTTGAGGTCCGAAGCGAAAGCAAAGGATTCACTCCTACTAGGTAGTGAAGCCCAAGCCTTATCATCAAGCCTTAATATCAAGATCGGTCAATAGGTTCAAAAGTTACAGATTTATTGCCGCGTTCGCCATACAAGGACACCACTGTTCGTCGTCGTTCTGATTTTCAACTTATCTCCATTGCCGACCTTATTCAAATCTTCTACTTCCGCGATTTTCCATAGCAGCTAGATTGGCTTGGTACAGGCCGATGTCGTCAGATATACAAAACCTGGTGCGTTGGAGCTTACTGAAAATTGGCTAAGACCTCTTTTTGGGACCCTGTTCACGACCGTAGTATTACTATCCCTCGGGTGTTTGGCGTACACTCCATCTTTCTTAATATTTTTTCATCTTGCAGACAGTTCAAAGCCACAAGACGACCGAAGCCACACCACAACATCTGCAGGCAGTTTCAATACTGCCTGACAGATTTCTACCACGAAATCGCACAAGCCTCTCTATTTATTTGTATATTTTACCCTTTCGCACTCAATATTGAACCCTGGGTATCACAGTTGTTGTCTTGGTCGACGAACTCTGGGACTGGGTATCCTTTCGCTGTGGCCTCCTTTATCCAACCAGCAGCTCAGAACACTCTTCGGTTCGCTAGCGTCTTCTAAGCGGACCCTCCGCCTTGATGGCATCTGACAAAAGTTATACCACTTCTCTTCACCGTGGCTACTCGTTCAGATACCCGATGTTTTACCCTGTTTCGTCGTTGTCTGTTTATTATCAAACTACCTCCACCTCAATCCTACTATCGAACGAGCAGTTCCGAAAATATCGTTAACAAGGGTCGTCTTTCAGTGGTAGTCCGCAGCCTCTATCCCCTGGATGATATTCTTTACCGGAGTACATCCTGTACATATCCCCGACGATAATATTTTCATCTCCAATGCGTCCACTTATTGGGGCGTTGCCTACTTTGCCGCAAGTGGCACGTTGTGAATAAATTGTAACATTGGACTAAGGACAAGTGATTTTATCGTTTTTTCCCTGCGTCAAAACTAAACTCCTCCCACCGTCTGGTAGTTATGATTATAAGGACCAGTTTTTCATTTTAAGTGCAGACTCTCCGAAATCTGACTTCATTTCTCCTCCAGTTTTCGCAACTCGCTAATAAATAAGCGAAGCAACAGCAGCCGTGCCAAACACCAAAAAACACCGTCATACACTGACAGTGTTAACATATCCCATGTTTTCAAAGTTTTTGGAAGTGCTTTGTTGCTATGAAAGGATCGAAATCTCTATATGCAAAGCATTTAAAGTTTACAGTAAGACATGCTCAAAGAGATTCATGAAGGATATTATGTGATGTAATAAGACAGCGGAATGACCAGCCACCATAATAATGAGTCATTCACAACAGTTTCGGGCTTTGTAAATCCCCAGGGCAGAAGGGAAACCATATGGGACAAAAGTGTGTAAAGAAACTTAAGCCGTTCTAAAGAAAAATAAAACCGTTATGATTATACTAGCTGACAAAGGTTATGTTAAGTTAAAATGAAAAAAGAAGAAATTTAAGCTGACAGTTCAACATACAGACAAAAAAGGATAAATCCGGCTGCGTCATTGCAGTCTAGAAATAATGAACTGGTAAAATAAAAATAACTAAATTATTGATGAGAAAAAAAATTTACTAGGCATTTACATATGTACATACAAATTTTATACGGGCTAGTAAAACTGCCACATAAGCTATGAAGTGACCCTGATCCGAACTGAAGAGATATATAGAACGGTTAAGAACTCATTTGATATAGCAAACAGAGTTGAGTAAGCTTTTCATAGGTGATGTTTAAGTCATTTGTTGGCTTATCCCTGATTACAAAAATCCCGTTATAAATAAGGCTAAAATAATAAGCTAAAGCACTAAGCTGAATCTAAATGTGGTATTTGCGATTTTTTTTTTGTATGATAAACGACAAAATCTTTAAACAAATGCACGGCATGTGTGTGGAAAGAAACCCACTTTCGCCGACCATTGCAGACTTGATTCTGAATGATTGCTTTGAGAAAATTGAAAATACCGAAAGAATTTAATATTGGTTTAATATTGGGTGGCTGGGTGATGTGGGAACAGGGTAGGCACTGATTGGTATCAACCTGGCGATGCCCAGCTGTTGTAACTGTTTCCCACACATCAACTGTGCTTATAGTACCTCCGCGTCGGTAGCCACCGGATACTGGTTGTTGTTCATCCGAACTCAACTTGCTAAACCTATAAGTGCGACCTCCGCCCAAGAGGTATAAAAAAGGGCCCGGTCCTCCAGGTTGGGGGTGTGCGTCGGGGTAACTGCCCGGCCACAGTAAAAAGAAGAAGTTACGAACCGACCGAATGCCTCGGATACGGATGGATACACTGTTGACGACCCCCGCAAACGAACAAAGGACAATGATTTACGGATCTGCACGTGGAATGTGAGGTCCCTAAACAGACCACGTGCAGCCGACGAACTTGCGGAGGCCCTGGACTGCTATAAAGCAGACATTACCGCAATCCAGGAAATGCGGTGGGATGGGCCGGGCAAGAGAAGAGTGAGAAACTGCGACATTTACCACGGCGACTGCTACAGGGAGAGAGGGAAACGCTTATTTGGATGCGGTTTTGTTGTTCGAGGCAGACTTAGGCAAAAAGTCTTAAGCTTCCAATACATAAGCGAACGCCTCATAACAATCCGCATTAAGGCTAAATTCGGAAATATAAGCCTCATATGCGCCCACGCCCCGACAGAGGAAAAAGATGACAGCAGTAAAGAAGACTTCTATCACCTCCTAGAAAGGACTTACGATCGTTGCCCCAGCTACGACACCAAGATCGTTCTAGGAGATTTCAACGCTCAGCTGGGAAGAGAAGAAGTCTTTGCTAAAGTCATCGGAAGACACAGCCTGCACGCCAACACCTCCGGAAACGGACTCAGGCTAGTTGACTTCGCCTCGGGGCGAAATCTCTCTGTGGCCAGCACGCGGTTCCCACACCTCAACATTCATAAAGGGACCTGGCGATCACCTGATCAATCAACCGTCAACCAGATTGATCATGTTGCGATCGACGTCAGACACTCCTCCAGTATTCTCGATGTCCGAACCTTCCGAGGTGCAAACATCGACTCGGATCATTTCCTTGTTGTAGCCAAGGTAAGAACGCGGATATCGAGAGAGCAACGGAGTCGAGACAGGCCAAAACGGTTTGACGTCGGAAAGCTACAATCGCAGCCGATCGCTAGAGCCTTTGCCGATCGATTCTCCCTGAAACTGTCTCAAAGTTCGACGCTGCCTGCACAAACAATAGAAGACAAATGGAAACGTTGTCAAGAAGCCATCAAAGAGGCCGCCACTGATGTGCTGGGTTTCATGCCACCACCTAAGAGGAACCCATGGTTTGACGACGAGTGCAGGCAGGCGCATGCAGCCAAACAGGAAGCTTACAAGGCAACGCTGCATCGAACGACGAGAGCTGTTTGTGAGCTCTACAAACAGAGAAGAAGGGAAGAGAACCGGCTTCTCAGAAGAAAAAAGAAAGAGCACGAGAAGCGCGCGGTCGAGGAAATGGAGAGGTGCTATGGCAGGAATGACGTCCGAAATTTTTACCGCAAGGTAAAACAGTTATCTGGCGGTTACAAACCTCGGACTGAAGCCTGCCGGGACCAAAATGGACAACTGGTGGTAGAGTCGCAGTCGGTGCTGAGAATCTGGAAGGATCATTTCTGCAGACTCCTAAACGGCGATGACGACACAAATCCCGCTGTTAGGCAGAATGTTCCACCCAATTTGGACGACGATGGACAAGAATTCCGTCCCCCCGACCTCGACGAGGTCAAGATAGCAATATCGAGACTGAAGTCGAACAAAGCTGCTGGCGCGGACGGACTATCCGCAGAGCTGTTCAAAGCGGCTGGGGATGAGCTGGTTGGGTGCATGCACCAGCTCATCTGTGAGATATGGTCGGAGGAAAGCATGCCCGACGAGTGGAATCTCAGCATCGTATGCCCGGTCCACAAGAAAGGAGACCCCTTCGACTGCGCCAACTATCGAGGGATCAGTCTCCTCAATATCGCGTATAAGATCCTCTCTGCCGTATTGTGTGAGCGCCTGAAACCGTTCGTCAACAACCTGATAGGTCCTTATCAGTGTGGTTTCAGGCCAGGGAAGTCCACAATCGACCAGATCTTCACACTGCGGCAAATCCTGGAGAAGTCCCAAGAAGTACAAATCGACACCCACCATCTATTTGTCGATTTCAAGGCCGCGTATGACAGCGTGCATAGAGACGAGCTATACAGTGCCATGTCTAGTTTTGGCATCCCTACCAAACTCGTCAGATTGTGTAGGATGACGATGGAGAACTCTCGCTGCTCCGTCAAGGTCGGTAGCGAACTCACCGAGACCTTCGATGTCAAAAAAGGATTTAGACAAGGCGACGCGCTGTCATGCGACTTCTTTAACATCATTCTTGAGGGGATCGTGCGTAACTCACACGTCAACACCAGAGGCACGATCTTCCACAAGTCCGTTCAACTGCTAGCTTATGCGGATGACATTGACGTGATCGGCCGAACTCAGCGAGCCGTCAATGAGGCGTTTGCTAGCATCGAAGCGGAAGCGGCTAAAGTGGGACTGGTGGTAAACGAGGGCAAAACAAAGTATATGCTGTCATCAAAGAAGGACGCAGAACATCGACGTCTCGGACAGAGCGTCACTATGGACAGCAGACGTTTCGAGGTAGTGAAGGACTTCGTCTATCTCGGCTCCGCGGTGAATAGGGACAATAACATCAGTACCGAAATCAAGCGCAGAATCACTCTTGCCAATCGCTGTTTCTTTGGGCTTAAGAGGCAATTGAGTAATAAAGCCCTCTCCCGAACGACCAAAGTAACTTTGTACAACACCTTGATCATCCCTGTCCTGCTTTACGGCGCAGAAACCTGGACGTTACTAAAAGCGGATGAAGAAGCCCTTGGTCTATTCGAGAGAAAAGTTCTGCGTGCGATTTTTGGTCCTGTTTGCGTTGATGGCATCTGGAGGAGAAGATTCAACCACGAACTGTATGGGCTGTACGGCGGCATGAACCTAGTCAAGCGTCTACGGATACAACGCTTAAGGTGGCTAGGCCATGTAGAGCGGATGGACAGCACTGCTCCGGCCCGAAGAGTCTTCGAATCCGAACCACAGGGACAACGCAACAGAGGACGTCCTAGATTGAGATGGCGCACACAAGTGGAAAAGGACCTCAACCAACTTGGAGTGCGCAACTGGAAGCAGCTGGCAAGAGATCGTGCTAGCTGGAGAGGCATGTTGGTTGAGGCCCAGGTCCACCCCGGACTGTAGCGCCATCCGAAGAAGAAGAAGAAGATATGCTCGCGGGAATCAACCGCAGCAAAGTAGTGAAGTTATTCTCAACAATGAAACAATTTAATTAATCGTCGAAAAAGATAAGATAGTCAATAGCGTTTCTCGATGTAAAAATTTTTCCAGAAAACTACCAACTTTACTTCTATCAAAAGGACACAATTTCAGGAAAATATGTAGCTTTGCCACCAAGCACTTAATAACTTTTATCCTGTTAAGGGCAAGTTGATATTTTTTGGGACATCTTGGTATTCATATTTTGGTACAACAAGTAAAAACATGATCATCGACTACTAATATCTACTTCTAATATATATCAGCGGATCGATGAAATAGGTGCCTCAATGATTTATTAAAATGATTCATCGAGTCAAATGATCCATTAGATCCAATGATTCGTGCAATTAAGTGACTTATCGTTTTGGTGAAAGAAGAATGAGATAGAGTCACTCACGTATTACCAACCACTATCGCACATTGTCGCCCAATTGTCATATTCAAGCTGTCAAGTTATGTAGACAAGAAAAAAATGCACGATCCTTCTAAATCACGTCACCTATCAAAGGAAAACGAAAACGAAACTTGCGAATTTTCGAAGGTTAGTTTAAAAACCCATCTCGTTGTGCTGAAAAAATCCTGTGTGAAATCTATAAATTATAAAAAACTAGTCTCTTTAATCGCTTAGTGTGTGTTTGCTTATCAAATAAAACAATGTACGAGTTAAAAGCCCTTCTTCCAAAATTCGATATTGAATTACCGACCTGCATGTACGCGTTACGAGGTAATACACTGCAGCAGGATGATGCGACTTTGACGAATCCTTCCAATTGCAATTGGTCTGGATCAGGGGCAGATGTAAGTGAATTCAAAAGTAAATTGAAATCTCTACCATCAGCACTACCATTGCCACCAAGTAAAAATTGTGTTCTTCTCAATGCCGTGGAACGACAAATTCAACAAATTCTCAAGGTTATTTCCCTTCTGAATCCTTTAATAATATGCATAACTAATTCATATTTGTGTTGTTGGCTTTGATTGTAAATAAACATTTGTGTGGCACTTGCTTTTCCAAATCATTAACGCACGCAACGTGGAAATGATTCTATATTTAGATTTCTGCCAACATCTGCTTACAAGCACTACATCACACATTATTCAAATATACCAATCAATTACTTATTGGAACTCAGTACAAAATTCTTAAACAAATCTAATGAATTTTCTGACGGCATAACATATTCATTCATTTCTCTTATAAGATTAAGAGCGTCCAGCTTTGAAAATAAAATTGAATAAATTTATTTCAGAGTACTAAGAGTTCAGAGATTGAAAAAAGGCAAGAGCTAGTCCTGCAACAGTTAAATGAACTAAAAGCTCAACTGGCTGGCATAAGATCACAATTGGGTTTGTGCCAGAAAGGTGTGCAACACACCCGTCAATACAGCATGCAAAAGGATGATCTTATTGTTGAGGTAAAAAATGTGAATACTTGTCCAGGCCATCAACTGATTTATCTCTATTTAGGATCCTCTACATGACATCGTCATCAATGCACACCCAAACTTCATACCATATGCCCTCTTAGCTCTTAAAAATGCTTGGAGCAAAACGTTCAACATAGATGTAAAAGTGTTCGCACACTCAACGGTGCCGGATATTGGCGAAGAAGCGAAACAATTTCAAGAGAAATTGTGTGCTGGAATAAGTGACCCATCAAAGCGCGGTATAAAAGTGACACTCATCTGGACCGACTGTAAGCACCAAAGTAGTTCTCAAAGATTTGCATTTCGAAAGTAATAAATTCCTTTTTTAATTCTATACAGGCGAGCACACAGAAATGATTATGTCGCCCACAATGTATGTACCTATCTATGGAGAAGTGAATATAATTCGATACCTAGGACGTGTTGGCCCAGCTGAATACCGATATGAAACTACACCCATTTGCAATGAAATCGATCTTGTTTTGGATATCTGCTATCAGTTTCTTCGTTGCAATACTGCGAAAGCTAAAGCTGACATTATTCGTGCTCTTAACAGTCGGTTACAGAAAGAGAAATTTTTCGGAGGAGATCAGGTGTCGGTAGCGGATATTGGTGTTTACAGTTCACTTGTGCGAATGAAATTCCCACCTAAAGATCTTACACCTGCCTTGAAGGCATGGCACGGGAGAGTCAAGGCAGTAATACTTCTCTAGATGTAAAAATGGAGAATTGATTAATAAATGTTTAAAAATTTATGTTAACTGTTTTTTTTTCTAATTTGTTTGTTCTTTGTTGTTTGCGCTTTTATATAAAGGTGATGATGATAAATAGACTCATTGCCGATATCGCAAGTAGATTATTTTTTTTTGCTCAAGATTAGGTTTTTAGGAAGTTCCTTCCTCGTACGTAAACACTTGTCCTATTGCACAAGTGAAGGTCCAATTAGTATGGTTTCAGTAACCCAGTGTTTTATAGTAAATAAAACAGATGAACTACGTCTATTACGTGGAAAATATCGTTAGAAACAGTAGCATACATTCAAATTAAAGTCAAAACGTCAAACTGCTCTAAAAGAAGAACTCCGTCAGTATCCAATTTCTGAACAGTGTAGAATTAACAGGAGCTAGTAAAATCGGTGTTATACAGAAACATTGAATTGTTGTTTATTTATGTTCAAATAAACCGAACAATTCAGATGAGTAAGAATATTTAGAAGAAAAGATCTTAAATAAAGTTTATTCACCTCAATTTCAAAGTTGTTTTTGGCAATCGAATTCGGCTTCACGTGCTCTTCGTTACAACAAAGTTACAAGAGCACCTGTTGATCTTTATTTTGAAGCCTCCGAAAAGAAGATAATATTTCCAACTCCCTTATCCATTTTTGAATCTTTCCTTAATATGTATTGTGATTTTTGAAGATTTGGGAAAGTGGAACGTTATTGGGAGAGAGGTGGTAATTTTAAAGGACAAGACCATTGGTAAGATCGCGCCGAATTCAAACGCATAATTATTCTTGTAAACCTCATTTCCTTAAGGCGAAACAGACACCTGAATAATAAGCCCTTAACTGGAAAGGCCAAACCGTAAATAATTAAATTTATTCCAGACATGCTGCACGGCAAATATAGAGGCGTCATCAAAAGCACTGTTTTATTATTTTTTTAGTTTTACATGCGACATGTTTCATGTTAAGTGTCCTTGAACGTGCGTAACACAGCCGCGGTCCGAAGAATTTTCGTATTTACAGATGTCACACGAATCAGAAAGCGAAGAAGGACCACACAGAAAAATCAGATATTTTTTGTTAATATTGTCTTATGATTCCCTGCATCCACATAGACTGCCAAATGTGAGCCTCCGTAAAACATTTTTTGAATTTGCTATCGTTTGTAATAATTTTATTTAAATATATGTAATTTGTAAAATATATAAGCTGTTCATATATAATCAATACACTTAAGTAACAATATTTTATAATAGTCTTACATCAGTTTAATGTACTGTTTTCTTCATCTACATCTTTTCCTAAGCTATTGAAGAACTAACTAGCATATTTTTGTTTAATAAAAACTACTCAGTCCGTATATCTTAACCGATTGTTGGTTTGCATTGGGACAATGCGTGCAATTTTTGCTTTGTTTTATTGTTTATAACAAAAACAAATTACTCTATAAATAAATCTACTTTATTGCATTGATGTGCCGGAATCGCTGTTCTCTAGATTCCGCAACTGCACAGCTTAAGTACGTAGGGTATCATATTTTCGATTTGTATTTGCCCAATTAGATTGGCAAAAAACAATTCTTCCACGACATCCGCTTCTAAGGCACAAAGCGGCATGAGACATAATACAATTGCATTGAATCTTTCCTCAATTTCTTCTTGAGCAGTTGTTTCACTGAGATGCTTCCGTAGTCCAGCCATCGCGTGAAGTTGAACACGTTTGATATAGTGCCTTCCGTTTTTGTCCTTGATATTAACAGTTCCGTCTGTGCTGAAGACGAGAATCAGTCGAAGGAAGGCAAATTCAAAGTCCTGCATATCAAGAACTTTCACATTTTCTATGAACTCGTGAAGGCGTAGAGTGTGCTCGCAAAGTTTTCGAATCTTATGGGGCTCAATCTTTTCCACTTCGGATAGCTGCCGAATGTTAGCCAACAGAGTGCTCATAATGGTACCTATGGAAAGAACCTTGCACTGTGCCAATGCGATTGCGAAAAGTTGCGGCCAATGCCTTCGCATAAGTTTAGTTTGGATTTTTTCATCCAGCCTGTCGAATGCTGCGATCTTTTTTAACCAGTACGCAGTTAAGAAAATTATTCTACTACTACTTTCACACACGTAATGGTTGTTCAAGTAGGTGGACACAAGCGAGGGTACCTGCAGAAGGAAAGCTGCTTGTTGGTCTTGAAAAAGCGGCCCATCGAATACCGCTTCATTGAATACAGTGCAGTTGTCCATACTTTCATCATCACACTCATCATCCAACTCGCTTTTTATTATTCCATCAAACTGGGATCCTCCACTGCGGTCATAGTGGAGCTGTACGGCTACTAGCAGTTCCAAAGATTTTTTGATTATTGTCTTGTCAATGGATGTCTGAATCAGGTGCACTGATGATGCTGCAGTGTTTGGTAGAACTTCTGCGGTGGACGTGTTCAAAGTAGTACTGCTGTTGTTATTGTTACTGGGAGTACAAATGGTGCTGTTGTCCATGGAATCGTCATCAATTTCCGCGGCTTCTGGAGAATAGCAATATGATTCTTGCTTAGAGATTTGACTTTGTTGCTGCTGTTGTGCTGATGCGGATGCAAACACTGAAAATAACTCATTAAATTTTTGTAAGAGAAATTTGCATTTTAACTTACTTAAAGTCTGCGTTAAGTCCGCAAGATTAAAGCCCATGTTGGAGAAAACTCCTGGTGGGACACTGCTATCGATGGACAGCCCAGCCGCTGTACCGCTTAAATTCCCAGCTGCCGAAGTCGGCGAACTGTTCTGGTGGTTGTACAGTTTGCCGCGTTGATAGATGGATGAACTATTTGTACTCGTATTCAGGGAGGAGTTTAAAGGCTCTTTCTTGTCAATGATAGGTTTTCTTTCATGTTGGACGGCTGTAAATGTAATGACATGTTAAAACTGTTGACCCAAATCATGGTTAAATCTCTATCCAAATATTTCTAAAATAACTTTTTTTTTCGTTCTATTAATTAATTGAAAATTACAATCACTTCTCATGCCGCTGGCTAAGCACTTCTGCAAACGACAGAATTGGCACCGATTTCGATGATGTTTGGTGACTTCACAGTTCTTTGCCCCCCGACACTGATAGCCGAGTTGTTTACGTATCGACCGCTTGAAGAAACCTTTACAGCCCTCGCAACTAATTGCCCCATAATGGCGACCAGATGCACGATCACCGCATACTAAGCACAGCTCAACACTCATACTGCCTCCCACCGAGTGATGACTGAGATTCACTGAAGGTTTTTCTGTGGGATACAAAAGAAAATCTAATTGGATGTTTTTTGTGTGGAGTGCACTTGTCGTTCGGCATCTTACCGTCGACATATTCTTGTTTTGTTTCCATTTCGGGTAAATTTACAGTTTATCAGGTTTTATTCACTTGTTTAATTGTTTTTACCCTGCGATGTAATTATAATTTATGTTAACCTAAACAAACACATTATCTGTGCTGAATACAGAGATTATTGGTCGACATTTTGAAAATTAAATTTGTTAAATTTCATTAATTTTAGTTCAGTTGTCGTAAATGAATGTGTGAAACCTAAAAAATGCACTGGATACCTTCTGATTGAAGGTAAATTTTTAACGAAAATAGCACAAAAATATAAATTTTTAGGTCACACGTCACTTGCGAAGGTGAGAGCCGCCATGTTTGGGTTTATTTCTGTGCTGCCAAGTTACCCTTGTTCTTGACGTAGACATGTTTACTTTTTCTTATAAAGATTTAAGTGATTCAACAATGTTGGTGATATTTTTGTGCTAATTTAAAAATACTTCAAGCTTTTGAAGTAAAAACATAAACAAAAAAACAAAAAATATTCAAAGATAAAATAGGAAAAGAAAAAAAAAACCAAAAGAAACAAATAAAGAAGACTATAGTGTGTCTATTAAGCAATGTAGAACATATCAAACAGATTTCTTTAAACCAAGATAGTTTCTCTTATCCGTAATGTAGCAATTATTTTCACAAGGGTTGGCTTCTTCACTATCTACTTTTGTGCGTGATATTCGTCTCTTACAAGTAAAGGGGATCTACAATCTTTTGCCGCCCTTGGAAAGTACTACTTTTCTAGAGTCATCGGAAATCATGCCCTGTACTCCAACAAGTTCAGAAACAGGTTATAATCTCGACTTTACATCAAGGCGGATCCTCTCTGTAGTTAGGATCCGATTTTAAGACTTCCATATACATTCACCGTATTTTATCGGTGATTACCTTCCGAAGCGCCAATATTAACTACGATAATTTCGTTGTTTTATTCAAGTTAAGAGCATGAGAAGCCCGCGTTTGAACTGATGTACAAACATTTTATCATATGGTAAAACAGCTATCCGGTGGACATAAACCTAAGTTCTCTCTGATCCTTAAAACGGAGGAGAGTCGCAGAATGTTTCAAAAACTTGTTTCTGGAGACTGTTAATAGACACAAATACCGCTGTCTGAAAGGATGTCCCACACATTTCGACTTACATGATACTCTGCTGGAGCTGCTATCTTCGTCCACTTCGACACACCATCATCATTGCTTAAAATAAGCGCAGACGTTTGCTTACCAAAGACTTTCTGTACATCGGCTTTGCAAAAAATAGGGACACAACTAAAATACTGAAAGCTAGCGTAAAATTAATCTTTTCAAGCACTGCCTCTTTGGGCTGAAGCGATAATTAAATCCTTTTTGAAAAAGCAGAGATAACTAACTACAGTTCAGAGCTGAGTCGAAGTCCACCAGCCTGATGTACATTTGTGCAGTTTGTACCTCTCGATGTCTCTAGCAAAAATTTCTTCATTGGTCCATTATATAGCGGTGGTTGTGATAGCTATCTTACTTACGTTCATACGAGTTTAATGATGGAACTCGAAGTTTAAATAAAAAAAAGTGTTTTAAAAATAAACAACTTGTTTTACCTTCTGCGACTGATTTTAAGTCCAAAAAAGCTGGGCATTGAATATAAAAAGTTGATCTTCTCTAGGACAACAAAGCATAATTACTTGCAGAACCCATAAAGAGGCATTTCGTTGCTGCTCAGTTTGCAAACATTCACATTGAGAATGGAGCCGATGGCACTGCTCTTCACATACTCTGGAAAAGCTAGAACATTAAGGAAAGAGGTCAGAAACATTTTGAAACATCATGAAACATAAGTCGAGTCGAACTTAAAGGGCTCAAAACGAATTATTCTTGACTTTGCGTGAAGTGAAGCAACTCCTTATTTCTACAGGCAGATATTTTAATATCGATATTAGAAACCACAGAATTACAATATTCCTACTATCTCCACCGTCATGTACTCAGCCTTCAAAAAAAAGATGGAATATAACATCAAGGGATGCTTATAGCATACATAAATAGTTTAGTTACCTTGGACTCAGCCCAACCGGCTTATCGTTAGGGATTTTCAGCAAAAATAAACAAATGACCAATAGAATGAATTTAGCAAGAAACAGGGCGGGTCTGCCGCTGGCAGCTCAGTAGAAAGCAATTTTCTACTCAAGTTAAATTTAAAACCACAAAATTACTTAAAGAAGCCATTGAAAGTGCTAATCGCAGATGGAATAAGAAAGATACATGCAGTATATGAAGGCAGTTATGACAAAAAATCAGTCTATCATCGAGAGAAGGCCTTGTCAGGCTAGGCAGATGAATTGTCGAGAATAAGGTACAGAGGAAACCGCTCTCTTTATCTAGAAGCCTCCCAATCTCTTGAAGTTAGTCAGACTACGAATGGAAACGACTTTTAAAACAGATTTTTAATGTATAATTTTTTATAGTATTTGTGTAGTTAGAAGCATTTCAAATTCTAGATAAGAGAACAAATACATAAACTCAATTTAACTTATAACAGACTTATCGGACCTCTACGGGAGCTCGCGGACTATTAGTCTTAAGGAATTTAGTCTAGCGGCCACTGCACGGCACAATTACATGTATACTGTATTACATGTGTTTTTTGTACTGTTTAGAAACAAAATATTGGCATATTCGGTATAGATATAATATATACAGTAGAAAAAACTGATATTTAAACAATTGCTTTTTTATAAATTTAATTAATATAAATATCTTCTTATTAACACATCAGCAGTATAGTATTTTGTAGATAATCTAATAGATTTCTTTAGATTTACCTATTAACTTCGATATTATTTTAAATTTAACGTTTTTACATTATCTAGTCAACGGTTTAGAAGCATCTTCAACCACAATAAACTTTTAAAAGTATTGGGGTAATGAAGTTTAAATTTTAAATTTCTATGAAGGGGTCTTCCCCTTTAATTATCACATAATTAGGGCATTTATATTATCCTTCAGGTTATGTTTGGCTTACACTGCTATCTGCTCATATAACTTCCTTCTTTTAAAAATATTCGCTTCAACTTCTAAATTAACTAAAGATCCAAGCTTAAATGATAAGCTCCTCTTTGTAAAGTATCAATAAATAAATAAAAAAAATCAATTTTAATATTTTTGATTACTGTATTTTTAAGGTTAATATCCAAGCCATACAATATCAATTTTCACAAAGTCAGATTTCTGTTATATATACGACATGTGAGCTAACTGTATATTAATATAATAAGCTTTCGTTGAGTTTACAAATGTGTTTGACGTAGCATAAATAGTATTTCGTGTCATATCATATATTTATTTTCATGTGTGTAATTCTTTTTTCGAAGGATTTGAACACTACACGGGGACACTTATGCTCAAAAACTGGTCCATTGTGCTGATAGCCAAGAACCTGCATTAATAGTAGGCCGAACTTCGACTTTTTGATCACCTTCGGCCGAAGCCGAATATAATGGTATAAGCAAATACTAAGGAATATACAAATTTAATAAAAATTACTTTATTTTATTTTAAATTAATTAATATATCATTTTTTGGCTTAAGGAAAAAACTTAATCAGCAAAGTAACTCAATAGGCTTCAATGATGAAATAATAAATAAATAGGAGTACAAATGGTTAAAATCAGTTAATAATTAAAATTTAACAACTTCATATTGTACGCAAGAAATAAAAGATTATCAAAATTTTCTTCGTGTAAATTATCAGCATAAATCTGTCCAGCAGTATTAAATAGTTCCTCGCTCGCTACGCTAGTTGGAGGAGCTGATAAATATTTTATCTGTACCATTTTTATTTAAGTATAAGGACTTGAAGCCCAGTAATGAAAAATGTCAGCGTTCTTGTACGCACCGGTTCATTTAAATAAGATTTGAGATGTTCTTCGAAAAGTGGGAAATCTTCTGAATTGGAAGATTCACTTATTGGCGACATATTGTCGTGCGAATTCCACAGATTTTGGATTTCAGGATTAAGATTCGAAGAAGTTGAAGGAACAACAGGTTCGTTTATTTTCTTATTGTCAGATAATTGTGAAAGCTCTAAAAATTTGTAAATATCAGTCTTGCAGATTATTACTTCATCATTGGTTAAATACTTAGTTTTGAAGTGTGGATCTATAATCGTTAATAATAATAATTCAGGAAATCCTTTTATGTAGGAAAAGCGTTTATTGACAGACTCACACTAGCGGGTTCTTGAAATATTTATCTTTTCGGAATCGTTTTTTTTTAATGCAAGTTTTATGCTCAGCATAGCTATCAGGTGCTATGATAAGTGACACGGATGCAGAATCAGCAAAAATATCAAGTGAAGGTGTCGGAGCCGAACTCGAAGCCGAATGTTCGGTCGAACTCTAGTTGCGACTACTCATAACCAGTTTTCCTTTTTCGTATTCGGATGATAAAATTAAAACATTTTTCAAGTCGTTTGAAATTTTGAGCGGACAGGATTTATTTATTTATTTGTTTTATTGAGGTTTATGAAAACAGTAAAATTATGTGTACAGATGTAATATGTGTCACAGCAAGCTTATTATTACTGCTGAACGAGGAAGAAAAAAAACATAACAATAGCAAGGTAAAGGGCAAAGTTTGGAGGCTTCTCAGGCAACCTTTCAACTTGAAGACAAGAAAATAATGAGAAAATCGAAACGAGTTGAGAATGGAACTGTACTGCCCAAGCAGAAAATTCCATGTTCTTCTCTTTCTTCCCCATCGCATTTGCCCAGAAATTATTGACACAATGTCTGGACAGGCATTTCCTTTGTTTGTAGATCATTCGACCAAGTAAAGTTAAAACTAAAGTTTTCGTCAGGCATCATTTTCTGATCACAAGTACGCACACCAAAAGTAGAAGCGGAAAAAGTTAAGCCTTGTAGGTTTCCTATGGGCTGAAACGCCATCAAATTTTATTAACTTATAACAAAAATTTCACTTTGCCCACATAAAATTCCATTAAGGAAAAACTTTAATCTTGAAAAAGTCTTTATAGATAACCTATGCTAGATTTTAATTTTCACAACATTTAATAACTCTTGGGAGTAGCAAAACTTCCACAAAAAGTGTCCGTTTTTCATTCACTGATTATCTGTAATAGTGTAACTCACATAATAGCTACCAGCAGAGATACTTTCTTAACTACCGCAGATGAGTCCCGGAAATATGTTGCCTTCGCCCGACCCACATAATTCGTTCGGCTCAGAGCCCCTTTTCCGTTTTCTTTCGCGGAAAAGAAGCAATAAAAAAGTCAACAAGGAACAAGCAGAGACCAAACGCTAAGAGTTGATAAGATGTCTAAAGTTCCTTGTCGCCCTCCTTGTCGCCTTCTGTCACCCCCGTTGAAAGTTGTAAGATACACAGATGTAATAGATAGTTAAAGAAAGCGCGATGTTTTTTTTGCTTTTCGGTTTTTGTCATTGTCTTCGCGACGGTGAAGTAACCCCATTGGCATGGAAATTTAGATTTTTTTCATCCTCTCCGTTGCAGAGATAACGCAAAGTATCTTCGGGTTTCGTTATCCTCTTCTTTTTAATTAAAACGTTAAAATTGCTAATTATTTTCTTAGGAGTGTAATAAAATTTTCAAAAATTTCACGAGGGTTAGCGAGGAAAAAGATGATTTTTGAGGAATTCTCTTCCTTTTTTATTGACATTCCTTGGCGAGCGATGGTGGTGTAATAGAAATTGAACCCTCAACTACGCGAGTCCACTGATGACCCGTAATTTTTGACACAGTCACTTGTCGCTGCTTTGAGATTTTTTTATTTCCGTGACACACAGCGGAATGGTGAAGGGCGGTTTTCGGCAATTATCCAGTTTGGGGAATGCCATCCTTACCGTATACAGCTTTGTACATAGTATCAAATAATAAAACAGTTAGCGCGACAGAAGGAATTTAATTTAAGCATCAGTAGCTATTTATCGATGCGTTAAGGAGAGGTGTGATGGTGTTGATGATCCTTGATATTTCTTTCGGATTTTTTCTGACCCAGTTCAGTATTTTTTTCTTTTTTTTGTTTGGTTGGCTTTTGATGTTGTGCCTTTTTTTCTGGTCTTTAGAAGAATCCTTCTGTGTGAGTAAACTCCGCTTTGGTCTGCCATTCGAGGCGTTAAAAATGTAATTAAATTCCTTTGATTTTTCGTACTCATTTTATCTAAGAGATTTCTTTTTGGGCTTGACATCATTAAGTTAATTTAAGGGCACAGATTGGATTTGTGTATCATCAACACTGTCCATTTATATTATTGGTATTGGTAGTCAATTTTAATTTAAAAAAAATAAATTTATAAGAGTTTGCAATTTTTTAGTAATAGAATGACTGTGTTCTGAAAATTATGCTATGAATCTTAAGCCAATACATGGACTGTAATTAACTGAAATCGTTTCTAAACCAATACAAGTAATTAATTATTTCCTTTTTTTGTTTACGAGTAAAATCATTACCACAAATAATGAACCCATTCAAGTCGACTTAAAGCGTTTTAACTTTTGGGAAATATTAAATGCCCATATATATATGTTTCTTGAGAAGTTTGAAAGTCCATTAAGAAAGACTGTACCCTGTGGCGATGCGGCGGATGATTATGGGACAGAAATTCTTTAAAGTAGGCATTATGACGAAAACTGGAGATAATTCTGTCACTAACTATGATCTTTTAACTAATGGCGGTCACTGTTGAAATGTTGTATTAACTGCCTTAAAGTTAGAAGTAATTAGAATTAATAATAATAATTCAGTGACACTACAGTCCACAAGGGACCAGAGCCGAGCTTCTTCAACAACTACTCGTGTTGTGCATGCTGCTGTTCTCTCACGAGTTGAAGGGACCTACAGTTTCCTGATGACTCCGAACGGCGAGATTTGAGAAGCTTTTCATAGGCAATTATTACTCTTACTCTTACACGAAAGACTTGGTCCTGTGAAAAAAATGTAAGGTGTTCCGTTCGGGAATCGAACCTAGACCTTCAGCGTGTAAGTTGAAGCACATACCCACTAATCCACGGCAACCACGGGGTAAATAGAATAAGTTAATGTTCTATTATGGAATACTATTCAATCCCGGCGTTTTGTATAGTTCTGCTTAAACATATAATATGTCCCGAACAACATACATACTATTGAATTATGTCCATAGGATATAAATTTATAAGGGCATGACTCATATATCCCATGCAACAAAACTTATTGGATTTACTCTGTCTTATTATTGTTAACAAATCAGAGAGACAAGATTTTTCTGTTTGCTCTCAATAATTGATATTTTTTTTACGCAATAGGTTGAGTGAAACTGCTATCTTGATTAAGAAATCTTTTAAAGAATCCAACTGTCAAGGGATAGGCATTTTTGAGTAGGATTTTGGATGACTCGGGAACTGCTAACTTTTGTAACATGGCACGGGAACCCCGTTGATCAGTCACCTCAACCTAACCATTTGAGCAATAACCCATTTTGAAGTTTTAAATCAAATAAAAACTCAATTAAAGTGCAAGTGTAATCCTTACACTTCTACATGTGTCATTTTAAATAGATTAATAAGTTGGGTGGTGCTACAGTCCTCACGGCCCAAGGGCCTACTTTCTTTAGGAACGACTCATGTTGCGAGTTGTAATATTTTCCTACGAGTAGAAGAGACTTACAATTTGGTACCGAGTCCGAACACCGGCATTATAAGTACTCCGTTATATGCAATCAGTACTCTTTGACTATTATTACTTGATCGAAAAAGTTGGCTGTGTTTTAAGATATGTGAGATATGTTAAAGGTAAGTTGAATTCAGGATTCGAACATAGGCATCCGGAAATTTATTAATCTTACGCGAATTTTGTAATTTGCTTAGTGTCGTTAGAAATGACTACTGAAAACCATTAAATAGTAATTAACACTTCCCGGAAACCTAAAGATAGTACAATCGAAACCACTAAGATATCCATGAAATTATGCAAATTTTTGTTGAGTTCTCATTTCAATAGTTATTTTTGTAATATAGGTACAAAAATAATGTCCCTTGATTAAGGACATTGCGTACGTATATTTCTTTACATCTTTATCATTACGTTGAACTCATTCTTATATTCGAGAAAACTAAATTCTAAAATAAAAAATTGAAAATGTTTGTTTTTAAGCTGCCGAGATAAGATTTCTGCGCTTGATTGAGAGAGTTACTTTCCGGGACAGGTTGAGAAACGCGACGGTTGGGAGGAACCCAATGTTGAGCAGGTCCCATATGTTTCGTTGGTTTGGGCACGTAGTAGCGAAGTATTTTTCATCATGACTTCCGAGGCGTGCCTTAGATGCAATTCCATCGGGTAGGCGACCGCCTGACCCAGGGCATTGCCCTCGTGACCTCGTTAGTGGAACATCTGGGTTAAAGAAGATGATGATGATAATGTTTGTTTTCAAATATCAAGACTGTCCCTACATATATTGTAGTTCTACCTTCTTTGTATTGAGTATTGTTTGCTCATCACTTTGAGCATTATAAACATATTCATATAATGTTTATTTATAAATTTTAACTTTTCAAAGCATATTCGATTACCGAGTAATTGTGTTCCTCGTTTAGAAGACTTTTATCGCCGCCTTGTTTACATAGCTCCATTTTCTCCTATTACGCAGACTCCACCAATAGACAAAAATTAAAAAAAAAATTCTGTAATGAAATGTATTAAGAAGAATAAAATAGAACTTGACTAACTCAGTCAATTCCATATTTGGCAATACGCTGACATAAAAAAATTAATTCCAGTTAACCTCATTTTGTTACACAGATGGAACTAAATATCCACCACTTTTGTACAGCAGTATTTTATAATAATTAACAAAACGACCACAATTAATTACCTACTACTGCGATTGTTCGGTGGCCTCACCAACTAAATCCAATAAAAATCTACACCGCACAACCAATTAGAGTCGGTAATTGGCCAATTTCTATTCACACCACGCACCAATTCAACGCAACCTGTCCCCACACCCTTCTTGACAGAGCCCATAAACCCAAAACCAATTGTTAGTCCAAAAACACAAATATCAATTCCGATTTAAATCGTTTTACAACTTCTTATTGATTCCAATTGATATTTATCCAGTGCGATGAAAAATTGAGGTGTGCCACCCACCACAGTCGTCGCACCCTCGGGCTTTTTGGAAATTCATGAAACGGGATTCGAAAAACAGATGATTTCACCTGTAAACGATTCCGTCCACCGAAAGTACCAACAATAAACAAAAACACATAACAACCCTTAAATGGGTACGCTGCTTAGACTCTCCACAGGATGTGTCCCATTTGCACCGTTTTACCCCGGAAGACAAGGGAAGAGGGAAAAAAATCTCAGATCCTAGCCGACACCATGGAACAGAATTTATAAAAAAAACAGGTTACAAGTATTATGGCGGGAAAGCGCCCCAGAGGCAATCATCATCCCTTAGGTTGTTGCTCTCGGTCCCACGCTTTACGTCCTTTAACCTAAGTCATCGTGGGGGTGTAGAAAATTATGCACGAACTAACTTGGAGAGTTCTGCAAGCAGTTTAGCTCACAGTGATGATGCTTTCAGCGGGATTTGCTATGCGATACACTGTTTAAGACTTTCGTGAGGGTGGAATTCAGGGTAAAGCCCCGCAAACACATCTGAGACAAAGTCAGCAATCCCTCCCACCCACATGGTGCCAGTACTGGTGTTGGCGTTTCCAGAAAAAAATAATCCGAAATGAAACTAATAACGTTGCAAATTTTTCATGTCACTCTACGCACCAGGATTCGCACGAGAAATCCTTAAACTGTTGTCAAAATCCTTAATACCATAATGATTTGTTGTGAGGATTACATTCGCACGCAGCAACACCCAGCGGGTATGAACCGCTAAAAAAATCGTTTGACTACTCAACACACATGAACATATGGATAAATTTTGATGAAATTACATATTAGCAGGGATATATGGGAGTCCTGCGTGGTGTTTTTTTTTACTGGGGTTTCATTTGCAGTGACGCGCGATGTAAGCAGTAAGCCTACTCCGACAGCAGCAGGTTGTTCTCTTGTGGTTATGCGGTTGGTTCATTTTTCGTTTTTTATTTGTTTCTCCGCATCACAGGAATCATAAACAGGATTTGATTTAATGCTATTCCAATTTTTTTGTGTGTTAACGTTAGAAAGAATACACAGAAATGTATTTTAGGCACAGTGGTGTTAAAGAGTAAATGAAGTTTGTTATGAATTCGGGGTTGGCAATTTCAAGTCATATCGAAAGTAATTAGCGGGATTTTCTGATAAAGTAACACTTCTGGGCGAGCTTGTATTATGCAATAATTTCTATTTCAATAGTTACTATTACTATTTCTTAATAAAACTGAGCGTGTTACAGCCCACACGTGACCAGGGCCTGCTCCTACAGCAACTATGAGGTGCTATTGTTCTCTTACGAGCAGAGTTTTCCGAGTTCAAAAAACTTAAGAGGCGTTTCATTGAGCTCTAAATCTCGTGGAGTGTTGTCAACAATCTAATCGAATCTTACACCTTCGGCCTGTGAATCTACTCACTTTTTCAAAATAGGGGTACATGGAGTCGAGAAACTTGGCAACTATGTCACGGCACCACAAAATGACTATTTTTATTTAAGGTTTATCTTTCATTGGTAATAATGTTAACACAAACAAAAGTATAGAGTACGAAAGCAAGAGAAGAAATCTTTTATAAAGATAGACGAGCTAATGTAAAATATGGTGGTGGGACAGTCAATGTAAGCAAGTGTATTGCCAGTACTAGTGTTAGGAACAAACAGTAAACAATCCGACTTTTTTCTGATTTTGCTTTTTACTACATACCTACTTAAAAGGAGATGGCGGAATATTTGATATGTATTTATGTTGAGTGGTCGCCGTAGCGCAGTGGTAAGTGCATCGACTGCGGCACAGAAAAGTCTGGGTTAGATTCCCGGACGGGACACCTAGCATTTTTTCACGGCACCACCTCTTTCGAGTTGCTGACAACACTCAAGGAGTATTAATTGTCTATGGAAAGCTTCTCAAATCTCGCCGTTCGGAGTCGGCAAAAAACTGTAGGTCCCTTCTATTCGTGAAGAACAATAGCATGCACAACACGAGTAGTTGTTGTAGAAGC
The DNA here is from genome assembly GCA_944738645.1 of Eristalinus sepulchralis. Lineage (NCBI taxonomy): Eukaryota > Metazoa > Arthropoda > Insecta > Diptera > Syrphidae > Eristalinus > Eristalinus sepulchralis. Next base: position 17,349,533 of record OX122885.1, on the reverse strand, counting down.
TAGGCCCTGGTCCGTTATGGGCTGTAGTGCCACTCAATTATTATTATTTATTTTTTGTCTGTCACTGTACTTTTTGTAAATGACAAAAGTGGTCGCAAGACAACCGTCCACACTTTGAAGCAAGAATAAATGTTGACACATGAAACTGACAAAACAATAATTACAATAATTCTATCTTTAGCCAACTAAACGATCCAAAGTACTTTCTGTATTTAGCAAGGTTGTAGTGGTTGTATAACTTATCAAAACACATGCAGACTCATCCCAACTTAACGCAATCAAAAATGGGTTAACGTGGGACGTCTTGTAGTTAAAAAATTTAATTAAAATCAAATTTTCTATATAGTTCTTCTATACTATTCAGTTCTTCATTTCATTAGTTTGTATCCCCTTCTGCTTAATTTAGGCTGTGAAAGATCAACAAGATCAACCTTTACAGTTAATATTCGCAGTAGAAATTTTACACTTGAGCACTTTCAAAAACCCCTTTAAATTGTCATCGTTCAGAACTCTACATATTAGTGATATGTCGTTTAAGGATAACAAATCTAGCAATAAATACCCTCAGATTGCAATATAATTCCAAATGTACTTTCTTACCGCACTGTGAACAGAAAGTCAAAAGGAAGCAGGACAAAAAAAAAACTCATATTCTCCACTGCAGTCAGTGTGAAAAGCGGGATCAGTTGCTTGATTGTTAGGACTTATGGAAAAGGATATAAAAATATTAAACTCACCCAAAACTGATGGAAGAAAACTTGTGCATTCCTAGGTTTTGGGTTTTGTTCGTTGTTGTTGTTGGTGTGAAAAGAAAATTAAAAGAGATTCCTCTGCACATAAAAATGATAATAACCACTTTGTGTGCGAATGGAGGACTACTACTTGCGTTCTTATGATGATGATGGTTTTCAATTCTTTTACGAAGTAATGTTCTTTTTTTGCTCCGAATTTATTATATATTATACTCGAAGAGATTTTTGTTGCTGCACCCTCGGTATATTTGTAAAATTTGGGGTGGGACCTGCGACAAGTAGGGTGATAATTATGCTTTGAGAAGTAAATAGCATTTGGTGTGTACAACGAGTAAAAGATAGTCCTGATTTTGGTTTTTTATTGCTACTTAAGGACATAATTTCTTATTTTTTTTATCATCAGCTGTGTAAGTTCTTTTGTTTGGAGAAAATAACATAAAGAAAGGTTCGTTGATTATTGTTTCAACTGGCATTTGTAATAAACTGTTTAAAAAGAATTGTGAAAATCTTTTTTGTAGCTTATGGTCAAATGTTGTTGTGGAAAATTAAATTAAAAATTGTCTTTAAGTTAAATTTTAACCTTTATGGGCTTGATAAAGAACATTTTTTTTACAATTGCAGTACATATTCCCCTTTTGTAAATGCGTCATTGGATAGATTAAGCGAAAGCAGATATAATTTTGCACAAGATTCAGTTAGGTCTTCATAAGATAACAATTTAACGCAGTCGTTTAACTATGCTCTATGATTGTTTAACTGTAGGTTACGGATCTGCGGTACAAATGTTAAAACGTTTGCCACAAATAATTGTTGCAGTATTTAGCCCTATGGCCTTTTTTGCGTTAAACGATTTTGTATGGTTTGGCTTTCAAAGAATTTTATCATTAGGTCAGATACAAAAATATAGATTTTTTGGTAAAAATATCTTTAAGAGGTTGGGAATAAAGAAGGTTTTACACACATTACATTGGTCGCCGTGGCGTAGTGGAAAGTGCATCGACCGCGGCGCAGAAAGTCTGGGTTCGATTCCCGGACGGGACACCTAGCATTTCTTCACGGCACCACCTCTTTCGAGTTGCTGACAACACTCAAAGAGTTTTAATTGTCTATGAAAAACTTCTCAAATCTCACCGTTCGGAGACGGCAAAAAACTGTAGGTCACTTCTTCTCGTGAGAGAACAGTAGCACGCACAACACGAGTAGTTGTTGTAAAAGCTAGGCCCTGGTTTATTACACACATTACGGCCACTTATCGAAGGTTTCGTTCTTCATTACATACTCCAAACGTTATTGCAACTGATACCGTACACCTTTCTTGGTTTGTTCGCTCTTTACACTGGTCTGTTCTCATTTAATATCTTAGAATATACCTATTTCATTCAAAAAATAAGGAAACTAATTGAACTCGTCAAACATCGAGTGGTATGAAAGCTGTAACCATTTTGGAGTGACTTCCAAAAAACTCACTTCCTAAAAATCCGTACATATTCGAAAAGCCGATGTAATTGAAAAAAATTAAATTAAAGATTAGTATACAATATTTTAATAATAAATATAATATGAAAAATAATTAATATTTATGATAGTTTTTCAGTCTGTTTTAACGTATGCCTCATCTGTATGGGTTGACTGCGCCACAAAAAATTAAAAAAAATTTAAATATGTCAAAATAAAATGCTAAGAATAGTGTTATACTTACTCATACATATTAAAGTAAATAAAATTAGAGCGAATTTATCTACTGCATTTGGAATTAAGAAAAATGTCAATCACATTCTTATCCTATAGTTGGGTTTAGTGCAATTAAGTAAAAAGTTATTGGCTGCATAAGTTACAATAAATGTTTTTGTTTGTACAAATTTTCCTTGTAATTTTTCTATTAAAATTTTGTTTTTTATAAAACCTGAATTACTTGAGTTGTTAAAAACCCTCGTTATGTATACAATTGAACTACTGTATAAGTAACCTGACATATATATTACGATCCTAAGAATTCCTAAGAATCGTTTAAAAAGCTGAAGTTAGTTAGTTAGTTTAAGTTGTAGTTAATGCAGACAAATTTTGAGATACTATTTTTGTAAAAAAAAAATCGGGTAGGAATATATTTTTCGTGCTTTGCGGACATACGAAACGAAAAAAAAAAAAATTCAGTCATAATTAAATTACTATCTCATGTTCCTTAATTACCAGCGAATTATTTCCTGACGGACAACTTCATAAAAATGTCCTGAATGTTCTTATAAAAAAAAGTTTAACTACTATTTGAAATAAACTTGATAAAATCACATTTAATACCCCTTTGTAAAATTGGTAGATAAGATTTAAGAGTTGTATCTCAAACTAAAATCAACAGCCAAGGCAGTATAAAAACAGTCATTATTTTTTAAGTGATGTCTCCATTGCATCTACCCGATCTCGTCTGTCATTCACTACGTCCTGATAGACTGTACCATATGTAATTGGTAATTACAAAACCATGCGGTTGAGCTTAAATTTTATTTAATTGACACCGAAAATGAAAATAAATTCATAATTTCATTTGTGTCTGTGAAAAAAGGGGAATCTGTCCCGACCTATCTGCCAAAGCGCCCACAACAAAACAACTTCACTTCTCTCGTAAACTCTTTTGATTTCATGCCATGCCTATTAGCTCGGTCAGGATATGTTTAAAGTGAAAAAAAGAGCGCACAAAAGTGGCAAAAATCACCGGCGACCGTTGCAATTTTTCGCATGAAAAATTATTATGTATTCCTGTGACACGACTCCAGTCCACTGTGGACGCGCAACCAAGTGTACTCAAAACAAATGTCAACCAGCAATAAAAATTCCGCCGCACACTCGGCCACACAAATGGAGTAACAAATGTTACCGCTTCAAAATACAAACGAACGAAATATCCAATGGCCAAAAAAAGGATAATTGATTACTGTACCGTACGAGTCCTTTTTGCGCCTCCTCGCAACAACGTGTGATGAACTTTGAATATTAAAATGTATAATTGCTCTTAAAGTGTGCGGAAAAATCAGTGCCCCGGGAAATTGTCATTGTTGGTGTAGCGGATGGTCGAGGACGATGGGATTGGAGGGTGACAGCAGTAGTTCTGTCAAAAATGTGTCGTCCTTGCAATTGGAGTTCCCTCTCATTTTTCTTTTTTTTTTTGTTCCCAGGACTCAGCCGCTGATGGAAATACAGCCTTGCAACAGTCTCATAACGAATTCAAGTCACATTCCGTTGAGTTCGGTGTTTTAGGAAGTTATGGGATTTTTTGTGCTATTCTTGTCGTCATCTTCTCACAGCAGAAGTGCAGAGGACTGTGACAGTCAGTGGTGGTAATTTTGTGGATGGCAGTTACGCTTATGGAATTAAGTTAGGCGCGGCGGTTGTGAACAATTTAATTCTTTCCGTTTTTGCAAAGACCCGTTACTAGGTGAAATTGATTTGCGTCCCATTTTCAGTGAATGGACTCTGGAAAAACTTAGTGAAAATCGGGTATTTTATCATTTCATATCAAATTTTTTTTAATGATGAAGTTCAAGTACCAAAAGCTACCATTACATACATTAGAAACAACTGATTGGTGTGGTTTATGGGCTCTTTCTTATTTCTCCAATAACGAGGCAAATCAGTATGTTATCGTCAATGGTAACCGTTATCATGTTAATCGCATAGACGCGGCATAATATTATTGAAGTTTAAGCACAAGTTTTCAAAAAGACGACGTTACGAAGCATACATCGCATTAAACAATCCGTTTTGCTACGGTAAATTAACCACTTAGAACTTGCGACATCACATCTTTGGACTATTTTTTATCTGATGATATGTAATGTTTGACTTCTTCAAGAAGAAGCTAGCTACAATTGACGCTTTGTCAATACTACTGCCAATACTCGTGCAATACGTTAGATACCCATTGCTACGCTCCGAATGGACTATCTCAGACGAAGTCTTGGCCAATAATTACATGATATCATTTTTGAAAAGTAAATGCCATGATGTATTCTTTTAACCGTAAAAAAAAATTATATCTTTTGTACTTCTGACTCAGTATCTCAATCATGTGTGTGCCAGAGTTATACATATCCGGAACGACACAATTGTTGAGCTATGTTCTTGTTCTGATATGTGAAACTGTTAAATTTACCGCCAATGGTTTGAGTAAAAAAATACTTTTCGTATATGCAATTTTACATAGCCTGCTTAAGAGGAAGTAATTATACAGTTGAAAGTGTTGTATACAAAGAAGTACTTTAGATGCAAGAGTTCCACTTAGGTATATAGTTATGTACTGCTTAACACGTTGGTTGTCAGGACAGCATCGGTGATTACAAATTAATTGTTTTCACTGTGAAAAAATCCCCTTCGATATGTGGGAACGATCATTTGAAGATTTTTACCTTCCACCCGAATTGATCCGATCAGAAGCAATATGAGCGTAAGGCAAAATATCATAATAAAATGAATAAATAAGTTGGCGTTGTAGTCTACAAGGGATGTGGGCCTAATTTTTTCAGCAAGTACTCGTGTTTATGACAGTGTTCTCTCACGAGCAGAGAGGAAACTAAGATTTACTTAATAATAATAATTGGGTGGCACTACAGCCCACAAGGGACCAGAGCCTAGCTTCTACAACAAATACTCCTGTTGTGCGTGCTACTGTTCTCTCACGAGAAGAAGGGACCTACCTTTTTTTGCCGACTCCGAACGGCGAGATTTGAGAAGCTTTTCATAGACAATTGATACTCTTTGAGTGTTGTCAGCAGCTTGAAAGAGGTGGTGCCGTGAAAAAATGCGAGGTGTCCCGTCCGTTGATCGAACTTGGATTTTCTGCGCCGCGGTCGATGTACTTACCACAACGCCACGGCGACCATCTATAATTTACTTCCAAATGGTAAAATTTTGAGAAACATTTCAGACAATAGCAAAATACTCTGAAGCCCATTGAAACATTTTACTTGGAAAACTTGGGGTACTCCCCAAGTCATTTGATTTAGAATTGCACCAAGTGCAGATAGTTGGCACCACTTTCACTTAAATTAACTAGATATGAAACCGCTGCAGCGATCAGTAGTAGATGAGGATGTGTGGAACGATATGAGACAAAACCGGCATGCACATTTCGACAGTGTATTTCGATTTGGATATTCGGTTGATTCCCGTTATGTTCTCGAGCTCCCTCTTTAAGACATAAAAAAATGCTGTTGTCTTAAAACGCACGCGGTCAAAGGTCGCTAAAATAATAATGGCCCGTGACAATTTCTTATTAATCACACCCAGGCCGATTTTCCAACAATAAATCATAAACCATACTATTAACCATCAGTCTTTTGTATTTCATTGTGTGTCCATTGATAGAACAGTCTTTTTAATAATATCTGCACTCTCTTCGATTTGAGCCTCATTAATTACTAGGGGCGGCGCGAATCGTATAATGTCTCCATGAGTTGGTTTCGCTAAAAGACCGTTTTCCTTGAGTTTTAGGCAGACATTCCATGCATCGTACTCTGAAAACAAAACGTTCAATTAAAACCTAATTTAAATGTTATAAAATCATAATTCAATACTTGGACTAATCACAATGGCATTAAGTAAACCTTTTCCTCTCACTATCGAAACAATGTCCTTGGGTAACTCGGACAACTTTTTTCTTAGAAGATTTCCCATTTTCTCTGCATTCTCAGCCAACTTCTCTTCAACAAGAACATTTAGGGCTGCCATTGCAACCTTACAAGCGAGTGGATTGCCGCCATAAGTAGACCCATGCTCACCAGGCTTTATGCAAAGCATTATTTCATCGTCAGCGAGAACAGCTGAAACTGGATAGATACCTCCCGACAATGCCTTTCCTGAGAAAAAAGTGATTCAAATTCATAATGGGAATTTTTAAATGGCTTCACATACCTAAAATCAAAATATCCGGTCTGACATTTTCATAGTCAACAGCAAGCATTCGGCCAGTTCTTGCAAGTCCCGTCTGAACTTCATCAGCTATGAAGAGAACATTATATTTCGTGCACAGGTTACGAACGTTAGTCAAGTAGCCGGCATCAGGCACAACAACTCCAGCTTCGCCCTGAATTGGCTCTACCATAAACGCACAAACATTTGGGTCCTTCAGGGCTTCCTAAATTTTTACAGCAATCGTTAGATTAAGCCTATAACAGAAAACACTTGAAAACTTACCTCTAAGGCATTGGTGTCATTGTAATTTATTATCTCAAAACCAGGCATGAATGGTCCGAATCCATCGTAACTACTTGGATCTGTTGAGGCTGAGATTGCTGACATAGTCCTTCCCCAGAAATTATTCTTCGCAAATATAATCTTTAAGAGAAACATACGAATATTATGATGGCATTTGTCTTGATAATTAAGAGAAGGATACCTTTGCTTGATTTTTGGGGATGCCTTTTTTAAGGTATCCCCATTTCCTGGCCAGCTTACATGCAGTCTCACCACCTTCAACTCCCGTATTCATCGGCAGAACTTTTTCATATTTAAAGAACTTTGTAACGAACTCCTCATACTCTCCTAAGACGTCTGAATAGAAAGCCCTACAAAAATTTTAAAATTGAAAAAAGTAAGTATTTGACAAAGAAATGACAACAAAATTTTAAAAGTATTTTTTAGTAAAAGTATTTAAAGCTGAAATTAAACCTAATGAAAAATTGTGCTTCAGTCGCTTCGTGTGCGACTGACGGGTGTTTCCAAATGCAGATCCGTATGCATGATTGTCCCAGATAGAGGTTTGTTTACTATTATGTTCACTCATAGGAGGCGATGAGTTATTACTCCGCTCGGCCTATTTATATTTCTTAAGGGGGCAGACAGGGCAACCGGTATTGATAAGTGTGTATATTTAGTAGATGGATAAGAGTACTACTTAAAACTAGATATGTTTTTTAGAATACATTCAAAATCAATTTTAGACATTTTCGAAAAAGAAATCTACTTTCTACGAAGATATTTATATGTCTAGTTTTTAAAATATTCTTTCTGAGAAGCCTAATTAATTCTGTTAAAAAAATCTGCTTCAGAAAAAGGTAAGAAATTTTGTTTTAATTAAAGCTGTTAAAATTAAATCTAGTGACTGAACTTTTCAAGGCAATGAAGTTTTCTTTCTCTCACTACTCTATGGCTTCTTTTACTCTTACTTCTCTAAAGTTTCTGTAGGTGTCAGTAAATATCAGTCCAAATTTTTAGGTATGGAATCCTCCTAGACAATGTTCCTTGATTATTACAACAATGACACTAAATTGAAGTCTGGAAAGTGAGAAGATTTATGTTGCTTATAGATGTTTGTTAAGCCGTAGGGTGTGTATGTTTTCAATATGTCTATTTGAAATAGTGAGGCATTGAACTCTGTGGAGTTTTTTTATGAGCGTTGTCATGAGCTGGAACCGAGAATAAGCAACAGTCTAAAAGTCTAAAAGTTCCTTTAAGAAGTTGAAACACAGTTAAATAGTTTTCGATTTTCTAATATTGCTTTTAAGAACTTTGTATTAGGGTTGTCCGCGTAAATCAAATAGTGTAACTAGTGTAACTTCGCATGAAAGAATGTCTAAGAACACCCATCAAAGGTTAGTGTATACATTGCTGCTTCAGTTATTGTAAAATATAACGATTCGGTTTCGAACAGGTATTTAACGGAAAAAGTAAAACATGATGCAAACTTATAATTTTTACTAATTTTAAGAAGACAACATAACTCTTGGAGTGTCCATGTGGAATCGGTAAAGTATTGCTCTACCGACATCATAACACAGTAAAAAACATTTTAGATCCATATGAAACTTTTCATTATTGTAAAAAGTGCTAAAATATCAGGACAGCTAAAATGAAAAAATGAACGGGAAAATGGACAAATTGTAGGAAAAACGAGTTGCAAAAACAATAATAAGAAAGTGTAAGAGCAAGTATTGCCCTACATTAAAGTGGGAGTGCCCAGAAGAAAGCCTTCGATATCAAAAGCAAATATAAAAAACAAGATTGTAATTTTTTAAGAAATACAGAAGCTTCAGTGATTTTTTTTGACAATTTGTTGTCTTTTGTGATGAATCTAAATTTTCCTCAACAGTTTGGAGATTTAGTGATGGTGTGGGGACGTACGTTGACTTCTGGTCTTATGAATATAAGATGATATGAAAATATTTTGAAGAAGCTTGAGTCCTTCAATACGACAATGACAAAAGTCTGTAAGTTGACTGCTGTAAGACAATTGGATCATCCTCCTCAATCACCAGATCTAAATTCATTTGAACAAACAGATAAAGAAACAGTCGATCACTACGGGTTGTTCATAAGAGAATGGGCTCAAATTCTTTGGAAGGTTATCCTAAAACTTGTTCAATCCAAGCCCCGGAAATGGGAGGCAGTTTGTCGAAATTATGCCAAGCGAAGTAATAATTATCGTTTTATTTAAATATTGTAAATACCTTATAAGACAAGTGTGCACTCACTTGACGCTTACTTTTGTTCATTTTTATATGATTTTAATTAACTTCTTTAGGCTTGACGTTTTTTAGATGAATATGGTATTTTGAGGTATGAATGGCAATCTTTAATTTTTATGTTGCTGCTTCTGCTTGTTTCTTGATTGTGGGTGGATGGAAAATATCAGGAGCAATTTCTTCTGCCTGCTCAGTACGAAAATTTCTTGTTAGCAATTTGCGGTCAAAGACAGTAACGGGGTTTAAATAATCTGTAAAAACATAATTTTCGGAATATTCCGTGGAATGCTACTTATATTCTCACAAAAATCAAATTTGGAAACTATTTACTTTACAGTCTAAGCGATTATATTAAGTCAGGCTTTCACTATGATCACCGCCGACGACGCGGTCAAATTGGCCGAATTAGTTAACGAACAGTTAGATACGGATGTAACGTACCCTGTCGAACGTTGAACGCGACTGTTTTTTTATTTTAAAATGGAAAAAGACAAGTCAGGTACGGAGGTCTGCTTGCAAGCTTTCAAAATCCGTATTTTTCAGACGAGTTAAAAAACTTGGAATATAGCTGGGTCGAGTGTATTAAACTTGAGAAGAATATAACAATAATAATAACTGAGTGGCCCTACGACCCAAAGATGACCAGGACCAAGCTTTTAAAACAACTACTCGTGTTTTGCGTGCAACAGTGACACAGTACAGTTTTTTTTTGAGTGTTGTCAACAACTCGAAATGGGGGGTGCCGTGAAAAGGGCTATGGAAAGGCATATGGAAATCGAACCTGGTAATAACCCAAAATGCTACGGCGACCTGGAGAAGATTATGTTTGAAAAAAGTATCGGAAGAAAAGTTGCGTTTTCGTGTTGGAAAATATTTTAACTTTTAAAAATGTTCGTTTTTTTTGTTGACATAGCCTTGTATATATTAATCAACGTTAAAGTGTAATACAAGCCCACACCATCCGTTCAGACAGATGCTTTTGTGTTTACAAATGGCAAGAGGTAAGGTAGGAAAGCATTAAATCTTCCATTCATTCGTTTAATTTTGAAATAAGATCAATATATGTTGTGGAGACTTAGGATTTGATATAATATGCATGTAATGCAGCAAAAAAAAATATATATATAAAAACATCTAATCTCCATCCAAACATAGTTTACAACTAAATTCCAGAAGGAAACATGAAAATATGAAAATATTCACAACTCATTTAGCATTTGCAAATCTGACCTCCCGGACAAGCCTACAAAATATAATGGTAACAGCCAATAAATAAAATAGAATCGACAGCTCTTTATCAGTAACTGTGAATGACAAAAGTTAAGTATACATACACTTCACGTGCCATAAATGCGATAACGTCGACTGCGAATCTGTGCGTTTAGTTATACACTTGGGGGCCATACGTCACACGATGCCACAACTCAAAATATGAATAACCAGAAAGGTTATCAATAGACGCGGGTAAGACGTAGCTCAACGTTTAATTTTTTCGTGAAATGAAACATGAATTAGCAGATAACTTGCAAATTTGTTGTTCTTCAAAGCAAGGATCAATTTTGTCAAGCAATACTTGATGTCAAAAGTCTAAATCAACAAGTAATATATTATATACCAGTATTGTTATTTGTTGTGCTGTTGTTTATGTGGAAGATGAACACAGAATGTATTGAATGGCTCATTACTTTACGAATTTAAAACAGGACAGTAGGCTATGTTCGAACCCAAAAACTGGGTAGGTTATAATATACATTACTTCTTGAAAAGTCAAATGAATAATGAGATATAATTTTAGTAGTGTAGCTTTTAGCTAGGAGGAATGCGTTTGTCTTTGCATGTTGTGTAGTATGCAGAATGTTGGCTTAAAAAAGCAGTTTAACCGAAAAACCTAGTTGTAGTAGCAATGCTGTTAGTGATAGAAGTTGTCCGAATGTCTTGCGTCATTTTTAAGAGCCTTATAACCGTTGATAACAAAGGATGTTGAAAAGTTATTCCTTTTTTAAGCAACGATTTACATATTGCACAAACAGAGCTGAAGAAAAAGATACAATAGTTGTGAAAAGTAAAAAGTTACAATAGTTTGATTCAAAAATTTTGTTCCAATGTATAGAACAGCACAGACACGGTATTAGTATGACTTGTATGTGTAATGTAGCATATTTTGTTTTAATTATTTAATTTTTTCTAACATATATAAACAAATCAATTGGAAATTGAAATCTTCTCAGTGCGGAGCAAGAGAATACCAGGAAAGTTATGAGCAAAATAATTAACTGCCTCTATCATCTCTCAAAATTAATTAATATGCGCAAGCCGTCATCAATGCATTGACAACAAAATCAAATACGTTGCGCTCATTCCCATCTCAGATTTAAGAGTCAAATAGAAAACAATGCAAACAAATCTACAAATCGAATTACCTTAACAGACAGTTTGAAAAAAGAATGGTTTTGTATGTATCCAGTTGCAATTTCGACAAGGAATGCATAAGTAAGGTACTCACTTTCGCTTGGACGCTAAATCACATGCTTTGAAAAATTTGTTGATACTTGATGCACTTACATATACACATGTTGAATACGAAACCAATGTTTGCATCAGCATTTCCTAAACAATGCCACACTGCCCTTGATAGGAAATTGTACACTTCTGAAGTGCAGCATATCTGGGATAATGACGTATGTTCAACAAAAATTCAATTTAGGGCTTATCTTTTGTAGCAAATCCGCACTCGAACAAAAAATCATAAGTGTTTGTTTTTTATTTTGAATTCGCTCTCACCTTGACGTCAACGATAAACGTTTTGCCTGGTCCACAAGAGCAGCGACGATCTTTGGATGCCCATGACCTTGATTGACGGCAGAGTATGCGCTCAAAAAATCAAAATACCGTCTGCCTTCGACGTCCCAGACGAACACACCCTCTCCACGATTGAGCGCCACTGGCAATGGATGATAATTATGAGCCCCATATTTATCCTCACGTGCGAACACTTCCTGTGAGGTGACACCGCGCTTGACAAGGCGGGGCGCAGAAACGAATGCCCTGATCAGCCCTTTGCTTGCGAACATTTTATCAAATATAATCACCGTGCACAAACACTTGAGTAAGAATTTATCTTTCAGATTTCTTAATGAAATCGGTCGTGCTGATCAATTAGTGCGAACTGGTCAAGAAATCGCGATCGACTGAACGTTGTGGATTTTTCCGCACGACAACAACGACTGAACTGAACTCCGTGACTCTACTGGTGGTCTTAACAATCAGATGAGTCTATTTTTAAACGTTTTATGGAGCGAATTTGACTCTTAAGAGAGCTGATATGGAGGTACGAGTATATACTTGTTTATTAATGAGAGGTGGGAGTAAAGTGAACATGCGTTGTTGTTATGCGAATGATAACAGCTGATGGAACTTTTCCATTGGCTAGAAGCGGCATCAAAAAAAAAAAAAAATGTCTATGAGAGATACAAAAGCACTGCGAGCTTTAGTAAGAATTAATTTGAAGAGGGTAAGCAAACTATCGGCATTTTTGCTGGGAAAGAATGAGAAAGTGTATAGTTGTCGTTTTTAAGGTTTCGCTTTTATATGGGGATTCGTCAAGTTGGGGCAAAATTGTAAATTGCATTATACCGCAGCATTTGATTTTGAATTTGGGCAAACAAAATTTGTTTTAAACTACTAATTGTACTACATTAAATTAATTACAATTAAACGTGGGAAAATTGCTATTATTTTCGATTCGAACTTTCAATTAAAACCAGTGGCGTTTAAAGTTACTTTTGACAAATGGGAGCACTTTGTCGATAGAGAGGTCGTTAACGTCATTCATAATATCCAATAAATATGCTGCTAAGTTTGTAGGCCCTGTTGAAACAGATATTTAGAAAGAAAATTAATACAATTTTCTGACCCTTCCCGATTTGAACCCATACGCGAACTAAATTCCTTGCATGTTGAAATACTGGAGGATCGCTTTATATCGGGTGTGTGCTTCAGAGTAGAGTATTATCCCTGTTAGACTTGCTGTTTCATGGCATTGCATATTATTTCGGAATGCGTAAAGCTTTGTAGAAGAATCTACTATAAATGTTTTGAAATCGAGCAATTCCAGATCTTACTACCAAAAAAATTTCCTAAGCACTCTGCACACAATTGGGGCTGATAACATAAATAAAATCGGTGTATGCTGAACTTAAATCTTTTGAACAATGCTTTCTTTCGAAACAGTTACTGAATTGGAAATAATTAAGAACATTCGATCGCTGAAGTTAGATGTTATCCGCTTGGATGGGATAACCCTTTGGGCTATCAAAATGTTACTATGGTTCACAGTCATACAAGCGTAAGTTATTCCTGTCCCCAAAATGTTCAGTTTCTTGCTAGTATCTGATTTCGCTGAACAAGTGTACTTCCTTCCTTATGAAAAGCATGGTCAGACAAGTCAAAACACGAAAAATTAAAACAAATGTTAAGAGAAAGTAACAAACAGTCAGTGGTTTTAATTTAGCTTTTATAAAATACAAAGACTTCCGGAAAATCCTGGCTAACAACAAACACAAAGTTGACTTTAATTATGGGGAAGTGAGGTAACGATTTCTAAAGCATCAATTTGAACAATTTTTTTTTCTGTCATATTATTTGGGCAATACTCTTATTTATCGTATCGTTTTTGGCGTTATAGCTAGTCTATTACCTGGGCCATAAATATTTTGTTTTAAATGTATATATCAGATTTTGTATCATAATATTATACTGTGTCTTATAGCGTTTAAATATCATATGTAAATGAAATAAATGATTTGAGTGTCTATACAGCCCACAAGGGACACGGATCCACGCCCTGGTGCACGCGTCCGTACGTATTGCGGACATAGTTAAGTTCAATGTAAATAGGTAAGTAGTTTAGTAGGTAGTTAGTAAGTAATTAGTAATTGTATATAGGTATATATATGATTAAGTCTAGGTTTAGGTAGTATAGTTAGGTTATGTACTTATTTAAGTAAGGTTAAGAACAAAAACAACTCAGGTATCCGAGTTTTTTTTTCAATTTTGCAAAAAAAATACATACATAGGTTTAGGTATGAATTTAAATAATGTAAGAGGCCGAAAGGCTGGCAAAAAACATAAATCCTAGATAAGCTTAGAGTACTCGTGAAGAGTCAGTAAGTTAGAATTAAGATCAGCAGATTATATCATCAAGCTAGCTTTAAGTATTTTTGTATAGCATGTAAGAAAAATGAAAGAGAAAGAAACCGAGTAAAGGTGAAACATTGACAGAGAAAGTGCTCTGCAGTGTCTTCACTTTCTCTACAGGCGTCGCATAGGGTATCATCACTAGGACCAAGCAGACTTTAGTGCTTAGCGACGGTGAAGTGTTCCGTTTGTACGGCAACAAGTCATCTGCAGTCTTTCCTATCTAAACAAAAGGGAAGCCGCAGATTTCTTGCTGACGTTTGAGAGCATGAGCTTGGTCAGCTTGCACCCTTGAGAGTTATGACAACTCTGGTTGTGCTGTCGGGCTACCCAACCGTTGCCGAAAGCCCAAGCCAAGGGCGCCAAGGGTTGGTTCGGCTCCTATAAATGCCTCTTTTGATCCTTGTCTAGCAAGTTCATCGTTAATCTCGCTTCCGATTAGCCCGTGGTGTCCCAAGACCAAGACAAGTCTTGGTGAATTCAATCTACCGATCAAATTAAGGTAAGACTTGCATTTCAGATAGTACATCTTTGAAGTGATAAGAGGGTTGAGTAAGGCCTTATTCTTCACAAAGAATGCAATTTCTTAACCAAAAAGTAATATAAGTGAGAAAACGGTATACTTACGAAACTTGATGAAATTTCAATATATGTTTGGTAGGTATTAGTAAATTAATTTTTTCCTGTAGTCGTTATTGATCTACTTTGCTTTCTTATCATTACATACCAAAATCATTTTCCGGAGCATAATGAAAGAATAATACAACTTTTCCGATTCTTATAATATACTTATCTTCAGTATATTACATGTACAACCAACCTACTCTTTTCAGCCCAATCTTTCGTATTTTGAGGACGTTCAGCAGTTTTTGTTTCGGCTGCAAATATAAAATTACCTGAATAGAAGTCCAAAGCTTAAAAATCCACAATGATAAGGTATTCGTTTCCGTCGTATGGTCAACACATTTTATTTTTATTTTTTATATTGAATATATACTCGTATTCATTCATTGCCACGAAGTTTTTTGATTTGTTGATAGCACGATCCAAATGTGTACGAATCTTTCGGGATGGAAAAAAACTCACTTGATTTTCGGCATCAAATACAAATATAAATTAAAAACGGATAGTTTATTTTACGTGTTAGTATTTTTATTTTCCATATTTAAATATAACAATAATTGGTTTATATATATTTTGTATTTTTTCTAAATTCCTGTTTACATAAATTTTAAGTTTTCTTTTTCTGTTTTTTTCATTTGTGTTAAATTTTAAATTCAAATTATGGTTACCAATCAATTACAGTAGCTCATTTATTTGTCAATGACCTTGTGTGGAAGTGTCAAACTATCTCCTGCTCAGTGCGTTGGTCACTTCTTTCATCAAGACCAGGCTAAAGTACATTAAGTCTATACCTACAGGTTCCCCATTAATTTAAAGTACTCTACAGTAAACTTTGTTTTCTTAATTCGAGACGTAATGTGAAACGAAATATAATTAATATAATAGATTTGTGCATATTTAAATAAAGAACAATTAAATAAAAGCTAAGTCAACAAAACAAATTAATTTAAGTTAATTTACATATTACTTCTGAACTTTTTTCATGTATTTTCCTCATTCTTCATTATCCTGTTCCTTGAATCACAACATTAGTTATTTGAGACGTTGTGCTGCTGCTGCTGCTGTTGCTGCTGTTGTTGTTGCTGTTGCTGCTGCTGTTGCAACAGCTGTTGATGATGATGCTGCTGCTGTTGAATGTCTTTGCTTAGCCGGTAAGTGCTCATTACATTTGCACAACTCTGGTGGAAGTAGAGATTTCTCCCGCGAAAGAAATCGGATGAGAACTCCTTTATACCTGTCTTGAATAAGCAAAAACAAATTCTTGTCAGTTTAACAGTTTAACTAAAATTATTTTATGGATACACGTAGACATAGTATGTCGACAGAGTATCGACAAATTTAACATGCCCGTTTTGAATAGATAGAATGGGTTAAGAGGATGCCAACAAAAATCAGAAATTGCCATGCAATGGGGTGCTATGTGCAAGCGAAACTAAAATTCAATGCAAATTTACCTTACAAATGAAACATTTGTATTCTTCGTCCGGTTTATCCGAACTTATCCCCACCTTTGTGTCCTGCATTACGGCTCCGGTAGTCGCAGCTTGGGCTTGTGGTCCGCCCACATCCGTTTCGGAAATTTTCGAACGTAATTCTTCGAAATTGTATTTATTGTTATTGATGTTGTTATTATTGTTGTTGTTGGTCGCCATCTCGATGTTTGGCTCAGTGCTGGTTACTTGTGGTTCGGAACGTGGTCGTTCATCATCAGGTGAGTTGTTTTCATTTCTGTTAAGATATTTCGAATTAAATATGCCTGTGCACTTTGTTTACATGTAGGTCACCTCACCTATTGCTTAAGGTCTCCTCAAACTTACGCTTTTTAGTATTTAACGTTTTTATTGAATCGTCGTCGTCAACGATAACATCCTCATCGCTGTCATTATTGCACGTATTTGTATCGATTTCTTTGCTGTTACAGTTGCGGTCCTCTGCACAGGAATCTGCGTTGTAAAAGTGGTGCGTTGTCGACGACAGCTCACTGACATTTTTAACTACAAATTTGAAATAAAACAAAAAACTTAATTGACTCGAGTGTACAAAGGAATGTGTAAAAAATATCTAAGATTTGTAGTGGAAAAGCGACATTGTTGACTTCTCATTAAATATAAATTTGTAGTTAATCTTTCGAGCGTCGGGTGCCGACGGGGTAGGTTCTATTCTTGAATTAGATTGTCGTTCACTTCAGATTTGTGTCGAAACTACGAGTATTTCGAGGTGCAAATTTAACTTAATTAGTACGAGTTACACGCACAGCACAAGAATTCGTGAAACTAGACCCTGGTGCCTGGACTTCAGCGCTATAGCGCTGCATCGACATTAGTTTAAAACCAACAGATGAATGAATGAATATTAACCATTTACTTGTCGATTTCTTAAAGTAGTTTGCACCTTCAGAGCAAGCAGAATTAAGAAGATCTGCAAATGTATAACTGAAAAAAACGAAGATTTTTTCTTATCAAATTTATTCTTCAGTAACTTTACTGATAATGTTTAAATCAATAGTTCTATGCTCTGGTTTTACAAAGTTACTCCATTTAGATGGAAGTGTAACTCATTGAATGAATCCATCATGCACATGCAAACGATATTGCCCTCACGAAAACATATTTGAAAAAGGTGGCATGTTATGGACAAGGTCTGTTAAAAAAATAAGGTGTATTTTAATTTTTCTCAAAAAGTATTTATTTATTTATCAATTTCTATTTTGTTTCCCTCAAAGTAGTCCCCCTCGGATATATTATAAGTTGTGCCAGTGATTTACCCAATTTCCTTTCATGGGAAAGTCACAGGACTGAATACAGTTCTGGATCGCCGTTGATGTCTTTAACAATTTCTGACCGATGCTCATTCGACATATGTCTTGGTCAAAATTCTGCAATTTTGAGGCGAACTTCGTTGTCCCACCTATCATGCTTAAGCTTTCCGAAAAAAACTGAATGGCATCAGGCAATCGATATGCCGACATCTTCAGAAACTTCTCTAATAGTTATTCTTCATAACGATTCTTCACTTTATCAACATTTTCTTCGATTGCTTATGTGCTGGCGGATCTACAGCGATCGTCGTCATTCACATCTTCTCGACCTTTTTTAACCACATGTACCACTTGTAAACATTTTTTGGACTCAGAAAACACCCACCGTTACCCACTGTCTATATTTCAAGTATTTTTGAGCACTTAATTCTATTTCCACAAAAATTCTTTAATCCATTTTTTCTGACAGCAGGAGTCTAACTTCTAAACGTCTAAACTTGCCAACAGACGAGTATTCCAATATAACAAAATAAAAAACATTGATAATCGAATATGCGTAGCCGCCGAAATTTGAAAATTCTGCACATTTTTTAAGAATCACAGCTTAAACTCAGATTACAGAGCAGTTATTATATTATTAGAGTAATTACGAATCTGGAATAAATATTTCATTGATCTTAAAGTAATAAAACAAAATTGTTTTGCTTTCGTGTTTTATTTAGCATAATTTTAAATTTCGCAACACATGTTACACATGAGCCGCATAAACTAATCTAAACTGGCTATCGTAAAATTTGATTACAACACGTGCCTGATATTGATTTTAATTTCTGATGATCTAATATTGGTTGTAATTTAACATTAACTATTACCTAACCTGGTTACTATTTACTTATAGATTATTATTATAATATACTATTAGCTTTTAAATAAATTTAGTTGATGAAAGACATTTTATAGGAAGCCTTGCACAGAGATATGATCATATATTAAAAATAATTTATGAGATTAGATTAGATTCCATTTTTTTCAAATAATGTTTTCTACATCGGCCAGATTTATCATGATACTAACAAAATATAAGTCTGACTACTATAAATTGTATCTGGAAAATAATTCGCTGTCACATTTGCTGCTATAAAAGATAGAAAAAAGATACATGAAGTAGATTTTTCGGTAACATAGATGTATAGTGAAAAATTGTTTGGACAAAATTTCCATAGGCGATCTACTGCTCAATCGCAGTAAAGCGAAATGTGGGAAGGTGATTTTATAAATCCAAATTTGTACTTGTTTTTGAATGTTTATAACTTTGTACTTTGATTTGATTTTAATAACGCCCTTAGTCTCAACAATAGTTTAGACTAGAATGTCAACCTTTTACACAATCTATTGCATTTTACAATACAATAAGGTGGAGTTACATTTCTTTGAAGTTTAAACTTGTGTTTTAAAAGTTCACCTTTTAAGTATAAGCTCTTCGAAAATTAATGCATGCCGGAGATATCTTAAAGGTAGTTTAAACTCACATCTTCTTAAAAAATTCGGTCTGGCTATCACATAGCCAAGTTTTAATTTTTGGGATAGTGGGACTCTTCGAATACAACCTACGTTCAAAACTACAAGGCGACAGCATCGAGCTTATTGAAACCACTCTCTTAGGCTAACAATGTCTCTCGATTCCAAATCTTTGCCATCTACATATACATATGTTATGCAGGTTTTTTAAAGCTCTTAAATTATATGTACACACATAAACAAATTCGATGGGGATGCAATTGGTCCCTCTTTGCATAATATCAAAATGAAGAAAAAAGTATACTCGTCACATAGTGCTGTCTGGGTTCGCATATTAAAGGGACAGTGGCCGTATGAACTTAACAAATGTCCAAAGTCCTCTAATTCAGATCATTAATTATTTCGTACCCCCATTAAGTTGGTTAACTTATTTCAAGAATTCCGATTAGTTACTACAGCGTCCTAATGTTGATGGTTAATATTCCTTGCCTTGTCTGTATATACAGTAGCTTCTAATTCTTGAAAGCATCCGTGTTAAAGGGACGAAACAATTTAAAACAGGCACACGATACCTGCCTCGCTGTATGGAAGCTCTTAGGCTCATTCTTCCCCTGTCTAAGGGATTCTCATTCTATAAAGATCGGCATTGTCGTCTTTCCACTGCACCTTAAATGGTATCATCAACCGTGAGCCTTTTTACTATATCGTAGATAAAAAAAAAAACACTTCCGAATTAGGAAGGTATGTATATTACAGTAAAATTAGAATTTCATTTACAAAAACAAATGTTTAGGGAGCAGCGCCTTTTTATTAAGGAACTTTCAAAATTCGCACAAGTGTGTTGCATACTTATCGGCGGAAAGTTTCGTACTGTTGAAATTAAGATGTGCAGACAATACCCGCGCAAGCTATTCACGTATGTACGAGGACAAAAAAGTACAAAAAGGCTACAAAAGAGAAAGAAACATTTCGGAAAAGTGATGATTTATTTCTCTTGCGTGATACAATCTTCTCAGCTAAATTCCAACTTCTTTAACCCGTCCGAAGAATTTATTCTAGAGAACTGCAAAGTAGGCCTCCATTTTGGTGAGAAGCCCCGCATTCGTCTGAAATTCATGTACGGGGAGATTCTTCAAGTTTTTCAAGTTTAGAAACAAAAATATAGTATGTGGACATAAAATCTGGTGAATACAATGGATGGTACAGTAGTTCGTAGTCTAATTTGATAATTTAACCGTGTCGATGGGGAAGGTGTGAGCCGGTGAGTGGTAATGGCAAAAAAACTTTTTTCTTCGCTAAATTTACACTGTATCGGCCAAATAACTTGGCATATTAGAGCACTATGACCATGTGCAACGTAGAAAAGCCACCTATATCCATGACAATTTTCGTCTTCGCTGGAGCTGGTTTGCCGGGTGAAGACTCCTGGGTCCACTGTTTCTTGTTTCCTAGTTTGTGCCAGTGGACATAACTGAAATTGGGTTTGTATTGTACCATAATATCAGAAAAATGTGAAACAAAAATGTAAACAAGAATTGTCAAGAATGGTTGTACAAATTATAGTTCGTTCTCGGAGATACAAATGAATTGACTACGCAGAGTTTATGCAAAGTTACTGAAAAAGCTAGGCCGTGGTTGCTCGTGATCTGTAGTACACCACAAATTTTTTTATCCAGTGATTGTCGCTGAAAATTAACATTGATCGCTTTCAAGGCACGCCAGCTTTCGCCAGTCTTGGCACGGCCAAGACTAAAATTCAGCATTTTGAAAGTAGCCGTTCCGCGGCGAGGCGGTGTAATTATTGAACCGCTCTCATGCTTTATTTCCTTAAGCGGGTAAAAGTAAAGTTTGCCGTTTGTTGACTGATAGCAAGTAAGTAGGAAAACAAAGGAAATCATGCTGCAACACACATACGTGCTCTGCTGGAAGGTTCGAATGTCCGAATGAGAAAGGCTGAAGCGAATTTACACATTTATTTTTAATGCACAAAAATACACGGATATACTTCAATGTAGGGCCGCGGAGTGGGCCGTGCTTCTTTGGCAAGCATTGATATCAGGGTACTAGTAATTAAATGAGAAGGTCAAACCCCAATGTTTGAGAAGCTTCTTCAAGACAGAGCCCATGAGTGCTGTTAACAATTTGTACGATTTGAGGCCTACCTACCTTAAGCGCCAGCGCAAATCTCCAATTAACCGATTTATACAATTTTATTTTGAGTTGCATTTGATCTAAGAGTAGACTTACCACTGATATGTGGGCTGGGGTTTGATTCCCAGTTGTTCGAGTTCGTTACATCTTCCTCGGAGCTTTCCTTATTTATCACACATGCGGTTCTGTACAGAACGCCGTCCAATTTGCCGGCGCTATTTGAACTGTTCATTTCCGAACCAGAGTCCGGAACATCGTCGTTACAACTTTCCACGTCGACTGTTTCAATGTCATCTTTCGGTTGGCCGTCCTCCTATCAATAAAGAGACGACAAATATTATTTAGAGCACAACTTAGATATAAAGATTTTAAAGACAAGAATGCAATCAAAATCAGTAAAATATCGTTTGCAAACATCTCACCTCGCCACCCTTTGTCGCCTCCATGGAATATTTTCGTTTACAAATCGGACAAGAACTACAAAACAAATTATCTAAAAAGTACATATCGCTGCCGTACTTCCGTTTCCGAACTTTGATTCGCAAACGGTTCTGTCGATTGTTTCGTATTCTTTGGAATGTCTGGAAGGAAGGAAAAATAAAATACAATTGCTATCTCGAATTCTTGTAAGGACATTTCTACTGAATACCGACTCACCTCCCATCGATTGTGACTAGTCCGAATGGCGTTCTCCTGTGCTGGGCAGGGTGGAGCAAACATGTAATTGGATTGTAAATTCGCCCGTTCCATGCCGGAGCTCAATTTATACAGCCTATCTAGTTCGGTTAGGAAGTGTGAGTTCCACTCGTCGGGAGTGAGTTTGATACCACAGACCGGACACACATCAGGAACATGACCACGTGAGTTGCCGTTTTTTTGTTGGCCACTGCCGCCGCCGCTGCTACTGTGGACATCTGGAAGTGCATGCGTATGTGTATGAGTAATTAAATTTGAATTAATTGTGCATCAGGAAATTTCAAAATCCGTTTCAAAATAAAACCAACGAGATAAATTTAACGTTCATTACATGCTGTAGTGAATAGTCAACGAACCTTGTTGCAGATAATAATCATTTAAGAGAACGTCAGATATTGTGTGTCATCTGGTGTCTAGTGCTTCGTAGATTGCATTGTGAATTTGCTGCGCTTGCATATCACCCAACCTGCGAAACGGGGTGGAAATGGATACAAATTAGAAATCACCCGCGTGAAGGATGCAGTTTATGGATGCAAATTGACGAAAGCACAGAGCCACCCTGCTGTGCTCCAAGTGACAATTACAGCGGAGAATGTGAAACACATTAAGAAGAAAATGCGTGTGATATTGTGTTGCTGCTTAAATATCATTCTCATTGCACAAGGGGAAACGATTGCTCTGAGTTTCCCTTTTGAGGGGTGAATTTTAAGAGGTTACGCTTTATAAGTGTGAATTGGTCTCTCTCTATCACTGTGATAATCCTTAAGCAGTTTTGAAAAAACACACTTTGTACGTTTAACATTGTACTATGGATATCTGTTGTGTTCAAGTAAGTAAAAGTAGTTCTTCAAGAACTAAAGAGAATAAGTGACCTAATGGAATTGAAAGAATTCAGTTCGTCGCATAACAAAATATGCGAGAAGCAATGTAATTCATTTCGTGGTTTTATGTTGGCAGAATTGGAATGTGACACTTGCCCAACACAGCTGTCCTCTGAAATGTCACTATATTAGATGATAAAATTTTTGAAGAGTATGGGAACGTAACTGATCGTAAAGCCTGTGCATTATCGTAATGCACGGTCAATCGAAAATATTGCAGCTTTAAGTGCAAGTGCTGCTGATGGTCCGAAATAATCGTTTCCACGATGCCAATGCCAACTTTTCACTTTTGCGTATTTTGTATCGGGTTAATCGTGGTGAGGTTACTTTTCGTTTGGATTCAGTATCACAACATAACAGCCACGCCAAATTGTTTAGCTCCAATACGAAAATTTGCGTTTTGTGAGAAACATTTTTCGTGCTATTCGAGGAATTAACGGTGCGCATAGAACCTGCTGAAACCACTATTCCACAATTTGAGTCCCAGTTTATATCAGTGAATGATACTCGACCGGTTAAACAACATGCAGCACGTAGTAAAGAGACTATAGCAGCTGTAGCTGAGAGTGTAAGATTTGTCATCGTTCTCAGCACCTTGGCCATGCTAACGGACTATGTGCTTTCTGAAATTAAAGACGAGCTCTGGTTTCAACAAGATGGCGGTACCAGTAATACAACTGACAAGTTGAGAAATCATGTTGATAGACACTTAATGTCACGTTTCTCTACAGAAAAATGGCCGTCTATATCATGTCATCATCATCCGCGAGATACCAGTCGCTTTGCCCGTTAGTGTCGGCCAATATTGGAAATGGGATACCTCAGATGTAATCATGGCTAACTTTTACATGATGTCATTTTCTAAACTGAAATGTCATAAATTGCGTTTATGAAAGTTTTACGTTCATCTTCAATCCCCAAGATGAATTACTCTTTATTTAATTTTTATCTCAAGCCTTATGAAGTTTACGTTACGCAATAATTAAAGAATGCTGCCCATTCACGACTATGTAGGCACACTTCTTGGGCGTAGGAAAAATAGACAGACACAAAAAAATAACATTTTCTTCTTTAATTTCGCGAATATTTAAACAAAATTGCCGCAAATGGGATTCAGAAAATGAAGTAATGAGCGCATTGGTGCCGTTGCATCTAGACAAAACGACTGCTTGGTCGAAAGGTTCCTTTGCCCCTTATTACTTTTAGGATGCCAATAGGCTTACAGTTGATTAGGAGCGATACAATCGAATCATAACTGATCTCGTGGCCGTCAATTGAAGATTACGACTTGTATGATTTCAGCTTCAGCAAAACGGGATAAGCAGCCGCACACTAATCCCAATCACTTACGCCTTTATTGCGTGCGACGTTTTTTAGTCACTTATTTCTAGGATCAAATAGCCACCAAGATCATGAGATTTTACACTGATAGATTTGTTTCCATCAGGACATGTACGCAAATAATCCTCGAACTCTAGACGCACTAAAAATCAACATTACTCAAGTTATGGCCGAGATACCATATAAAACGTGCGGAAAACTTGTTAAAAGTTATCTCAAAAGAGATAAGGCGGCCATTTGATGATATTGTTTTTCTCACAACTTTATGCCCATTTGCGACTTAAGATTTTCATTAAAAATGTAAATGCTTATTTGAACAAAGCTGAACAATTTTTAATTATTTGCATGTTGTACGAGTGACTAATGAACGTATGTAAATGTCTAAAGTAATTCAGTAGTGAAAATTTAGATTCAACAAATTTCATTACAGGCCGAATTTTGAAACTTAAGACCATTTAATATGCAATATACGTTGATGGTAAATCGCAAACGTATAAGGTCATAAGTTTGTTTCCTGTGCCAACCATTTATATCTATGTATATATCAGGACACACCTCTTGAGTTTAAGACAATACCTGAAAATACTTTTCAAAGCTCTATTTCTCTGTGGGAAAAAACGCTTTTTACTTATTTTCTTTTTAACCACTAGCTATTACGAATTATTTGATATTTCAAAAATTACACGCATCTTCATCACAGAATATAAAAAAAAATCGATTTTTGTGGGATTTGCTAAAATTGTGGGGTGCTATAAAAGTCGGTAACATTCTTGATGACATAACAGATTTCTTATTGACTTACCACTTGACTTATAGCCACAAATATAATAAACGTAATTACAGTGCATATTTTATCCATTTTTCAACATCCCATTCTGTGCCGATAATCGCATACTTCAAGCAATATTAATACACGTGTTAACTGAGCACACGCACAGAAAAAAAAGAATCATTCTACGAAAGGGAAATGAATTATGATTTCAGCTACTTCCCAACAAGAACTCATGGCAGTTCCCTTTGTATCCTTTCACCGATTCCACCCCGAAACCTCATCCCCATATGCTTACACAACTACATATGACTAATAGCGCCTTTTATTGCAATTGCAAGTATAAATAATGTGGCAGCCACAGCACAATGAAAATGTGGAATTTTTATTAAAACGATGTAACAAACGATAACCAACGATAACATCAAAACAATAACGAGTCCCTGCACCTCACTGGGCGGAAAAGAGAGGCAGTGTGATCCGGCCATCTACGGAAAATTTAGACGGATGAATGGCTGCGAGTATGGTTCCGTTCGGTTAGCTGCTCGGTCGGTTGGTTGATTTTTTGGCGGATATGTTCTGTGTTTATGCGTATGCAAAATATTTCCTGATGCGAATGGGGTGTGGTTATGGAAATAAAACACCAAACTCCGTGCAAAAAATAAAATAAAATAAAAAATTCATTTTTGATGTCAATTCAAGCGCGTGAATGGTCTGTACTCCTCCATTCTTAGTTACAAAGACTTGTGGGTGGTGGCAACGAACGAACATCAGCTGCGACAAAAAATTCAACCACAGCTTGGTGACAAAATCATGTTGACATCAAAACCGCGGACATTGCATTCAACAAAATGTCAAAAAAAGTCTGTCCCTCAACAGCAAATCAGCACTGTTTTGACGTTTGACATGACGGCTCCGCTTGTGGGATACTTTTTATTTTGTGTGTGTTTCTGCGGTAAGACCTGTTAACCTGTAGCTCACTCCAGGGCATCGGACGCCACCCTAACCCAGTTAGACAGAAGAGCAGACGGGCTGTCAAATGTATTTATTTAAATTTGACACACTTAGGCTTAGAAATTGCCGAAATTTATCTTTGCGAGTAATTAAACTCGAATTGAATAGAATTCAATGCAAATGAATCCACAGGGGTGTCGGATGACATCTGTTTGCTACTTATATAAGTATGGGGTGGGTTCGTGGAGTACCACATGTAGCAACTACACACAGAGAGTTTGTCATGTTATACCGGGAATTAATGGTGCACCCCGCAAACAGGGGCAATTTTTGATACGAATGCCCCCATTCTCTCCTGCAGTTGAATGGAAAACTCTTTGACCTCTTGACGTTTTGAAGTTCGTATAGAACTGCCGCCGATTCCGCACACAGGATGTAGCTCGCATACAGGCATACATATCCCCTTAGTATGTGTTGCTGAAATGATTCGGTTTTAATGAGCTATTTGGGAACATTCGGGAGACGGGAGGATGGGGGCGGTTATGTGCGTGGTTGGGCTGTTAGGTGAAAGATGACTTTGCACAGATTTGAAGTGATTAGCCGGGTGAGTTGAAGTGGAACATTATGCGATGTTATAGTTATTAATTGCTGTCGAAAAACATTCGTTTCAAGGGGTTGAACAGTACACAACGAACGGTGAACGGCTGGATGGATGGATGTGGATGCATAACAAATTGGATTTGGAAAATTAATTTTGATATTATGAAATGAATTATTATTTATGGTCGAGAGCTGGTGGTGGATGGGAATTGGTAAAACATTTCCACTGCTTTTGGTAGCATATGCGAATGAATGAAATTGCGTGGAAAAGGACGCATAAGATGGTCTACGTTATCCGTAATCACAAATTGAAAGTGAACTTATTCGAATTCTATTGCAGGCATTGGAACTTTGTCAGATTAAACGAAACAACTATCAAAGTCTTTTCGGATAAATTTACAACTGAAAAGTGATGCACAATAGGTCCAACCTTTTCATTGTTAGAAAAGCATAAAACTTTATTACCATATTAAACATATTGGTGTGCAACAAATATTCTGAGAAGTTTTGCATAGCATGTAACACATCACTTAAAAATTACTGCCATGTTACTTCTTTATGTCTTCAAAATGACAAAAAAACATCAGACAATTCACTTGATTCTGGCGGCATTTGAAATTGAATACGAAGTGGAATGTGACTCGTTGGATCCGGCGCGCATTGCTATGTAATTCGGAAACACGAAATGTACTTTCCCAACAAAAGTTTCTATTGGTTTGTGTTACCTGAACCAATGTCGATAATGGATCTTTTATAATGGATCAGGCGGTAGAAGTATCTTTTGCAATTAAATTAGTCTTATTATAATTGAACAACAACTTATGTCTTACAACCACGTCTTACTATTTAATAGTCTATCAAGAACTATAAATATTGATAGAGTTGTAAACACTCAGCTCAACATTTCAATTGGCCAAATGTAAAAAATTAAAATGTTATAGAAAAACCGGCATTTGGCTCTCTTCTACTCGTTGTTTTTCGAAGTTAAATGGGTTAACTGACATTTATACTCGCTTCTTTTCTACAGTTCCACTAAGCTATTTAATTTTGATTTGTCTTCTTGAATTACGTAAAAAAAATTTATAATCCGACTGAGAACAACTCTATCGCAAATAAAGCATTAGTAATATTACATTGAAGGAAGTCTTTCGAAAATGTGGAAAAAAATCAGACGCAGTTACTTCTAAGAACTCTGGACTTCAGAAAAGAATAACGAAGACAATGTTCGTTCAGTGCATAGAAGCTGACGCTAAGTTTTATAAAAAGGTCTAATTGCATCGGGTTTTGGAAAAATCAAATGCAAAACAGACCCAAAATTGTTCACTCTTCTAATATCATTGCTTGGTTTGAATTTTCTGCGTGCATAGTCTTTGAGAAAGACTTTAACCATGTGATTAGGCTACCAGATCGTCACCGCAAGCGTTATCAGTTTATGATTACTTTCGCAGCGAAATGGATGATGTGGACAAAGTCGAAATGTTCTTTTAACAGACAGAAGTCACAGAGTTTATGCCACATTGCACATCCTGCACGAGTGGTTAAAAATTACAAAAATGTGATTGGCCGCTACCTGATTTGATTTTGTTGGCCTTCTCTCTTTAAGGCTTATCTTCAAAGTATAGCGTACTTGAGCACTCAATTTCAGTTCTCAGATTTATTATGCACTTTGGCGGAGTGAGGAGTCATCCATCATCATCCAAATTTTAGCAGAAACATCCAAACTAGACACGTGTATATCGTTTTTTTTGCATGCTGTCATACACAGTGTATGAAATTGAAGAAAGAGAGATTTTTTTCGAATTACACTACTTTTGTTTTTG
The DNA here is from genome assembly GCA_944738645.1 of Eristalinus sepulchralis. Lineage (NCBI taxonomy): Eukaryota > Metazoa > Arthropoda > Insecta > Diptera > Syrphidae > Eristalinus > Eristalinus sepulchralis. Next base: position 17,321,023 of record OX122885.1, on the reverse strand, counting down.
AATACCTGAATGCTCCTTGAAATTTCCGTATCTATCGAAACTTAATATTTGTTTCGATGGATCAGAGTATAATACAGCAGTTTATTGTAATTTGTTCGTTAACACAAAACACTAACATTTTTTGACATAAGTGCATCATGACTATTAAATTCTGTTAGTTAGAGCAATATACTTAATAGTCATTAATGGTATCTATTATGATCATTAATCACATACTGTACTCATATATCCACATGTATGTGTGTATATTTTTGTGTTTGACCTTATCTGTATACCATTTGAATGCCAATATTTTTATTGTATTTTAGGCAAATGGCAAATTCGCCGCTTTCAATAGATATATGGATGTTCTGAATTATTATGTAAGATCTGTACTTGTACCCCAAAACAAATTTGTATATATATTTGTCAAAAGATTGAAATAATTACCTTCATAGCTTAAATTATATTTTCCCCTTATTCATAGATTAAAAATTTGTTAACTCCTACATTCTTCTATTCTGTCAAATTCCGAAGATGTAATGATGTAAATAATAACCCATTTTGCTAAACGAAAATTGGAAATTCAAATGGCGTTATATCAGAGCGTACACACAAACATATTTTTGAATATACTAAGGATTTTTTTAATAGAAAAAAACAAGATAAGTTCCACATCGCAGACATAAAAGCAAATCTAATTTCACCATCCTATCCATCAACTGTCTACAATGGTGTTCTTCAAAAATGCTCCCGCGTCAAAATGTTTTGTCGAAATATTTGCCAAACTTATTTTCTATTCTAAAACATAAAAGAAGTGTTGATTGAATATTTATTACGCCACATTTCAAGATCCATTAACTAGATTCTTTTCAACTCTAGCGAACTCACGCCTTGGGACTCATCAGTCAATTTTTCTCAGATTTATCCAATACCGTATCGTGTACAATAAGGCCCGCCCCTGGCGCAGACAATATGATTTTTTATTTCGCTACGCTGTGATAAGTCCCAAGTGGCCTAGGGGAATGACTAACCGAATCGAATCACTGCGAGTACATTGAATTTATTTTTGCGGAAAAACAACAAACAAAGCGGTGTTTCCAATCGTTTGCGGTTACCAACTAAATTAAAAATCTGTATTTCTTTCTTTTTTGTTCTGTGCTAGAATATTTTCGTATATTATAGATTAGAGAAAAACATATACTCGTGTGTTTGAAACATATATGCGTGGAGGGCGAGTGTCGATTTTTGACACTCGCTGGGGGGGATGTGAAATATTTGCGGAATTCTTTTGTTGTTAGAATTATGTATAGAACAGAACATTTGGTAAGATTTAAGAAAAATGAAACTTGGGCTTGGAATGTTTAGAACAACTTTGTTAATGCAAAAAAAATGTTTATTAAAAATATTATCGAACAGAATACGATTTATTCTAAACTTAGCATCAAAAATGAAACATCTTGTGGTCGTAAGTTTTATTCAAGATAGGCAGGCAACACAGAAATTTGTTTATAGTTTAATAAATTAAGAGGCATATAACCCTTAAATATAGCCACAATTAAACTACACGACCTACCCAAAATCACTGGAGGGTGATCAGCCTAAGGCAAGCATCATTATCTGCTCATTGGTGTGTACTTTTTGTTTCAGCGTTAAATCGTCTAACTTCTTAAATAATCATGCAAAGAATTAGCATATTCTACAACAATTTATCTAAAACGTTGGATTCCAATCGGAAATTCCTCTTAAGAAATCAAGTTTCCACGAAATAACACTAAATCACCCTCAACCATATGGATGCCAATTAATTACAATTCAATGGTGCGTTGTTACAAAAAATTTACAAGACCATACAATGCACCCACCCCTTCGACATACCACAGGGCACACTTCAAATGGCTCAATTCTGCCACCGCACGTAGATAAACGGCTTTCACACCAATCCTGAGAAATTTATCGCATTCAATTTAAAATTATATCGCTCTTTTACGAGCATCCTCCCCCTCGGCTATCCGGTTCCAGTCTATTTGTTTAACATTCAACCTCCATACGACCCCTGATCTCCAGAGTTTTTATTGATGTTTCAAAAATTCTGCCCTCATCCCACTCATGACGCCTCCGTTGCCACCGCGCATTGCTGCCAGACTTCCGTAAACATCTCAAGAATCCACAGCCCCAGGCAGCATTTCAGCCGCCTCCAAGTGCCACTTAACTTAATCGATTGATGATGATACACGACGACCGACGCGAGCTAATCATGGATGCGTATGCATCCACCCGTTGACACCTCTCACATACTTATACTCGACTCGGTGTGCAATCAAAACAAAAGGCGCCCAAATTGGAGAACGATATCGCGCACAAGCAAGATTGAATAATAATAGTCCACGACCGGAATTTCCAACGAGAAAAATCAAAGAAGAAGCGCCAAGGATACTGTTGCAGATACACGTACAGTGACGTCGCCTCCATCCGCTAACGTGTGTGCCCATATGGTGTTTATGACTCTGCCGGGAGCGATGCTAATCGCCGAACAAATAAACAATCATTACCCCAAAAATTGACGCGGCCCGCGGTCCATCCTCGCCGTCGCATGCCAGAGATGGTGGCATTGTTCGACACCCCTTTCACGCAAGGTGGTGGTATGCGTGTGTAAATATAAATTCTCGATGTCAATCCGCTTCTACGCGAGCGAGTGAGATACTTTCGTTCACTTTACCTTCAACAACAGATACTTCAGAAGGAGTTGGGTCAGCGTTTACAAATAGCAAAATGGCTCCATAGCTGATAGCAGCGTTTGCTGGGGAAGCTCTTAATTACGATCATTACTTCTAATCATTGCGAGGAACGGTCGACTGTCTGAAGGGATGTGAGCATATTGTGCAAAAGGGTGTATGAGTTTTATAACCCTTCATTGTGCTGGGTGGAGATGGCTTTTTCTGTGAACAATCCTGACAAGCGTTACAACAGTCTGTGGTATGGGGGATATTTTTGGAATTCTGACAGTTGGGAGATGCTGTGGATTGAGTCTTTGTGGGAAATGTAAACTTTTACTTCCGTTACGAATCTATTTGAGTTTTGTTGTAGATAAAGGGTTGGATTAATGGAATTTCATGAGGGGCAGGGAGGGGGGGGGGGGGGGTGATTGTAAATTGGCGCCGTTTAAGGTGAATGACTGTTTGAATTGTGGGGGTGGAAAAATGTTGTCATTTGAAACTTGTTTATGACTGTAACTGCTAAAACAAAGTACTAATTAAATAATTGTTTCCAGTAGTAGATACGTAATGTAGGTAATCTCTATGTAGATAAACATACATACATGTGTAACTATGTGTTCTTGCAGTTGTTACTGTTTGCGTGTGGTACCATGTCACTGAATGCGTATGAGAAATCCGTAGGAGGCTTTTCGCTGAATTGTTGCATAACTGACAAGACAGTCGGATTTTGTGAATAACTTGTGATTAAAATCAACTAAAAGTCTCAACTTTTATTGGATTTTGCTATTTTAATATTTTACAGTTTTAGTTTTAGTATAATAAAATAGTTTTTAACTAACCAAACAATTGGTTAATCCTTAAAGAACATAACACATCATTCAATAATTCTCGGAGTAACCAATAATAACACATTTTCTAGACAAAATTAAACTTTATTCATCAGCAAACTTCATAACGTTCTATGCATTGTATCTAATAACGTGTTTGTAAAAAAAACAAAATATTATCTTTAAGGATCAAACTACAAAATTTTAAAATAAAATATATCTACTTAAGTTTGTTAAAAATTAACTCTCAGTAGACCAAAAATAATCTTATAAAAGTGAAACCGTAGATCAATAAATTAATGGTTTAATAGATAACGTTTGATGAACGGAATGGAATACTATGTAAGAATATTTTTTTGGTAGATGTGTTTTTTTTTAACATCAAGAGATTAGTGCTACTACTTCCAAGACAAATAATGCGCCGCATTTACCTATCAGGTCGCGGCTACAATTTTAGTATTGAAACTACTCTTTAACGCTCAGGGCGTTCACTACTTTCTCGTCATTGTAATAATCTTTGTTTACATTTATTTGCCTATAAAGTGCAGTTGAAGCAAGAAATATTACTAGCTACTCTCCATGTGAATTAGAATTAATAAATAAAACTAATTATTAGTCTCATTATCAGTATCAGTCGGCAGAACTGTTTAAAGCAACTGGAGATGATCTGGTTGGGCGCATGCATCAGCTATCGAAAGATTAGTCTCCTTAACATCGCATACAAGATTCTCTCTACCGTATCGTGTGAACGCCTGAAACCGTTTGTCAACAACTTGATAGGTCCTTATCAGTTTCGTTTCAGGCCAGGGAAGTCCACCATCGACCAAATCTTCACTCTATGGCATATCCTGGAAAAGACCCAAGAAGTGCAAATCGACACTCACCACCTTTTCGTTGATTTCAAGGCCGCATAGGTCAGTGTGCATAGAGACAAGCTATACAGTGCCATGTCTAGTTTTGGTATTCCTAAAAAACTCGTCAGATTGTGTAGGATGACGATGGAGAACTCTCGCTGCTCCGTCAAGCTCGAAAACGAACTGACCGAGACCTTTAATATCAAAAAGTTCTTAGACAAGGCGACGCACTGTCCGAGATTCTTTAACATCATCTTTGAGAAGATCGTGCGTTACGTTAACACCAGAGGCACAATCTTCCAAAAGTCAGTTCAATTGCTAGACGCCGACAACATTGACGTGATTGGACGAACACAGAAAGCTGTCAATGAGGCATTTACTGACACTGAAGCAGAAGCGGCTATGATGGGTCTGGTGGTTAATGAGGGCAAAACGAAGTACATGCTGTCATCAAAGAAGGACGCACAACATCGACGTCTCGGACGGAGCGGCACCGTAGGCAGCAGAAACTTCGAGGTAGTCAAGGACTTCGTTTACCTCGGCTCCGCGGTAAACAGGGACAATAACACCAGGACCTCTCTCGAAGGACCAAGCGTGCTTTATATAACACCTTAATCATCCCAGTCCTACTTTACGGCGCGGAAATCCGGACATTACTAAAAACGGATTAGGAAGCCCTTAGTCTTTTCGAAAGAAAAGTCTTGCGTGCGATTTTTTGTCCTGTTTGCGTTGATGAAACTGGAGGAGAAGATTTAACGACGATTTAACGAGGATTTAGCGACATGCACCTAGTCAAGCGTCTACAGATTCAACAACTTACATGGCTAGGCCATGTATAGCATATGGGCACCACTGCTTCGGCCCGAAAAATCTTCGAACCTGAGCCATTGGGATAATGCAACAGAGGACGACCTAGACTAAGGCGTCACACACAAGTGGAGAAGGACCTCAACCAATTTGAAGTGCGCAACTGGCGAAAGATCGTGCTGGCTAGAGAGGCATGTTGGTTGAGGCCCAGGTCCACCCATACTGTAGCGCCACAAAAAGAAGAAGAAGAAGTATTATCAGTCGTGTACATATTTGTTCTCTCAGAAAATTATCTTGGATACTTAGACTTTTAAATGAAACAAATATACGAATATATAAATAATTTTTATGATAAACTTTGATGCTTATCTTAGAATATAATTTTATTAATCTAAATTTTTGTCGCTTTTTTTTCTGTTCGGTGGTAAAAGTCTTGGTTCAAGAACCATAAGCTCGGTTAACTGACAAATTTTTGTCATCTTCTTGACCTAGCGTAGTGTGTACAAGTAGGGTTTAAACCGTCCAAAACATCAATACTTGTCAATACCTTTTTCTGGCAGCAAATACAATGAAAAATAAAATTCGTTTTAATCTATAAACTATTTTCCTTAAACAATATTACATAAATAGTGATTTCAAACTTAAAGCAAACCTAATTATAAGTTCTAATCAAATTTCTAGTCACGTGCCACTATATTATTATTATCAATTTCACACAATTTTCAAATTTTCAATTTCAATTGTATTTAGATTTTTCTTCAAGATCTATATTAAAAGCTGTCAGTTGCAAACTAGCTCTTCTAATTACCTGAAATTTACCACCATATTTTCTCAGTCTACAAAAATTTAAATCTATACATCTATAGTTGTTGTAGAAGCTAGGCCCTGGTCCCTTGTGGGCTGTAGTGTCACTCAATTTTTATTATTATTAATGCCTCGCTAGTCATGAAGCATAATGATTCGACTGTGTCCGGATTAGCAAATATCAGGATTATTAAAAAACAAAACAAAACTACGCAGTTCAAAAGTATTTGAAGAGAAGGAGCAATTTTGTGCATGTCGTTTAGTAAAACAAACTAAGCAACATTCAAAAAATATCCTCCGTAAGAAGAGAAACAAAGCATCAAATACAAACTTACGTTAAAAAATTCACTTGTTAAGATGGCTAGAGAAAATAGTTTAGGAATAACCTTAATTCTGCAAACAATCATGTTTGCATTAAATATGATATAGTATTATATATAAATTTATGCATACAACTTAGCAATCTGTATGGCTGTAAAACGGACAGTTTTTGTTTGGGGATATAAAAAATACTTTTCTAATTTTATTAATTCCATTTCATTACTTTTAATCGATTATAAATATATAAAAAATGAGTTTTCGCTCAAAAATCTGAAATATTTAGGGCGGAGTTGGTACATATGTATATGTATGAAAATATTCGTCTCAAATTTATTGATTAAAACAAATCACATAAATAAATTGTTGGTACCTTAGATGACTATCTTACTCACATATGTAAATAATGGAAAGAAATAATCACGCCAAAAAGCCATTTATTCTCCTAACGAGAGATCAAAGCTGATAAAAAAATAATTGTAACAACTGAATCATGGAAACAGTTCACCCGTTCTTGCTACTTTCATTGTCAATTACGTTTTCTTATTTTGATTTCCCAGTGTCCCCCACTTACTGACCCACCAATTAAAATGACTTCGGTCAATCTCATTGAAGAATCTGCCTCCATCAGGTACACCGAATACCGTTTACCCAATTCCATTCGCCCTAATTTAATAAGGAAAAGAATTCTCTCATTAAGTGATCTCCTTTCAACATCCTTTCTTTTTTATTTGTTAATCCATAAGCAAGGCCACTTGATAAAATGCAAATAGTCCCTTCTCTGCGTGTTGCTCTTTTTTAAATTAACAAACGAAAAAGGACACCGTGGTTGGGAGTGAAAAAAGAAAAAATCAATTTGCATTTTTCTTTAATTTCTTCAAATCAACGGAAGAAGACAGGGGTGGGAACAAAGAAGCAGATGGGAGATAGAGTGTCTTTTTGTAAAGGATGTCTGTGTGTGCCCACACGTTTATCTGTGAACAGTCGAAGCCAATAAAAGCCATTCATCCGTTAGATTGCACAATTTTTCCATATCATCCTTTTTCTATGTTGATTTACATACTTTCACCCCCAACTTCTTGCTTTAAATCAATTGCAAATGTGTTTCGTTGGTGAGAGAGGCGGTGTAACGAAAAATAAAATTTGTATCTAAATGGTTGAACAGAACTTACGTCTCAAATCCCTTGGATCAGAATTATTACTTCGTGGACTTTCACCCTTTTCACCGTCATAATCGTTTGATCCCTCCATGGATTCATGTGATGTGCATGTCGGGCTGGCTGAATCCGTTCGAAATGACTCACTACTGCTATTGAATAAATTCTGAAAGCAAAGGCGTGTTGATATGTGATAAATCCCGTTCCCATAATTGGATTTTGTTTGCAAGCCATTTTTGACACTCACCTGATCCAAGGATATACCAATGTACTTGGGAGGTGAAAATGCTGAAGGCAGTTGAAAATTCGTTAGGACCGGTTTCGATAGTCCTCGATCACTGGCGAAGTAGCTTGCAGGACCGCCGTTTGCGAGCATTCCGTGGTTAAGTGATTGCAGGAGATGCGGGTGAAAGCTGTGCAGGAGGTGGGTACCATAGCTGCCCACTAAGGACATATTGTGAAGGTCTTTGGCGTCAGGAAGCTGAGGAAGAGAAAAGGGATTTCACAGATTATTATCGACCACATTAACCTCGAAACTGTAACCTAAGGGTGGGTGGTTGGAGTTCTTAAGGTAATTGGGTACGGTACTTTTAAGACAATGAAAATAGTGCCCTTATCGATGGAGAATAGTTTGCGGGAGCTTAACTAACCCGAAGAATGTGGTGCCGGGGTAAAGTCTATTGAGTGGGTGGAATTTTGTTGAAATTCTTGGAAGATGTCCAGCATGGTTTTCCCTCCATCTTACGGATGATTAATAATATTATGGGGAAGACCGAATTCATTGGATTTTAAATGAACTGAAAAATACTTTTAAATTATGTCTTGTCAGATTATAATCGACATTGCTTTTTATTTATGTATTATTTTGTCTACTTCATGGCTTATATCAAATTCCTGGAATTTAGACTACTGGAAATGATACTACTTTTCTGAATCTTCAGGGTAGCACCGAAAGGAGACATACTGTAAACATTTGAAAACGAAGTGCTAAGAGGAACAGTTAACGCACAATGGCATGAAAAAAATATGAACAATTAAATATCAAAAGAAGTTTCGGAGTCTAGTCTATGCAACAACTTCGCTTAAAAACGTAAGGCCACCTGCAAGAGATACGTACGCTCTCTCTCTCGTATGCAAACTCTACAGTAAATCTGATGCTAAACGAAATTAATTTCTTGTGCCTACTTTAAAGGACTTATCCTCTTGATAAAGACTTAACCCTTTTTTACTGTAAACATATCATTAGAAGTAGTCTTTTTGGAATTTTGGTTTTATAGGGTGCAACGCTGACAATCTTTCAAGAGAAAGTACTAGGACTTTTTTTTAATAAATAGTGACTGAAAGTCAGTATCATAATTCCACACAGCGAAATAAAACACTTTGTGCTTAATCAAAGTTGGGAAACATTCTTAACTTAATTCCAAACTAAGTGCTGTGCTTTGGCGATGTCAATTATCCGCGGAGATGCATTTTGATTTTTTGCTACATTAATAATCTGAAATTGATTTAAGCATCAGCCTTATACCATCAACAACGCCGCTGAAATTTAGGGTGATGTAATGCGTTACTGCAAAGCTAGCCGGGGCAGATATTTGAATGAGATCGCCAGATTTTACAATAAATAGAAAATTACGTTGGAAACTAAAAATTCAAGAACGCAAAAAACTTCTACACCCATTCAGTGCTGCAAGAATTGGCTTGAACGAAAATAAGGACTACAGCCCCGCATGATTACCATTTGACCTTCTAGGAAAGGAAATTCGAAACCGCAAAGTAATCAGGGTCAGATCTACTGAGCTACAATTATAATAATAATTGATTGGCACTAAAATCTACAAGAACTTCTCGTGTTGTGCGTTCTACTGTCCTCACACGAGTAGAGGGGATCTACAGTTTTTTGCCGACACCGAACAGCGAGATTTGAGAATCTTTGCATAGACAATTAGTACTTTTTGAGTATTGCCAGTAACTCGAAAAAGGTGGTGCGTGAAAAAATGCAAGGTGTTCCGCCCGCGATTTGAACCTTGGACTTTGTCGACGCACTTAACCACTACGCCACGGCGCCAACCGAACTAAAATACCTTCAACATGTCCTGAGAATGCTTAACTCCGCCTCACTTAATACCGATCTCACTCTCACGCAACTCTGAGAAAAAGTTCTCAATCAGTCTAGCGGAAAGATTTAATTGAGACTATGTATTACTGAAAGACACAGAGTGGGTGTTATATATTAACGGATGAATCAGAGATGAACGATGACTTCCACGATAGAAGTACTCCTTTGGAAACCAAGCTGAACTCAGTGACATTTGTGTAGGACATCGCACTGGCTACATATGTAGGTATATAACAAGCGTACCTTGATTTCCAATCCAATGATAACCAGCAGCTCTAACCTGACCTCTAAACCAAACGTAGTTTTTCTCAAGTATAGCCATAATGCTCGTAAATGGAAAAAAATATTTAGATACCTGGCCCAAACTATATAGAAGAATCAAAAATTGTGAATTATATAAATATGTAGTTATGAGTAACTTAATCTTATATAATCCAAGGTTGTGTCGCAAGATATACAAACAACTGGTGCTTTAATTATTTTTTACATTTTAAAGTGACACAAAAATCACAAAATACTATAGTAAGGGTTTACATAAGTATCTTGCTGAATATTTTTCCATACCCTCCTGGTAAAACAATCACCCAATCTTCAACAGAGAAACCACAAATAATATGGAGCCAATTAACGATTTGGTGCTGTTGGCTCAATTTATTCGGTCCACCTCTTATTGCCTTTTATTCTTCTTGAGCTCGCAGCACTCCGTTTCAAAAACTGTTTTCCATCTATGCATTCATTACCACACCACTTTGTCATCTACCCTCGGACGAACGAAAAAAAAAAAAAACGAAAAGAGAAAAAGAGCGGGAATTGACGAAAAAGGATTTTCCATTCTCCTGCACACTTAATACCAAGCTTATGCGACTTTTGAAACGGATTTACGCTGTAAAGTAGCATTCGCATGGGCGCAACAAGGATGCTATATTGGATGGACAGAAGGAATTTGATTTCGATTCCACTCCTTGTCTCATCCTCCTGACAACTTACCCCAGGTTGGTTGACTTTCAGTGCCAGAGACCTTTGAACCGCTTTGTGTGGTGGTGTAAAACATCAACTTTATTATTATTTCTTTTTTTCTGTCTTCAGATACAAGCTTTGATGTTACATCTTAGAAGGATGCAGAAAGGAAATTGCAAAATATTTTCGGAGTTTTACGAGGATTCAGGGTGAGCGGTAATCTATGCGCACTGCATGTTGCATTCTCATAGAATAATTTTGGGGAATTTATTCTGTTCATAAAAAAAATATCAAACATGAAACTCTATTGTTGGGTTTATGAGGTGCCTTTGTGAGCTGTTTAGCATTTTAATGCGGGTGCTTGACCGCAAGGACAACTCTTGTTGAAAGTCCATTTGAATGGTATTACTGGTGTTATGCGTGAAATTGGATTCAGTGTCGAGCAGATGTATTAAAGAAATTTCCTTTTGATTTTTCAGGGGTTGCCAAGTGACTAGTCTTTCGTGTCGTATAGAAGTTCATCATTAAGAGTGTTTAATGGATTTATTATATTTCTTATTTGATGATTGCTCGTTCCATAATAAGTTTAACGTGAGTGATTTTTACACTGAACAAATATGCATAGTTTAGTTATTGAACATGAGAATTTTGACGAAAATTAAGGGCTTTCCAATAAGGACTAGACCAATTTGAAATTTATTTGTGAACGCACTTATTCACTTATTATCAAATTGTCAGTGTCAATTTTACAGTAAACTCAACATTTTCGTCATGGTAAAGTACTCAAACAGGTTGGTGGCGTTCGCAACAAACGATCGACATCAATTAATTTCACGCCGTTCTCAAGAATTGGGTATTGCTTACACCACATTATAGCGTATTTTGCGTAGGGATCTGGGTTTACATTCAAGATCAAAACCCTAGAATTGAAGCAGATGGATCATTTGAAGCGACATACGTTCTTTGAATATATTCTGGAGAAGATGCGCCAAGAAGATGAAACGTCTTGAGTGACGAAGCTTATATTTGACTCGATGGGTTGCCGCCATACAGCCTGTAAAGTTTGTCGATTTAACGCTGCTTGGCTATTTTCTGTTGGTCTGCGTTAAGTGGTTTATGCCAACAAGAGGAGCTTAAACCTAATATTAGAAATGGCGACCATTGCGGCCAAGATGAATCAAATCGACTGATCCAAACGTGCGCTCAGTAGCTATAAATATTTTGTATAATCAAGCCTATAATAAAATTTCCTGAAATATCTCCAAAAGTTAACGTCTTTTTAAAAAAAACTGTCAAGTCCTTATTAGAAAATTCTTTATAAATTAGCTCACTCTTTGTAAAAGCAAAGAAAAATGTAAATTACAAACTAACGAAATCAATATTTCGATAGCCTGAATAAATGCGAATATCTCCCTGCATGTTATTTTTCTTTCCAAAAGTGTAGGCTGACCTCAAACAGCTGATGCCACAACATCACTACATGTTAGGACATTGCATGTCAAACAAGTTCTGATGTCAATGATTGCCAACTCGCACACTTCACGCATAAATCACTAATTAATCAATGAAAACCAAAACACCGAAAACTCTGTCAATACACCATTCCAATTAATATAATATTAAAACATAAATACACTTAAAATTAATTGTGACATTTACTAACTACATTTGTCAGAGCGACAGTGAAAAAAAAGTCTGAAAAATCACAGCACCATCTTTCATCTTGATTGCGGGCGAAACTGTTTAATCCGACTCAGCGACAGCCCTGGTTAAATCAGTTGTTCACTTCCAACCCTAAAAAGGTGTTAATTAATCTGCAGCAATGTGATTTATAGTGTTTGCTTATACAGAGAGTACACATTTGTTGTACGGATACGTACGCTGGCATATAAACTCGTAACTTTTTTGTAATGGGCTAGAATTGCGTCGTCGATGAAGGACCATCTGTGGCACAACACAACTCTGCGTAAACCCACCCATAATCATCGACGTGGTGACAAATTTGGTTGATAAATTTTTTTTTTTAAAAAGGACCTCGTTCTGGGAGAGATGAGTTTTGTATGTTTTGACAGATATTTTCGTGTTTCTCTGGGCTAAATATACCAAATGGTAGGACCAGTCATTACATATTGCACACTTATGAGGGGATAAACTATCCTCGAAGGATTAGGAAGGCGATAATGGAAAGTAAATAGTACGCTGAGGATAAACGTATTAGGAGAAGTTAACGAAGTGTTGATGTAATCTAAAGAAAAACTTAAGCCCATCTGGGCTCTGGGTGAATTTCTTTGAATTAAATTGAATTAAGTAGATAACGAAAATCAAATTTACTCGAAAAAAAATTATTGTAATTTCTTTAACTAGGAAACTATAACTGCAACGGTGTAGGTCCTTATATCTCTTAGGTAAAGTTATGATTTTAGCACAAGAACTCAAATATTTTAAAGTACATACGTACACATATGTAGCTAGATCGCAAGAATTTATCTAGAAGAAACAAGCAGAGGATATTGCTACTGTTTTCCTACTTATCACTGCAATAATAATAATAATAATAATTCGGTGGCACCACAGCCCACAAGGGAACAGGCTCTAGCTTCCACAACCACTCGTGTTGTGCGTACTATTATTCTCTCACGAGTAGAAGGGACCTGCAGTTTTTTGTCGACTCCGAACAGCGAGTTTTGAGAAGCTTTTCATAGACAGTTGATACTCTTTGAGTGTTGTCAGCAACTCGAAAAAGGTGGTGCCGTGAAAAAATGCAAGGCGCCCCGTCCGGGAATCGAACCTAGACCTTCTGCGTGGGTGTCGACGCACTTACCCACTACCCCAATGCGACCACTGCAATGGCAGGGACAAAAAGAACAAGCCTGAACAACGCAAGGGAATCATTCATTACAAGACTGTATTATAAGGGTCTTGACAACTTGTCTAATTGCGGTCATAGAAGTGTTAATAATAATAATATAATAATAATTGAGTGGTACTACAGCCCATAACGGACCAGGGCCTAGCTTCTACAACAACTACTCGTGTTGTGCATGCTATTTTTTCTTCACGAGTAGAAGGGACCTACAGTTTTTTGCCGATTCCGAACGGCGAGATTTGAGAAGCTTTCCATAGACAATTAGTACTCTTTGAGTGTTGTCAGCAACTCGAAAGAGATGGTGCCGTGAAAAAATGCTAGGTGTCCCGTCCGGGGATCGAACCCAGACTTTCTGCGCCGCGGTCGATGCACTTACCACTGCGCCACGGCGACCACTCATAGAAGTGTTACTAAAGTTAAATCCTTCGCATTCAGTGCGTGTTAGATTTTGAAAATGCATTAAGGTGTAGACAATTACGAGAAAATTAGTTGCACTATTGAAGATTTACCATTATTTTCTTTTTTCAAAAAATTTCGGAATCTCAATTTCCGTAAAAAATCGATTCGTTCCGAACACAAATGAAATAAAGCAATTTAACTGCAATCGAAAGTCTGACCAGCAAAATGAAATTGGACTACGAACCCACGAAGAAGGCGAGGCTAGGACTGTGCACTTCAAGTTCATTAGACTCCCTATTTAAAAATTTAATATTATAAAGTCGATATGAACAAAATGTATGATGCTTGTAGCAAGATGAAGGGGGTTTCTGACAGAACTCTGCTGACTGAGAGTCAAGCTACAGCGAAGCATGAAGATGGTCTCAGTAAACAATTCTCAGATGAAATATTTTTAAAATGTTGAATTTTTTTTAGAGATAAGAAGACAACAGGGTGAAATAACCCTATAATTTGATTGTGATAGAACGCTGTTGTATACTTATAAATATCATGATACTTAAGCATGAAGACAAATTAACAAGTTCTTTAACAAGGAGTGAAAAAATGAATTGTTAGCATAAAGTTATTAGATTTACATATGCGTATATTTTATTGAAAAATCGTCGCCTGTAAGTTCACCTTAAATCGAAAAACCCCAGTAAATTATAATGGTGAAAATGTGTTGTCTTCAATTTTCTGATAAAGCTCTGACAGATGGGAAGGATCACAGTATATCACGCACCGTAGACACCCTCCGCTTCATCGTTCTTTCCAATAAACTCAAACAACTTTAAACTCCTGCAAATCTGCATCTCTCACTTAACACATGAACAACGCTAAACCGATGTGATATCCTTTCCCGCTTATCTCAAACGCATGCCATTAATATCCTTATTTGGTGCGGAATTTATCTGAGTACCAAATTCTTAACATCCCTCACAAATTCAAATTGAAACGTATTTTTCAAATGCTCTCAACCGTGTTCGACGACAATAAAGATAGAAGAGGCAGTGGTGGCATGCATGCATTGCGAGTATGTGCCTTGTCCTTGACCAATTTTATCCTCTTTTTTCCGCTAAATATCTTTACACTAAATCTTCGGTCGGAGGCAATACACAGTCAACACACTTTACAACAAAGAAATACCACCAACAGCCATTTAGCATTTTAAAACCATCATCCTCTGTCTCACAGGATTGCGACTGTGACAAGGATACATCCAGTAGGGAAAAAAGAGAATAATTTCAGAGGGTTCACCGATTACGATCGCACAGAAGTCTCACAAAACAGGAGAAACTGCAAAAAAGAAAAACATTGAAGAATAAAATATTTTCACTTCGGTTTTCGAATCAACACCATTCGCCATCAGCCACCCAGTCACCATCAGCCACCCAGCTCATAGTCCACGGTACACCACACTTGCGATTATCCTTCTGGCCCATTTCATTTTGTCTATTTTTTTCTTGCTTCCTTGTGTGTAGTGTAGTAACAAACACATTATCACCCCTATGTGCGCGGGACAAACACATAAAATAAATGCTCAAAAATGATATGTCTATCGGGTGGGTGGAAGGGAGGCAGCGGTTACTCCTATCACGCTCTGTAAGGATTACAACTGTTCTGATGCTTCTTTAGAAAAATACATTTTGATCCCTTTTTGCGTTTGCGGGAGAAAAAGAAAAACAACGACAAACTATTATCTTTTGATCCTTGTGTTTACTTATTTGTAACAAATTACATGGATATTTGCACATTTGTATGCAAATGTGTGCGGATGTGGTGCGTGAGTATGTGTGGAGTCCTCTTGCATCCCTTCAGCAAACTTAAATCGATTGGCAAATTTACGCTGATGAAGGATACGACGACTGCTACCCACTCAACAAAAAAAAAAACGGGTAACCCAAAAATGGAAATGAACACATGCGAATCCACAAAAAACTGAGGATAATCGGTGAGATGACATTTCTGTCATATAAATTCGCAAAACGAGGATTTATAAGTAATTTTGGTCGGAATAGTCGTGTATCGAGGACATTGTGAAGTAAGTGTCAATTTGTCGTGAGATTTGGGAGTGTGGTGGTATGAATGGTTGGACAAAGTACGAAAACAAAATAGTTCTGGCTGCTAGTAAAATTAGTATCTCTCTTGTGGACATACGAAAGTTAGTTATGCATAGGTCTGAATAGAATGTAATTCATGTTATTTATATCCTGTGTGTTTTACAGAACTGTTCATTTTAAATATTCTGCAGAATTGTTGTTCATTCTTGTTGATATATTCTAGGAGTTTATTAGTATCGGTAACATCTACTTTAATAAATAATGAAAAGTGAAGAACGAATGCCTTGTGGTCATGATTTCGCCTGTCGGTATATTAAGCAGATTATGGGAACGGACTGATGTAAATTGTTCGTCTCTATATTTCGGCAATATAAAGGGTGTCCCAACAAGAACGCAAGATTTAAATTTTAAATAAAACGTAGATATTAAAAAAAAATCGTGAGTTTTTTGATTATATCGTAAAGTAGACAGGTTATGTGTGGAATAACACATCGGCAAGATGACCGCCGCGGCTTTGCTGGCACATACGCGATTTTTAATGAAATTTTCAATGAGCGTTTTGCATAAATGCTGCGGTATTTCATTAATGCAGAGTTCAATTTCCTCTTTCAAGGCTTGAGTCGTCGTCGGCTTATTCGCATAAATCATCGACTTCAAAAAACCCCAAAGAAAAAAGTCCAATGGTGTTAAATCGCACGATCTAGGCGGCCAATTCTGGTGTCAAAAACCCGAAATAACACGACCGGGAAATGACGCATACAGCAGTTGAATTTTTCTCTGGCTGTATGAGGTGTGGCGCCGTCTTGTTGAAACCACATCCCCTCCACATTGATTTCTTCAATTCTATGCACAAAAAAATTGGTTATCATTTCACGATGCCGAACACCATTGATTGTTTGCGCTTGACCTGGCTCATTTTCACAGTGACACGTTGAGGATGCTCATTTTCACAGTGACACGTTGAGGATGAATCACTCGAGGATTTTAATCGCCCCAAATGCGACAATTCTGCCTATTGACGAAACTATCAAGATGGAAATGGGCCTCGTCACTAAAGATGATTTTATCGGCACAGTCAGCATTTTCATGTTGTCTCTCCAATACCCAATTAACGAACTTCCTATGCTGTGCATGGTCAGCTGGCTTCAATTCCTGAGTCAATTGAATTTTGTATGCATGAAGATGCAAAATTCGCTGCATAGTGGATTTGGAAATCTCGGTATTGAATTGAGATGGATGGAGTTTGTGCGACATCATCACATATTGCTGCGATATTTTCGGTCGATCGACTTGCTTGAAAGTGCGTTATTGTCTTTACATCAGTTACAGACCAAGTTTCAGCAATTTTTTTCCATTAATCGCTTTACAGTTGACTCTTTTCGAGCATTATTGTAACCCCAAATTGATCGAAATTTGCGAACTGTAGTCGCAAAACTTTCAGCATTTTGGTAAAACAATTTCACAATTAGAATGCATTGTTCATTCGTGTAGCGCTCCATTTTTATTAGCCTTATACCTTCTACTAATAATAATAATAATTGAATGGCACTACAGCCCATAAAGGGCCAGGGCCTAGCTTCTACAACAACTACTCGTGTTGTGCATGCTATTGTTCTTCACGAGTAGAAGGGACCTACAGTTTTTTGCCGATTCCGAACGGCGAGATTTGAGAAGCTTTCCATAGACAAGTAATACTCTTTGAGTGTTGTCAGCAACTCGAAAGAGGTGGTGCCGTGAAAAAATGCTAGGTGTCCCCGTCCGGGAATCGAACCCAGACTTTCTGCGCCGCAGTCGATGCACTTACCACTGCGCCACGGCGACCACCTACCTTCTACTAACAAACAATAATAATTGTTCAAATGTCAAACAATGACAATTCGAATGGCGCCAAATTTAAATCTTGCGTTCTTGTTGGGACACCCTTTACATGTGGCATATATATATGTATATACATATATATGTATACATATAGCTGGCCATTCATAATTTCGGTGCCAAGGAGTAGGGCTATTTATTTGCGTTATCAAGGTTTCATCTATCTCACAAAACGATTTGACACTCTTGTTACTGCACAAGTTTGTGGTTGAAAGGAAATTTTTTTTTAATTCATCACATGAGCTTTCAAGATGATCACAATTACCGCCGGATAATGGAACTGGTTCCAATTTTGCAACTTAGCGATTCAGTTTGAACATTCAGTTTTTACAGCACTAACTACTTTGAGTTGATTGCAATAATCAAAAAGTACTAGGTCTCTATAAAATGCTTACTTTGGGTCTCGCACCCAAACTCATTTGTGAGTACAGCGGGAAACGAGCACATCGCTTGACATTTATGCGGGGTATTTCACACACAGTATCTAACATCACAATAAGTCGACACCTATGTATTTGATGTAGAAAAGGTAAAAAAAAACACTCCACAAGTGCTTGAGTTAACGAGTCCCAAAAGTTATTCTGTTCAGAAACCTGTGCGTATCACCGAAATACATGTGCGTCACCGTCCACTTTTCATTTTGTCAAACAGACGAAACAAAATCTCACACGAAACGGTGTAAAAGTTACTACAGTTGATATTCGAAATTCTTCCTCATCAACGAAAATATCCTGACATTTTTCCACTGGATTATCGCCTTTCTGTAGTCTGGCGCAATTTTGTCGGCAAAAGGTCGAGTTCCAGCAGAGGTCATTGAAGCCCTTAATTACTGTTTGTAGTCAAAAATTTAGCCCTCTTCAAAAATGTATAATGGAGTTTGTTTCACAGTCGTTGAGGATAGTTAGATGTCAGATGTATACTAAATATTTTTTTTACAAAAAATTTGACATTTTATATAGCGCACACTAATGGCAAAAGATCTGTGTGAAATAGGATTAACAAAACGTCACACTAACAATCGTTTGGCACTCTACATCAAGACACGAAAGATTAAATAAATCAGAATCACGACTAACCGTATGAATATTCTTAAAAATAAACAATATGGGTTCATCTCGTTGAATTATTTCTATAAAAGTTGCACTTTAAGTCGGATATAATTCTTATGAAATTATTTTTTAAAAGTGTAGTAAAAATCAAAGGTAAATTTCTTAAGGGCAGATGATACAAATTAAATAAACGAATGTACGGGGACATTTCAAAAAGCTTCAGATTCAGCCCTACGTCATGGCGTCGCTATTAACAGAGTTAAATATAAGACGAAGACTCGTCTTATATCGTATTGACCGGAAAAGTAGTAGCTTGCGGAAATTCACAATTTGTGATCTACATCGATTACGATCTCTATTGTGCTGAATATTGCCAAAAACCGCATCCATTTGGCAAAAAAAAAATTCACTTCCACAACATAAACCTACGAGTAGCTGCTCCATCCCCCGTTTTCTACAGACTTCAGTTTGTTCTATTTCGTTTTGTTTTCAAACTTGAGGAGGTAACTAGCCCAACAAAATTGTAAGTTAAATGAGGGGGTTATCGCCGGCCGGGTGCTTATTTTGCTGACCTCTAGAAAATTTATTTTTCAGACGGGTTAAAAAGTTTGAGAATCACTAAATCGAGTGCGTCGAGTTAAAATGAGA
The DNA here is from genome assembly GCA_944738645.1 of Eristalinus sepulchralis. NCBI lineage: Eukaryota > Metazoa > Arthropoda > Insecta > Diptera > Syrphidae > Eristalinus > Eristalinus sepulchralis. The sequence continues at coordinate 17,301,551 of OX122885.1, read as the reverse complement.
CTCTGTTGACAAAAATATCGCTAAGTAGTCTAAGCACTTATAGGAAAAAAACACTTATTGGGCAATAAAATAACAAAGAACAAAGAATGTAATCAAAATAAATCGAAGTGGCGAAAAATGCCAAAGCCAGTTACCACCCGTCCCTAGTTAAGACTACTTTACTTTCCTAAGCGAACCTGTCATGACAACTGGCATTTAATGAGACAGCTTGTCACGGTTCGCAGAAGGAGACTTTTTTAATTTATTCCCTGTACTCACGGACTATTTTTTCCAAATAAATTTGTCGCACATTTGAAAATCACCTGCAAAGCAAAATCGATAAAGCAGCTGGAAGTAAGGTTCAAAAATGTTTGCAGAAGAAAATATCTGCCTTTGAGTCTTAAGTTTATTTGGTCTTTAAGTAAAATCAAAATCTTTAACGGTGCTATTTGAATTTTACTTCAACGTAGCGTGGAAATCACAATTTTCTTATTTAGGTTCCTGTCTACCGTTATCAGAATAGCAACAATTATTTACATGCATTCATACATATATACATATGCACATCTAAGGTCAGTGGTATGCAATAAAGTAAAGTAAATTCAGAAAAAAAAAACTGAAATTCCTCACTTAACACAGAATTTGAAATATATTCAGTTTACCTAAAGGCATGACTGATGAAATTTCGATTCTATCAACCCAACTCCCTCACCCAGAAAGGCTGTATGACTAAACACAGTTGAAATGATTTATTTGTCACCTTGCTCCAACCGTCAGCCCCGGGGCTTCAAAGCATCAACCTCAACGATAATCGATATTGCAGCACATGTGGATGCCATCAAATCATCCGAGCACTACTTGAATCTCACTTGGCCGATAATAAATTCTCCCCGTCAACACCCCAATCCATCGTCTATCTTACTGACTTTCGCGGGGAGCGACCAAAAAAGGATTAATTATTTGATTTATTGCAAAAAACTACTATCGACCTCATGGTCGTATGTATATGAATACACCCCTCTAACACTGACGAGTATCTAAATCTCCTGCTGTGTCTCGTTGCAGGCGTTGGCGACAATTCTATTGGGGTATAAGCGATAGAAGCCTTTCACCATCCCTATCAGGATTGTCGAAGAAGAGTGGCATACACTCCATGTGACACAATTCGGTTGTTCCGCCAATTTATCACCATGCAACCTCACTTTACACACAAGCTAACATGGGGGCGAGAGACTTCGGGCCTCGTCGGCAACTCAACACCTCAATATTGACACACCGCTGGCCCGAGAGTTTTGCTAATGAGTTTGACTTTTTCGACGTTCAAATAAGCTCCGCTGTTGTTCAATGTGACCCTCAGGGATATACTGATATACAGGATACGATGGTGAGATAACATCTTCCTCACGCCCTCGGAAAAGTTGGGGGGTATCGATTGTTATTGTTGTTATACTCTGTTTAAATTGATGTGATTAACGAATGGAAGTGGCGATGAAATGAGGGTAGCATATGGCCGGCTGTGTCCGGCAGAAGTTTGGTGGTCACTGCGGGTGCAACGGTTTAGATGTAACCTCTACGCCTAATACCATTTAATCCTTGCATTCGTTAACCGGCTACGACAGTCCGATTATATGTGATTAGCCAGGGAAAGGACAGAGATGGAGTTTGATTTCCCGATTTCGAGGGATGCAATGACTGTGAGGTTTTGCAAAACATGACGAATTTGAAGTTTCTGCCTTCTGGCAATTTGCCATTCGAAAGAGATTTTGATTGATGCTTTGTTTGGATGACTTAGTGCCTTGAAACGGTAAGTGACTTTGAGGTTTTGTTTTGGTTTATACATATGTGAGGGGTGGTTCGTCTGAATTTACACTTTCAATATTTTCTTTACTGCAACTAGTAACGTTTATTAGAAAAAGGATTTCTATGAATATTACTACGTTCACAGATGTACTCACTGTTTACGAGCTTCAAAGAATTTGGAATTGTGTGTTGTGTGAATTGTTTTATTCAACAAAATTTCGTAATCAATTCGTGTCTGTATGTCACGCTACCCGTGTCTGCTACGTGTATTAATTGCTGCAGGAAAATTAAAGTTACGTGGTTAATAGCAAACAAACAAAATAAGAAACAAGTGACTGTTATAGATTATTTAAAGAAATGTGAACCAATTATCAGGCGTAGACCTAAAGAAAAAAGAAAGTTGGCCATTGAAAAGCTCTCTGAATTTTAATATTGTATATTATCAACCTTCAACAAAATTGCAATAGTTTCTATGAGTTCGTTTCCGCAATTATATAAAATCCACATCATAATTAAAACTACGGGGTACGTATTCCTCAGTATCTTAAGCATGTTGATTTTGAATTAAATTGAATCGGACTTAATACAGGCAATGGCGTGTTGTAACTGTCAGTTATTTTAATTAACTACTTGTGAATTTCCGTAGCAGTGGTAATTGTTTATTTATTTGCAGAACATATATGTGCAACCACCATTCGAAATTCTTCAAGTGAAACACGTGACCATCCAAACCAAACCAACCAATGTGTCCTTTCCAATGAATTTCGAATATATTTCTCTCTACCATAAGAGCCCAATCGAACCGAAGCAATCCTTTCCTCGCTCTGACACTTATCCGCGTCGACTGCCAACAATTAACGACGGTTAAAAAGCAATTCCGCATGATTTATTGTCATACGTACACAATGTGCGAAAAGGATAACAATTCATCGTCACCATCAAACAGGATTCTTAACACACAACTGAGACAAAAAGTTGTCAACTAAATTAAGCTGCATAGAGAGCAGAGCAGCTGCAGTCAACTGCCGACTGGGACAGAATTCCACATCGCACATCATTAAAACCTCCGACTGTCTGGAGGAATCCTTTTGCAGAATTAACTCATCACCATTCACTTGGCCGCAGACATCCCGATCGACGTGATCATGCTATGCGCAGACTTGCCCAAGTGTCTGCCTCCATCTCGTTTGATGGAATATAATGATCCTTTCATAATGTCCATGATATTTAATTGAAATACCAAAAACGGTCATCGATATGAATTGTCTAGAAGAAGACGATGTTGATGATGATGGCTACTCAGCGCAATACCTCGCACGGTCCTACCAGCCACAAGATCAACTGCAATACCGGCAAAATGAATTCCACCACACAATTCACTGAAACTGACTCGGAATTCCTGCCAATACGCTTCTGGTCTGTGAGAGAGATTCTTACTCGCTACTTCTCTCAGACAGCCATCTGTCACTCAGGTTAGACTCCGGAATCGTAGCAACTCAATTAGTTTTTGCTGCTTCTCGGCGGTGATGATGATGACGATTCGCCATCGCATAATGATGGACAGACCCGAGCTGGGGACTTTCACGCGCATCAAGCCACAGATCTGTGTTCAAAAACTGATCGACATCACTCTTCCCGACTAGCAGCTCTCGGATCCTTTCAATTATTGCCTTCTCCTCGTTTTGCGCTCCAATCCAATTCGTGTGACATCGGCTCTGTTCAAAAATCCACTTTCCCGCAATTGGTCGAAATCACCTGTCAAAATTTCACACAAAAAACCAGCGTTGACTCTAAATGTGATGCGATTACTTTTCGAAGGCATGTTTTCGATTGTCGGCGGCTCGGCTTCTGCTACTTCGACTTCGACTGGCACAGACTTCGTGACGTCTCTTCGATATGATGATGATGATGATGATGACAAAAAACCTCAACGCGAATAAAAATTCATTGAATTTCTGATGAAAGGACAATTCGCCGATCAGCAAGCACATCCCTTTGGATTTGTCCCAATTGTCTTGTCCCTGTCGGCAGAGTGTGGTGCAGGTATAACACTGATGACACCAAAATCTGGTCAACAACCAAGCACAGTGATGTGGTGTGCTGCGGAGTATTTCGGTGGAGCAATCCAAACTGTCCCGTCCAATAAAACGTCATTTTTTGCAAGCCCATGTGCCGACGGCATAATACTTTCGATTTAATTCTTTTTCTTTTCCGTTTTAATTTTCTTCTTTGTTTCTTTGTGGATGTTACATTTGTTCTGACAACAAAAACAATTGATCATTGTTTGGCCGGGGATTGGACTTGTTTAGGTTCGTTTTTTGGCATGACAATGAAAATGGATATTCAGCCACTAGTGAAGTCTTAACAATTTGACTGAAACATTTTTGTGAACGTGAATGTGTTACTCTTGCATTCTGAGCGTTGATACAAACAAAAAATGCCGTAGTTGAAATGGACCACATTTTATGTAATTTTTTACTTCAGACAAAAGTTGTGGCAAAGATTAGGAAAAGGTGGCAATTGTGAAGAGTCTATTTTGAATATTGCTTAAGTGTAGAATTGTAATTTTAAGTGCATTAAAAACAAAATCAAAAATGGATGGACCGCAATTCTTTGTTTAAATTTTTACAGTCATAAAAGCAATTTGCAGATATATGTAATTCCCATACGTGTTACAAACGATCAAGTACTCTATGGAAACATTAAGCTGGAAAAAGGCTGTGTACCAGATAATTTGTCTGACTGATAAAAACCAGAAACTCGCACTTCAGCTGCAAAAAATGGTATGCTGCTTAAATTGCAAACAACGACACTTGTGTCGTGTCCCTTAATTTAGACAGTTTTAACATATGTATGACATTGCACTAAATGTACGTACGCCTTGCAACTTAAAAAAAACGAAGTGAAATGTCATATTTCATGTATATTTACTCAAAATATGTACTATTTAACTGCTGCTTTACAAATATTGTGAATGCCTTCAAAATCAAGTAATTTGGTTTTGAAATTTTTTTAATGAACGGATCTAATATTTACATAGGAAAAGCATGTTAGCTGAGTCCCAAGTCCACCATCGACTGTAATGCCACTCGAAGAAGAAAGATCTTATACTTAAATTTAAACTTAAAAACTGAAGCTTAGAAATAGAACCAATTTAGCCTAGAAAAAACTAGCCACTGGCGCAGAGGACTGTGGTCAGATACCTTGGGATCTGGTTAGATCAGTATCTGTATTTAAACAAACATATAGATGCTGCTCTGGCCAGGGCTCGAGGCGCTTTTGCCCTTACAAAGAGACTGTTTTACAATAGCCAACTCGACGCGAGCGTAAAGGTGATCTGCTACATGCCCCCTAATCAGGCCAATGCTCACCTATGGCTGTCCCGTGCGGTTCAACTTGGGAGCTAGTCTGATGGAAAGGATGCGGTTGTTCGAGAGGGCATGCCGTCGGACCTGTCTTCAACTTTACCGAACTCCGAACTCGTCGAATCCCTCTAAACACTGGGTAGGGAAACCAACGGGGGTTAGTCGGCTACTGTTTTGCAACGGACCAAATACCAGCTGCAATCTTTGGCCGACTTACATATCCTTAGGTATTAGGTTTTTAGGTTAGAGTTAGGTGAAAAAAAAAACAAAAAAATACAAAAAATATACAAACATACACGAAAAAAAAAATACAAAAAAGAGTAATATATGTGTAGTGTATTTTGGATTATACACACATATATAGTTGTGTATAGACGCACATGTGATGAATTACATGATGGTATACATGCACATGTACGTACGTAGCTTAAGTTAGCAGTAGTATAGTCTAAGTTTTAGTTCTAGTTTTTAGTTTAGTTTAGTTTAGTTTAGCTTAGCTTTTAGCTGTAGTTTTAGACATAAGTTCTTTTTAGTAAAAATGTTAAGTTGTTAAGTTTTTTTTTATATGTTTTCTTAATAATGTAGTCGTTAAGCAAGGAATTAATTTTCCAATATAATAAATAATGGCGCTGAAAAGCAAATCTTAATTAAGTTTATCTTGGAGAGCCTGCGAAGGGCCAGAAAGATTATTTTTAAGTCAATGAAATGAAGTACTGAAAACTGGTTTTAAGCATATTTTGTCTAGAATTTAAGTGTTCTGTTATATATGAATAAAATGCATTGAAAAAAAGCCTAAAAAAACCAATTTACATTGGTATTGTTTTGCGGTCTTCGCCGTATCGCGGACAACCGAAAGGGTGCTGTGTTCTATATTTTTTCTGATGAATAACCAGGACGTTGTCCATAAAAAGTTTACACGTGAGGATAATATAACTACGCTGTCAAAAGGAAGTTAGAGTTTGCATCGAACATTTGGTAACATATGCGACTGGACAAATAGTTTCCTATCTTCATTATCTCGGTATAAATGCAATACCATAGAACCATAACCTAAATTGAAGATATAAGAAAGTTATAAAGCCTACACAAAAATAAAAAAGCCAAACAATTTTAAACAAACAAAACCATTCCATCTGTATCATTCGATCTAAACCAAACTTCGCGGTGAACTTGGTCTACCTGAAGAGCACAAAATTAAAAATAAAACTACCAGACAAAAAAACTTAGTTGTATGTAATAAAACAAAAAGGGAAGGAAGAGTGATTTGTGACAAATCTGACACTATAAAGTATACACTGTTGTGCAAAATAAGTGCAAAAAACTTGGTTCAAATAAGTAAATATAAATATTTTCATTCTTCTTGTCTTCAAAAGCTGAAAAAGACACATCTTCATTATAAAAATATAGAAGCATAAGAATATATTCTTAAAGGCAATTTTTACTTAGCATAACCAAAACGGCAATATATAATTCATGATAGTAAACAAAACTAATGCAACACATTAAATATTTGGTGTAAATATTAAATATTGTATTAAATTTAATATTGTGGATTTTGGTATTCTTTCGGTTCATCCGTTAGTACTTAGAACAATTCTCCTGGAAAATAAAGCTTTGCTTAACCACTTCATTCTACGTAATGGGATAAGTCCACGGCGATCTGAGAACCCTGGTTTCATCAGGTTCAATGACGATCATCTGGCAAATTATGCTGTCGGTGATGACGGAAACAACTTCACCCTTATTTCAAAAGATCTGCAGGGTATCTTCAGCTCACTCCTCCTTACAACTTCCTTAAACTTACAGTTGTTCCGTACCTTTTATTTAATCGCAACACAGTGGAGCGACTTAAAGTATGATGATATTTGATGTATTTGTTATATGAAAATTGAAATTTAACTCCTAACATTTTTAAATAACTTGACAAGTGATCAGTTAATCAACTATTAGCCATAGTTGTATGTATTTCTGCACTTAATAAAAATATTCCTTCAACTAATCATCGACTGTCTTCTTAATCCGTAATTGCTCTCTTTTTTAAGTGTCTAATTTTTACTTTCGTTTGTCTGGCACAACATTTTATTCACAAGAAAAATCATCTTTGCCAATTACAAGACTAGTTTTTTGCAAAATCAGAAAAATATACAGCTTATACCTTAATCAACTTATGCACAAGACATTTTTCCAAGTAGCACTATTGCCCCAAGAAAAAGAATTTAACCTCCATTATGACATAAACTAACTCCTGAAAGTATTCATCTCAACGTCTCATAGAAACCCTGCCCACATAGCTCCTAATTTACACACAATACCTACGTTAACTAAACTTGTCATTGCCACAGAAGACAAATATATCCTCTGTGAGCAATATAAAGTACCCATAAAGTATCTAATTAACTTCATTGCCTCCACATTCAACGCGGCACTATTAAGCTTCTCCGCAAAACTGCTGCATAGCCGCGAGTCATGCATCGCTTCACTTCAGGCATGAGATTCTGTACTGCACACTGTTCTTCTGGTGGCGAGAGCCATGTGGCGTACATGCTGCACTAGTCGGTTCTCTATCTTGCCGATTCGACATCTTAATTGTTTCGATCTACGCCTAATGACAAATGTCCCAACATCCGTTCAGCGTTCCGTTTGCAATGTCTCGGTGATCGCATAAAAATTCACATTTTATTGAATTTCCTACAGAAATTGATCACAAATAATAAATCGTTTAGTAATTCATTTTGAAATTTATGGCCGTCGCCCGACCATTTACCGAGCTCGAGCAAAAACCAAAATCAAACCGTTTCGAAGCGAATGGACCGTCTGTCGACGTCTCGTCGGCAAGAGTCGTACACTGGGGTGTAGTGTGTAATTGTTTGTGGCATGTTTCGCTCTTAGATTTCAATTCAATTTCAATTTTCAACCGAGATACACAGATACTCATTTCTGAATGCGTACACACAGCGAACCGCTGTGAACATGTCAACTGATTGACACTTTTTACATGTCCTTTCGTGTGATGCAGGGGATCCGATGGAAGTCTCGCGTACTCAAAACAATCAGGATATAAATTTTTCTCCCATTGATGTGAGTGTAATTTCACTCACCAAAGGACACGAGAGGCAAAGGCACATTTGAACGACAACCAACAGCCACGGGGCGGAGAAGCAGTCTCTGAAGAGATCTCGGATGATAGCAATAAATCGTGGCCACGTTCACATTCGATGTTCCGTCGATGTTTTTCTTTCAAAACTCAATTTGCGATAATAAATCGCCGAATTTTGACATTTTTGTGCCTCTGTTGTTTGATATTTAATCCATCTATCGTTAGAGTTGTTATCGTTTTTGTTTTGGTTTCTTTTGCCCGCTTCGCCACTTACTTCTGGTGGACCTTTGTAGTCGGTTGTCACTGACGTTGTCGTCGGTTTGTCTACTATTCGCTTTCCGAATTTATTATTGAATTGTGTGAAACATCGTTTAGTTTTCATATTTGGCGGCCATAAACCAAATTTCTTTTCATTGTTTTCTTTGTTTCAACGGGAAAGAATGTTTCGAAAAGTATTGACTTGTGCATATTTCTAGTTGAAGGAAAGGAGGAAAATGCCTGTTAGTAACGAAATGCCGAACTTTGATTTATAACTAGTACACATTTAAGATAAAGTAAGACATACACATAGGTGAATCTTTAGGACTGATCGAAAAGGCGCCTCGAAGTACTAGAGAGGTATGGAATGAAAGTTCGACTTGAATCAGGTTTTTATTACCGCCGAAAAACCCACAGAATCGGAAGATATTATTATTCGAAAATCAATAACGCCTGTTAAAGGTATTTTTAAATTATTTAACATTTTGGGAAAGTTAAAAAAAGCCTCTGTAAGATAGTGTGAATTGAAATAGTACTAAAGGAGTCATATGTACATAATATGTACTTGTACCCAGGCGAAGAAAGAAAAAAATATCAAACTCCACCATGTTTTGTGTCTCTTCTTTTTTGCAACCATTCCATTTTTCCATTTCTGTCTATTGAAAAGTATCCGGTAGTCAAGTTGCAAATCGCATAAGCATAATTATTCAAAGGTGCGCATGTATGCGATAAATCTTACATCACCCGTTCTACATAACCTCAGCAAGCGCATCTCATACCGCCAATGCTTCCAATCGATCTATTTCTTCCCTCCCTGCCACCTTCTACACGCAAAACCAGTTTTACTTGCCACATCCGTACATTTTGGTTTCCCCATACCGACGACGATGGCGGTGGCACACTCGTAGAGCGTACATCCACCGAGAGTGTGTGGATATCCATGTTCTGCTACACTTTCCACTTCGGAAGCACGAGTTTGAGATTTAAATCGCGCTTGTCATCACTATACCGACTCGGCCATTTGGTAAGGAGTCTGCGGAGAGGCTGACGCAGTAAGGTCGGCAGCATAAAGCCATGCGCGCGCTTGTAAAACCGTCAGTTTGCTCCCGAAAACGCCTTCCATCCCCCTCTCTCTCTCGCTCATTCACCTTCACAAGCAAATACAGCACTGTGGGGCTACACAAACTTCTGATCGCCGCTTCAACTTGCGGACTTTGTTCGAGATGTTGCAACACCGTGTCGTGCAGTGTGCGATGGGGAAAAGCAACCGAATTTGCATGAACAGATTTATAGGCTTCCGATAAAGAGATGGAGAGCGATTACACCCTTTTTGGATGGGTCTTTACAGGACCCCGCTCGCTGGCTTTTATACCTCCATCACCATTGTCACCACCACAAACAGGCCCACCACTACTACCACCACCAACTCTCGGCAAAGTGACATTTGAATAATTTTTCAGCAACACAGAGAAGAGATAGCAACTGCCCGGACCATCTTCTGGGCCACAAAAGGATTTACATATGTTAAAAGAATTGTAATACCAGGGTACTCAATAATGTTGGCTTGTAAGCCGCGCACTGCCCCCACGTTCCCGGTGGGGACTGCACCCAAAATAGGAATATGTAAATACTTTTATTGTCATCGGTGAATAAAGAATATTTTTGAAGTTGAGTCCGGGACCACGAACGGCAGCGTGGCCGAGGACTGACTCAGTGCAAGGCATGTACTGCTCGAGCGTTGCGGTTGGACGTGGGGACTTGGATGGAGACCCGTTTGAAAAATTATCGAACACCTGTACCCACGTAGGTACTCACTCTCTGCGTGAAGTTTGTCCTTTCTGTTAGGGACGGCACGGTGCAGTCTGTTTGCATATCGCGCCGGTGCCGCAAACGGGAGACGGAAGGTGAGTTGCATCTCCGAAATGGAGATATTTGTCCCCGGAGAGTTGGCTTAGAATGTCTTGAAGTTGGCCGCTACGAGTACAATTGGTTGTTTGGATTTGAATACGAATTTGCGCGTACAGAAGCCGAATGTATGTTGTAACGTCATGGGGCGGTGTTGTGAGTACGTATGCGAATGGAACTCTCGATGGGGTACTGAAGTGCTGACCAATGGGGAGTTAATTATTTTTAATAAGACTTGCAGCCTTGTCGGGCATACATCGTATCGGAGATCATTAATTAAAGTTTCTGTAGACAAACGAGTTTTTGCTTGACTGCAATTTAAGAGAAAGACTGTGACTAAGAAGAGAACGTTATTGAGTGATTGAAGGCGCTAGACTTGGAAGATGGAGTTGAAGCCGTAAATTAGCGGAGCAAATTGTGATATTTGACACTAAACAGCGGTCAATAAAACATGCTTTTGATTGAGTTATAAAAATATTTTATTTTGATTTGAAAAAATTAATTGTTAAATGTACTTGAAAGGTACATGTGTACATTACCACACATGTCGGGTTCGATTTCGATATTAAATGTTCATTTTCCATTTTTACGGTCCTACGTTTTCTTACTTACTGCTTTAATTATATTGGGTATTATCGTAGCCTAGAAGCGATCAAGGTCTAGCTTCTTCAGCAATTTTTCGTGTTGCGCGTGCTACTGTTATTTCAAAAGTAGGAAGGATCTATTTTGGCCGACTCCAAAATGCGATATTTGAGAAGCTTCTTTATAGACAATAAGGGTGTGAGGTCGACGAACTCATCCACAACGCCAAAGGGGCATAACTGATTACTTACTCACATCCTTGAAATTTCTGACGACAGTCAAACTCAGAGATCGCAATGAACTGTAATTCCACTTTACTCGTAAAAAAACAAGAGCACACGCATGTCAAGCATTTGCTGAAGAACATATTTTTTATATAATACTTATTTGTATAAAAATAAGTTTAGTGCACTTAAATTAAGACCCAATCTTTGAATATTTATATATAATAAAATATACATTAAGGGATGGCTCCCGGATGCATGGAATCGGGTAATAGTGTATATTTTCCAACGGTTTGATTGGAAAGAAGTTTGATAAGGCTGGTAAATTTTAACCATAAATGCAAAACGCATGTGATGTCGGCCTAGCTATGGTGCAGGTATATTTACGTATGCTGTGATCGGTATCCTTTCTAGGTATATACACATACATACATACATATGTACACTGAAACTTTTAGGTTTATGCACATACATATGTACATTGAAATTTAAAATTCAGTACTATATAGAATAAGAATGTGCATATATACATACTTAATTCGAAGTCCATAATAATATATTAAACACATTCCAGCTTAAAATGAATATAAGTAGTATTAATTAGTTCTAACTTTATACACACATATAATCTGCGGCCTCACTTGCCCAGTTTATTTTATTGTACTTCCAAAAGTTGTTGTCGAATTATAGGTATTTATGCATAAGGAGTCGTTAACCATTTGAAAATGTAATAGTCTCGCCTCAATAATTTTGCGGCAATTAGGTAAGAAACGATGTAATAGTGAAGATTTTTTTTATTAAGGAATTTGATGAATATGAGAATCACTAAGGACGACTAACCGACAGGAACAGAAGTGACCTTACACACATTCACCTTACTTTGAAGCTCTACTCACATACAATTGAGTGATCGTGCTTGATGTTGCATTTGATCAGCAGGTATGCATGACAAAATAACCCGTGACACAATTACAGCATAATAAATTCGTTTTTAGGTGGTAAAAATATATAAAGATGCCTATTTCAAAATATTAAGAAAGTTAAAATACATATAATTTCGGTGAGACTTATATACATACGTTTGCTACCACTCAACCTTCTTTCAATATAGTGACTCGAATTAACTTTGGAACCTCACTTTATTTACAAATTGTATTTTTCGGTATGAAATAAAAAAAAATATAAATTTGTTTTGTCTAATATAAATCTACATTCACATATAAATTACAATTTCACAACGCCACCGCGCGAACATTAACCTTCCCTAACATACATATCCTACGCACCCTTTTTACATCGCATTCAAAACTGCACAGAAAAAACCGTCAGGATAAACGTTCAAATCGATTTGTTTGGAATTTGCATAAACCAAAGAGCATTCCTGTCGGACATTGTCGGACATAATCTTCGAACACAATAAAATTCGTAATTTGAGATCACGCAGAGGCGAGAGCTTGCGCTTTGCTCATGCACAGTAGCATGCCGCCACAACGCCTCTGGAGTACTTTTCTTCCACATCGACACAGCTCAGTATGCATTGGGCACCATTCATGCGCTGCTTTTGTCCTATCGATGGCACCAGACGCGCTAGAGTTCACATCGCAAATCCATGAATAAAACATTCTTTTTTTGCTCTGAGCCGTATAGGAGGTTCCTCGGAGACCAGAAGTAGAGTGTAACCTTTCCACTCATGTTTAGGTTTCGAGATCCAATATATTACATACGAAAATGACTCTGAATGCGCTGTTGGTCTGTAAGACAGCCGGGTTTTGTTTTACTTCAATAGTCACCAGCCACGGTCATGATCACCATCATCATTATCATCATCAGCATCATCATCGTCCTCCATGCAATCTTGGAAGTCGCGATGGAAGTTATTGTCATTGATATAACTCCTCGTTCTTGGAAGCAAACGAGATCGGGCAGGAGGACATACTGCTTACACTCGATTTCGTATCCCGCGAAAGGTTTATTAACGGCAATAAATCAGCGTGCCACTAAACATATTGTTTTCCGCTGTTTTATAGGTTATGTCGTCGATGGCCCGGAGCAGCAGCAGTCGTCCACAGTGGCCGTGGAGTGAATTTCCTCACTCATGGTTGCGCCATGAGATGAGTTCACGTCGAATGCAAACAATATGTCCACTTTGTATGATAAACATTTTTGACAACAATAGGATGATATCTCATGTTTGTCCTTCTCGAGCACGGTATGTGCACGCTCTACCAAGCCGGGTTGAGCGAATTCGACTCGTGTTCCCACAGCGCGAATGCGAAACGGGAGCAGATACGCAATGGGGAACCGCTCTGTGCCAAGCGCACAAGTTCATATAAAATTCCGGATTCAACTTCATAAATAAAATGACGGTCGAGATGGAACTGTAAGTGGTGAGAACGCTGCCACTGTAATGCCGCATGCTCTGATGGTGAGGATTTGTCGTTACGAAACTGCGGTTTGAGGGCAACAGTGATGGCTAATAGGGATATTGATCAGGAGGTAATTAGTGAAACAAGACTGTCTGCTATGTTGTGAGGCGTCAAGGTATTTTTTGTTGGTAATTAATTAATTGTTGTGATGTTTTGACTAAAATACTTGCATTATATTGTATGAAAGTTAAAAGGTCATACATACTTATGTCTACTCTTGGTAAAAGTGAAGCAGATGTGCACTAAAATTAGACAAATAATAAAAATAAATACTAGCCAAAGATTAAGAAATTACTTTTCTATAACAATCTTATAGCTTTGGTATTTTCTAACACTGAATGACGTTAGTCCTGCCGCACGAACTCTAATGGTTAATACTGTTTAAGCCCCCTTACCTTTTAATGAATAGCCGACCATATCTGAGTTTTGATAGGCCTTTTAATAAACATAATCTGTTTACTGTTTCAAATGAATTGTTTTCGTGTCGACCCAAATGTAGTGCTTTATAAGTTATTGTTAAGATTGTGTAAATATCTTTATCGAAGACGACCTAAAAATTTTATTATGTGTGTGGTAAATTAGCTTTCAAAAATCCAGATCAAATTTTACTACATCTGTGTTGCATAATTATAGTTGTATGGCATATTGGCTAAGTGCATCGATTCACACTCTGAACGTCCAATCGTTTCGGGACTGAATAATGTTTTCTCGGCACCACTTCCTTAGAGCTGATGACAATACTTAAAATTAAAATAATTTTAATTATGATGAATTCGACAAAATTTAGGTCCCCTTTATATGGGGAAAACCAAAAACTGCACACACAACATGAGTAATTGCTAAAGAAGATATTTGTTCATAAAAAAACTGATGGATCCATCATATTTGTTGAAAGTTGTGTTAAGGACTTCAGTCTTGGAAGAAGGCCAGTCGTCATATACTGATGGTAGTACCCATTGGGGCAGTTAGTATATATTTCAAGATATTTGTTTCTGACATTCCACAAGAGTGAGAATGAAGTGTTTTAGGGAACGTTTTATTATCGTCGTATCAAATCTAAGTTTTCTCATTAAAACAAATGAATAGGTTTTTTGCCTGAGCAGGAAGACTTTTTTACTAGGACATTTTGCCTATGGGAAAGGACGAGTAGAAACCAAGAATGTATATCACTTATGTATTTCTGGGCTATAAAAGAGGGAAAACAAAAGCTAAATATGACAACAAATCTTAAGTCTTTGCGTTTGTGTTTTTCTATCAGATGAATAAGCTAAAGATTAGTTTTAATCACTCATTGTCAGTAAACAATCAAGGATGTGTATATATGTGTATATGTGAAATGAGTATCATACATGTATACTCGTTGAGTTTAAAAAAAACACAGATTGAATTGTAAAAAAAGTATTTGTCGGATAGACTTTTATCCAAAATTGGCAGAAATTATTTCAAACTGCTTCTTGTAATGCTTCACTTAAAGATATGCCAGATGATCACCATATAACACTTGCCAAACCTCTAAACAAATAACAACCCGTGGGCCACTTCGAGCGATCTTCGCAAAAAAATATTGATCAATTAAGTCTTTAGCCCTTAGGGGATATTTTTCAAAAATAAACAACTTGTGAGAGTCTAGTATAACCCCCATTAAAGATTCAGTTTGACTACCATATCCGTATCCCTGAAATTTGTAGGCACCTACCCAGGTCAACCTTAATTCGTTCAATTCTTTTATTTTTTTTATTATTTTTTTATTTTATTAATTTTTTTTTTTAATTTTTTTTTATTTTATTAAATATTAAGCCTATTTACATTTTAAGGAATTAGAAAATATCTTCTTGTATTATAGTTAATGTATATCACAATCTGTTAGTACGTAAGTAACTTGTAAATGAAGTAAATAAATAAATTCGTTCAATAAATCTCAGTACAACCCAAAAAATGGGACACATCAACTTCCAACAAGTGTTTTTCACATAATATAAAAAGTTGAAAGGATAACTATTTAATTTGATTTCATAAAATACGACCATTAATTTTTTTCAATTTTTGAACGTACCACAATTTTACTTTTTTTCCAAAGCATGTCCCAAAACTACATCTGCGTACATTTCTATTTCTTTTAATTTCGCTTCTATTTCTTTTAATTGGCGCGCGCTAAAGGGTTGTTTTAGTACCCGTAAGTGACCGGAATTAAGTCACAGCACGGGCCTTAATGCATTAGATTTATCTAGCACGATTGCTCGCCAGCTACCCCCAGTTGAAAACTTCAGCTTGGTTGACGTCTTTCTCCACTTATGTGCGCCAGCTCAGCCAAGGCCATCCTCTTTTGCGTTGTCCCAATGGCTCGGAGTTTAAGACTTTTCGGGCCGGAGCAATGACCCATCCATCTTAAGTGCTATATACGAAGTCGCCTTACCAGACGCATACCGCCATACAGCCTACAAATTTCGTAGTTGAATCTTCTCCTCCAGAAATCGCACTCAGAACTTTTTTTTCGATAAAACTAAGCGATTCTTCATCCGCTTTTGTTACATGAAATTGATATTTGAAAAATAAAAAGTGACGTAAGATAATCTTACTTAGACATTTCGCCACAATGTAATATTTAGTTATTGTTTTGTAAAAATCAACCGTTTCGGTAAATATTCATCAAAACTAAGCATTATACTCTGCAATATTTTTATACATTAATATTATATATTAAAAATATATACTTTAAAAAAGTAGCACGCAGACTGTAGGTAGTGAAAGTCCTTTACCAATTTCTGCTTGCCTCTGAGCATATTAATCATTTCTATGGCTCTCCACATATGTGTCCTTTAACCTCTCATTGATCTATTTTAAGACCCCAATATTGCTGATTGGAGACCACAATGCCCGGGTGTAAACCAAAGTTCTTCTCCTTTCTCCATATAGCTTTTGCTAGAAGACTTTTTTATAAATTTTTATTTTATTTATGCTGCATCAATAGCAGCAGCTGTTTATCTAGTTTGGCATTTAGGCCGCGAGTTATTGACTTGCTTTGGCACATGTCCGAGACGCTAGCTGAGTATTGTTTGTAATAGCCCGTGGTTGGCTTTTTATACATATACTTTTGAATGACACATATCCTTAAGCTTTTAAGTATAATTGAATGGGTGTTCGGAAATGATCAGTGATAAACTTTTGGCAAACAACTTTTAAATATAATACATCTGATAATATTAACTATTTTTTTGCATTCCATTCACATATAAAGCAACACTTATATTCTAGACAAAAAATACTTTAAACAAGTTTCCAGGGCTTTTCGTTTGTTTTAAAATAAACTTACTGGCCCTTCGCAGGCTCTCTAAGACAAACTTAATTTAAATATGCTTTTCAGCGACATTATTTTATATCAGAACATTTATTCCTTCTTAGACGACTACTTATTAAGAAAATCAAGAAACAAATTAAAAACTTAAAAAAAATTTACTAAAAAAATGTATGTCTAAAACAACAACTTCAACTAAAACTAAAGAACTAGAACTAATACTTAAACTATACTACTAATAACTTAAGCTACGTACGCACATGTGCATGTATACCATCATATAGTTCATTAATATATGTTATAATATTTACTAGTGTCTCAAGGTAAAATCTCGATACTAAGTGAATTTGTTTGAGCTAATGATTATTGCACAGCTATACACGTATAAGATTATTGCACGAAAACCAAACTTGGTGGAAGTTTCGAATAAGTGTTAATTAAAAGAATAAAAAAGAAAACTAAAAACGAAACAGAAACCGTATAGGTGCAGGATCAAAATATTTAAATGCGCATTTAACTTATGGATGTGTTTAATTTGCAGTTCATTAGACTTTCTTTTCAAATAAATGATTCCCAACAGAAGGAATACAAGTTATCAACTGCACAAACGCAAATGAGGTGGAACTTTTGAAATTATCGCTTATTACAGACAAACAGCTTAGATATTTGACAAGAAAAATTACAATTGGTCAAATATCATATGTGGCTTACGATCAAAAAAGTAATTTTGCTTATCATGTTAAATTATAAATATAGTTTTTGGATGGTTTGGCCAATGAAAAATTCTAAGCAAAGTTTGATTGCTTTGAATTGCAGAACCTGTATAAATTCTTTAAAGTTGTTGACTGAGGCTACTACTAGCAAGATCATCACTTAAAACTGTTATCAACTTATCGAACTTTACAACAAAGTTAAAATCAGGTGTATGTAGTAATGATAAGTTGATACTTTATTCATCATTGAATTAAATTTTAAATTATTTTTTGATCATGTTACAAGCTTTCCGCAAAAATTCGTAACTGCTTACTAACTGTCAAAAGACTGCGTCAATTGTTTAGTTAAAAAAATATTCACCAGAAATCCTTAGTTAAGTCAACACTATAGCGTGAGTGGGCTTCTTACGCGCAATTTTGTTAGAAGACATAATTAAAGAGCATTTTTCCGTAGATTATTGCTTTCCTTTAAATATTAGTAAAAATTTGAAACATAATCGACGCAATATCTTTCTTTTCTATTGTAGAATTGGCTAGTTAATTTTGATGTTTGCTCTGATCGATTAAAGAAGTCAGTCAAATGAAGATTAATGAAACATTTTAAAACAGAATCGGCACACAAACATCGTACTGAAAAGTTATGAGCTGCATAGAAAAAAAATATGTTTTAACATGATTGGAACTTAGCAGCTGCGAGAACGCGGTTTTGCAATTTTAGATAAATATACGTCTTTCATAGATTTTAAATGAGCGAAAGCGCGTTGACTTTTTTTCAAATAGTGCCACTTTTCATTCAGTCGAGCCTTTAAAGTTTAAAAAAGATTTGTTTTTATTTACTCATGGAATTAGTTTTTTTTAGCTGCGGCTACATTTGTCGTTTATATAGATTTCAGTAACAACGAAAGCGTTTTAGGAAATTAAAATCTTCCAGAACACGAAGTTCATTCCGATTTGAAAAACTGAGGAAATTGCGCGTTTACATAATGTAACTTTCCGTTAAATCGTACAACCCATCGGTACGCGTTACCAAACCCTGAATGGCCCATTGTGATTTAACCTTCAATATGAAAAAAAAATATGAAATTGAACCCTTTCTGAAGCCAATAATTGCGTGCGATAAAAAAATGGTAGCTTATATTAAAAAACTCTTTCAGTAGCCTAGAATATTTTTTGGATTTTGAATTTTTACTCATTATTAAATATTAATAACTTTGCCTCTAAAACAAACGGCTTACATTTCACTCAAACTGTAGTATTAATAATAATTAGGTGGCATTACAGTCACAAGTGACCAGGGCCTAGCTCTTACAACAACTACTCGTGTTGTGCGTGCTATTGTTCTCTTACGAGTAGAATGGACCTATAGTTTTTTGTCGACTCCGAACGGCGAGTTTTGAGAAGCTTTTTATTGACAATTGATACTCTTTGAGTGTTGTCCGCAAAGCGAAAGAGGTGGTACCGTAAAAAAGCAAGATGTCCCGTCCGGGAATCGAGTTTCTGCGTGGCGGTCGACACACTTACGACAAAGCCACAGCTAGACACAGTTGTAGTATTGCCTGATGCAATTTGTACGAAGGAATAAGTCAACAAACTGATCAGTCGGCTCTGGCAAATGATTTAAATCTAGCCTTATTTGTTGCTTATGAGAATGAGTGTCCATGCATTGAAATTGCGAGTGCGAAATGAAGAATTCAAGGTCTTCTCTACTGTTAGGTGGCTTTTCCAATACAGATCTCTGGTTGATAACAAATTTACTCAAACGAAGTTTTGATTCACTGGAATAATATTCTTTCTTTATATATGGAATATAACATATAAAAAGGCTCCCTTTTTATGCTCTGTTACACCTTTGAGGCAGATCAAGCAATACTCCAGACCATTTTTCATACTTTTCTTACGTAGCGGATCAGAATAAGCGGATTTATTTACTCAACACCGTTTCAATAGCAAAATTTCAAAAAACAAAAACTTTTTGTAGAGAAACCCTTTAAGTGGGCTCAAGGTCTAAACCCTAAATTTTTTATTCGCCTTTAATAATATGGATCGAAAATCGGCATTGTTCAAAGTTAAAAATATGCAGAATTGTTTACTCGTATACCAATAAGAGAATTTTCTTAGGATAATATTTTGTTCCATTTTATTTTTCATCGTGTTCCCATATCAAGGACTAAACCTATTTTTAGTTCATTCACCTCTCTCCTTCCTGTTTTTAGATTGCACTTCGCAATCGATATTTTGCCTGGATACAAGGATTACTCCTCATGCAGAAAATGTTTTTGAAATTGTGTTACTGCAACGGCACAAATAAGATATCGTCAAGAAAAAACTCAAACGAAAACAGCAAAAAAATCTGAGTTTGACCCGCAGCTATGAAACCGCACCTTGGTTGTTTGCTACAAAGTAAATGGGCGGTAATCGTTTCGTAATATAGTTACGACGCCACCGCAGAGGGGTCTTATACTTCGTTTTCCTTTTTTTTCACTTTTTCTCAGTGGGATGTGTTTCCTTCCGACTTTTCCTTGCTTTTCGTGTTTGATACCATATTGCAGCAACCCGTTTAAGGATTCTTCTCGCCGAAACCAAATAAGGAGATACATGAGAGCACTACATCCCTTTGGGTGCTTCTTGTGCATTTTCTCCACTCTCAGAAGGGGAGAGGTGAAAAGAATCTGCACCGTGGGCCTTTTGATGATGTTAAGCCAAGCATGAAAGGAGTTTTCATAATTCTGAAAACCTAATTTAGTTTGTCCTTCGTTCTTGGGTTAGCTTCTGAGATGTTGGTGTCCCGGAAAATGGCAAGGCGGTGTGTTGATGATGAGACTTAACTGAAATTATATAAAAACTGTAAAGCTATGGACTGGGGCTTAAGTCAACGGAAATCCGATCTGTTTTCCTATTCTCTGGCATCTGGTACTCACACTTCTACGACTATTTTAAAAATAGTATATAAAAAATATGTATATCTCAACAAATTAATTCCACTGATAAAAGTTTAATTCATTATTTTTTAAAGGCCGATATCAGGAATGCGCGGTACTTTTGCTAAAATTAAATTCAACACGTAAATACTGTCTTAAGGTCTCATATTTGTCTGTTTGGCGTTATTTCATATGAAAATTATGTCTAAACTAATTTGTAAAATTGAAAGCATGTGTCTTTATAAAGCTGTAATTCATATAAATAAATTATTTTTGTGTGAGAAAACTTGTCTTAAAATAAATATATAAGTTATAGATATTATATTACTCTATTATTCAAAATACCTCGAAATATTAACTTGAGGGTAATATGTTGAAAAGCGTGTAAGAGTGTTGACATATATTTTTCACTTAAAGCTTTTCGTTTTAAATGCACAATGTAATTGAATGTTTTTAAAATGTTAAGATTATGCGGATCTTCCGTTTCCTCACTGAAAAAACGAACCTTCCTTTGATATGATATATTGATGATGCACATATGAACATATATGCGGATGTTTGGTATATACGTCGTCTAGTGTACATTGGATACATTATTTGTTTAACATTCAGTTGGATATATTATTTGTTTTACATTCAGTCAGGGTGAGTGATTTTACTGATTGCAAGATAAGATAAAATTTATGTTTTCCTATTCACTTGTGTGACCGATTAATCAGACAAGAACATCACTATTTTCAAGTTGTACACTGTCCCGTAAACTAGCAACATTTGTTGTTTAGCTCACAAAATATGTGTTTTTTTTATTTTTGTTTGATAGAAAGAGCGGATGCAACACAAACTTTTCAAGAAAATCACTTTTGCATTTCCCAATGTCCGTTTCGTAATTCAAATCAAAAAAGGGTGAAGAACGTTATAAAAATTTTTAGCTTTCTGAGCGAAATTCACCACTAATGACAGCATACTATAGCTCTGCTTTAAAAATGTATGGTATACCCGAATATATTTAAAATTTTATTCGAATTTAAGCGAAAGGTATACTGTATACCTTTGGGTGTTTGTTGTGTTTTTGTATTAGGGGTGATAATGCCGGGCAAATGCAAAGAAGGCGTAAGACGGTTTCTATTTTCAATAAAAACATAAACAAAATATTTCAAAACAAAAACGGTTCCTTATTTGCGTAGATGAAGTACATATCACTCAAAAAGGTTTTGAGTTTCAGAAAGATATCCAATTTGTTCAATACAATAAGAATTCTGAAGCATTTACGATTCTTATTTCGAGAGATTTTGTTTGATAAGCGAGAAGAGATGCCCTAAATATTTATTTTTCCAAAATTATTTACTTGCATTCTAGGGAGTGTAAATGTGAAAAGTAAAAGGAAAAATTACATTTATTACTGTTTGCTGCAGTATTTTATAAGAGTAATCGAGTTTGATAGATTACGCACAATTCAATTTTTTTAGGCACATATATTAAATCTATACCAATTCGGAAAATAATGGGAAATGGTCAAGGGGTGATGAAGAAAAATGTCAACCGCTTTGGTGAATAGAAGAAGTCTTTTCGTTCATCGATGAATAAATTTTAATTATTATTCATGTAAGATATAAATCCACAACACCTAACAGCTTTTGAATTAAAGATTTGTGGCAGCCGGTGCAAAAGGGGTTTAAGCCAGGGTTGCTTGCTCTGTCTTTGCTGGGACTGGCCGGGAATCATCTTCTACGAAATATTCCCATATCGTGTATTGTCGATAAGTAAGCCGTCAGAAGAAATTAACCACCCAGAAGGGTCAGGTTTTGGCCAATAGAAAGGAGTTGTCTTTCATCACGACAATGCCACACGCGTCGAAAGTTACTCGTCAGAAGCTCCGGAAATTCGGTTGGGAAGTTCCTATAATCCGAACTTAGCAGGAAATGATGACGCCATATTGTGGTTGATGGCGAATACCTTTCCTCGCATAAATTCAGTTTGAGAACGGTTTGTGAAAATCGGTTGCTTTAGATTTGTTGTCATAAGGGCCAGGGTTGCTATGAGAAATGTGTAATTGAATTACATTTAAAATTGCAAACAATCGCTAAACAAAGTGGAACTTATTCGATTTACATATGTATACCAAATAAAACCTTCAATTATATACAAAAATAAAGGATTTATTTTTCCTCTACTTTTATGTTTATACTGAAACTTGCGGAAAATAATTTGTGATTCCGGGTTGGAGTAGGGATTAAAATAAGAAAATTATACAAATCAAACATCAGTCTAAGATAAATTATTAATTTCTTCTTCTATTTGTCAAACCAGCTAGCTGGAGAGGCATGCTGGTTGAGGCCCAGGTCCACCCCGGACTGTAGCGCCATCTGAAGATGAAGAAGATTTGTCAAACCAATGCCGCGAGAAAAACGTTTTTTTATCCATACGCGATTCATTCGCATGATCATACATTTCCAGCGACCCGAACACCTATACACATGAACATTTTACTTTAAAAATTGCAACCTGGTCACAGTATCAACTCCATAATTCCTTTGCCGTTGACCAGACAAGCGGCACCGAGATTCTGGCATGTTCTGTTGACCATATCTTACAGATGAGGTGGCTAACTACAATCTCCCCAGCGTCTTTGGGCCGAATATTATATTAACTTGAAAACTTGTATACTTAAGAACTCTCGGACTTCATTCCTACTATTGTACGTCTCCTCAAACGCTCACATTTATTGTTTTCTCTTTTTCCTTTGAGAAACTGCTTTTCTCATCTCTTCTCTGCACGAATAATTCTAGACTTCTAATGCAGCTTGGAGACCTCATGTTTGACTACATGGGCTTTCACTCCTCTTTAAAGGACTAGCTGCTTCCTGATGTCGTAAAACCCAGAAAACCAGCAGCTCCTTCCTCTCATTCATTTTCTATCTTAAATGTAAGCAGTGTCGTTCTCAAAAAGATTTAGGAAGACACACACACAGAGCTTTCCTACGTCAAATCCTACCGTCATGTCTTGACTATATTGTTCACTCTATATCCGGCTTTGCTACTATAAGTAAATCATACGAGTAGAAGTAGGCCCCTTGGAGAATTGTCCGTTGATCGTTGATGAATGAAGTTGATGAATCTAGTTGATTCTAGGTACGCATACAGTTAAGCCTTCATATTTAAAATTTTTGGGCTGGCCAAGACACGCCTTTTCTTCGAGGCTAAAATCACAACTTTTCTAAGCGTTAAGACCACTCTGCATAATCCGTTGGAGCAGATTCACCATAAACTTAAACAAGCATTCAATGGGCTTCAGTTGAACTTGTCTTCCAATTAAAAAAGAAAGTCCAAATTTTCCGCAAATGCTGTTTATTTAAGACACAAATATGTAAAACAGACGCTGATACACACTTATTACTGCAAAATGTCACAACACACCAGGTAATCGCTTCCAAAATCAGCCACAACTTGCAGGTGTCCCAATCTTTAAAACAGACCGTATCCATAATAAATATCAGTAAATAAAAATCAAAGAAAGAAGAATGCGTTAAATAAAATTAAGAAACGAGTTCATCGTTTTTTTTTTTATTTTCTTTAAGAAGAAAATAAAACAGGGCCCAGAATTTCAAAAAACAGTTTGAAAAAAAAACTTAAGTAATTTTTTTTTAGTTTAGGGTAGAAAACTTGGTATGGATCAGTAAGATATATTTAGGATCAATAGACAAGATAATTTATCTTAATTAAATTAATTAATTATTGAAAATCCATTAAAGTTTTTTGATGCATATTTCAGGATGATGCAATTTTCAGGATTGATACGAATTGCATCCATAAAAAATTGAGTGAATTCCTCCTAAGGATGGCCTTTTGTTGCAACATTGGTTTGCTGGTGCAAGTATTTAAAGGGCTTATTATGCATCGAGAAAGTGTTTAACAAGTACTTCATGAGTTGTTAAGCTAAATTCAAAAACGTTAACCACAAACTTACAGATAGAAAAGTGGAATTCTACGTGAACATTTGAAATTAAATTTTCTTGTGTTGCTTCATGCAAATTGTTCGGACCTTATTTTACTTACTTCAAATATTTACAAAAAATATAATATGTTGAAATTTAAAATGGATAATTCGCAACAACCGAAACAAACAACATG